>JZKD02S2247245.1:773034-826157 GCA_000966675.3 Picea glauca
GACTGTGGGTGATAGAACTCCCGAGGAGGAGTTGGAAGAGCATCGACTCTTCGGGCCGTAGAGTGAGAGGGTCCTGGTGGGGTGACCGCCTGCTGAGAGTGCGGTTGCCGTCACAATTTTCATTTGCATTTACTTCATGATGAGAATCATCTCCATCATCCACAATAAAAAACTTACTTGAATCCTGTTAAATTTTGGCAATTTCTGGCTCTTCATTTACAAAGGAATATGAGAGTGCAGAACCAACATGAATAAAACAATGCTTGAGCATGCAAATAACCAAAACTCTTTCATATTCCTAACCATATAAAATAGAAATCTGAGAAGATATTCATCCTGCACCATGGATGATTTTAGGGGCTAAATTTCGTTCATGGGCTAATTTTCCATGGTTTTTCCCAAAACAATATTCGCTATTTTAAAAATGATTCGCCCAAATTCTATAGGATAAAATTATTTTACCTTGAAAATCGCCAAACTTTTATACAAATTATATAAAATCCTTACAAATTTGAATATTTTTACAAAAATATCACCAAACATTTATAGTTTTCATATGAAGGATTAGTAAGATTCGCCAAGGTTTCTACATTTTAAAATAAATTTTCATCCTTAAAATCATCCCTGTCCTGCACTTTCAAGCAGAACTGGGAAATAAAAAAAAGGTTGTTCTCAGGTCTGATGATTTGTTCAGAATTCATAGGTGAAATTTCTCAGTATACCACTTTGGAGGGTTCCACAAAGGTGTTACTTGGATGAAGGTGTTGCTTGGAGGGAGGAGGTGGAGATAAGGTGGGTCATGGATGTGGTACATCCACCCCATTCCTTGGCATCTCAGTTGAGAGGCGGTGGCTGGGAGAGACTACACGTAGTGCATGGTATCTTTCCCCTTGTGGATTTATGCATAAGACCCTGAGAATATCCGACCTCTGTCTTGGTGATGCCCAGGACTCTCTCAAACATGAGTTCAACTCCCCAAAAGCATCCTGCACCAAATTGGGAAAAGTTTTGGCTAGGGCTTGGGACATCATCATCCGTAACCTACGCAATTGAATCCCCCTTTGTATCAATTGTATCGCTACTCTTGGAAGCCTCTCTTCCCCCAAATTCAAGATTTCTCAGCCACTTGCTCATCAGGTTATTTACAGGGGAAACTATGCTAATTCTTCTTCTTGTTCTCAATGGATAATTATTGTATGACTAAGAGGATCCCAATTATGTGTAGAGACCACTGAAAGGAAGGGGTAGGATTCTTTTTTTTTAGGAGAATTCCCGAATTGGGTCATCACCAGGAAGAGATAAGGTGTTGTAACGAGGGACCCCACCTACAATGATGAGAACATTTCTACTAGTTCTAACTTCTGATCTCTTTTTCGACACTATTTTCTATGTACCAACAAGGAAACCCCACCTAGAGCACTCTACAATACAAATATGTACAAGTGTCATACTATGGTTTATCCAACCCCCAAGATGAAATTCCCTCCAAGCATGATTCTCTTAGGGCTCAAAGCCCTTCCTCTAGGATGGTGTACTCTCCAACACACTATTAGTGAAACACTCTTCTTCTACAATGGTAACCCAGTGTCCTCACACAACTCCAACTATGTGCCACCTATCATGTGTTGAATACTCCTCTCATGTGTGCCAATGTGGTCATTAAGATCCAATGCTCCTTATCAACATATGGGTCCAAGTCCATAACCAACCTTCATGAAGTATGCTCCTCAACCTAAGTGTCCTCAATTCAAGTGTCCAACCTTGAAGGTCTATATCACATGGTCCTAAGATCCTAGGGATAAGTTCCCTCCTCTAAGTACCTAGTTCTTCTCCTCCTAGATCGGTACCTTCCCTAATTGAGCAACCCACTTTCCATTGTATGCAACCAATGGGTTTTTCATCATGTCAATCAGGATAACAACCTCCTAGGTAAAGGGAATTATGGTAGAACCCTAGCCAAGGTCAAGCATCCACACAAACTAAGGCATCCATATGTCCATGAAGAGTCACCAATAGGATAGGAAATCTAACACTCTCCTAGCAAGGTGAAAACAATTTTGGAGTAAACCCAAAAGTTAACACTCTCTCTTTACGAGAAAAGTGTTTTCTATAACAAAAATAAACTACCTCTAAATATGCAAATTATAACTTTAGTGTCTCCATAAATTTGAAATAATACTCCTCCATCATGATAGAACATCATACCTACTCTATAAAAGTAATACCCACAAGTACATGTACCCACACAGAAGATTCCAAGCAATCACTACTCACAAAGGTGTGTCTCTCCCCAGGAAATTAATCAATCAATATACAACTCATCCTTAAAATGGTGAACATTTCAAGAAGAATAAAACAAAACCACTTGATTCACACCACCAAACCAAGATAGTCCCTCTTCTCCTCTTTATAGGGTCTCCAAAATATCAATGACCATCTATGAAACCAAGGAACATAACCCTGGATGACGACTTCATGCCAAACTCTTAAATTACTCTAGAATAAGGAAGACATCAACAATAATCTATCAAAACTCCAGTGTCCCTAAAGTTGATATCATAGGCCAAAATATTTTGTCACCACATCAAGAGCTAATTGGGCTATCTTTCAAAGATAGTCACATCTCCAACAAGGCCACTACAAGAGGATCAAATCTATCAAACGAACAAGAAAAATCTACATACATCTCAACTCATTCATCCTAAAATACAATCTCGTGGTAAGAGGAACAACAAACCATAAAGGATCATCTTCAAACTATGAGCATGGGAATCCCTCTCAAGCACCCTCAAAGCCTCCAACAATAACCTAAACGAGGTCACCTCCCTCTTATTGAGAGAATATTAACATGAGAGTATCATCATAATCAAATCCCTCTAGATGAAAGAATCCAACAACTCTATCACTAGTAGTCATCATTGCTCCCATCAGTTGCAAATAATGAACTAGATTACACTAAGGAGGCAACTTAGAAGGAAAAAGTATTGAAGAAAAGAGAAGAAATTGAAAAAATTGTGGACACTGAGTTCATGTGTGTTTGAGAGACTTCATTTTTTTTTTGTTTTCACTAAGTTCATGCTTCTTACTCACATTGGATGTGCTTGACATCATCCTCTAGATTTTTTTTTTTTTTTTATAGGTGTTAAAAAATCTCTACTAAATATAATAGAGTTATCATTTTATATTTAAGTTTTTTTTTTTTTTTTTTTAACGAAGGTTGGAGAAAATCCTTGGAGATAGTTGATATTTAAAGGTTACTTCAAACCTTTAGAGTGGGAAGCAGTTAGAACCTAGGTATGAAGGATATAGCCTTGAAGAAAATGTATTTTTAAGATATTAGGGAAGGATGTACATCCCCAAAGGTGGGGATATTAGAAGCATCATACTTAAGGAATCCCATAGAGCAATTTATTGTACACATCTGGGTGTGAAGAAAATGTACACAGACATGAAGAAGATTTTCTTTTGGGTAGGAATGAAGCATGATGTATTCCATTTCGTCGCTAGGTGCCTAGTGTCAACAAGTGAAGGCTGACCACCACCACACCACAGGTCTCCTACAACCGCATGATGTTCCTATGTCCAAGTGGGAAGTCATTTCTATGGATTTTGTTGTGGGATTGCCACTCACATCACACATACACAATGTCATTCTAGTGATAGTTTATAAATTGACCAAGAGTGCTCATTTTATTCCGGTCAGAGACACTTATGATGTCACTGATGTGGCATGCATGTTTATAAGTGAGGTCATCCATCTACATGGGTTAACCAAGAAGATCATTTCAGATAGGGACTCCCGATTCACATCTAGCATTTGGAAAAGTTTACAGTTAGCATTGGGAACTCATTTGAACTTGGGAATAACATATCATCTAGAAATAGATGGACAAACCGAGATATTTAACCAGGTTATGGAAGACATGCTTAGGATGTATGTTATGGATAATCAAATGCATTGGGAGAAGTAACTACCTTTGGTAGAGTTTGCCTAGAATAATTGTTGACTTACTGAGAGGGGGGTGAATAAGTAATAGAGCAATCTAATCCTTTTTAACCATATAATCCAAGTGAAATGTCAATGTAGCATTATCATCCAATAACTCCAGAGTAAATAAGCAATGAACAAATGAACAATCATACACATACTTATTACACAAGTGTTTTACGTGGAATCCCAAAGAGGGAGAAAACCAAGAAATGTTTTTTCTTATATGTCTTGAAGAATTGCATTCATTGGAAAAACCAACTTCTTTTGTTTTTTAGCTACAACTCGAAGGCTCCAAACCCCTAGTTTCTCAGGCTACAGCCTAAGGGAAGATCCAACTCCCCAATTCTTTGGTTACAACCAGAAGGAGACTACAACCCCCTATGTTTTTCGGCTACAACTGGAAGGTAGCTACAACCACCTGCCCTTGCATCATCCAACTACCCTGACATAGATTTGGAATGATGAAACCACTGTCACACTATCACTGTGAGATATACCACTGTACAACTATATCAACCTGTACCACTGACCTGCATCCAACCTGTACAAATGCCTTGTAATCAATATATACCTAAACTGAACATGTATCAACAAAAATACAACAACTACGTGACCTGTAGTGCTGCAACATGTGTATGTACGTGCCCTATCTGTTATGAAGCTTGCATATCTATGAAACCAAATTGTTATGCATCCTGTGTATGCCTTCTAAAAACTAGGTTTTTCTTTCTTCTGAAAACTTCTGACCCTCTGCAACTTCTTTCACATAGATCTACAACCCGTCACTATATCCATACTATAATTGTACCCTATGCATGCATCCTCATACATAACCTTTACACAAGGCATATATATCTCTCTCTATTCATGTGCCATATGGGTGTGTGTAATCATGAACAAGTATAATAACCCTCACATGATCTAGTCATCAAACCCTTTTTGATATTCAACCTCTCAATACATCAACCACTTCACAAATACAATCTCTCAACCATGTACCACAAACCCTTATCCATATTCCAAGAAATACAAGCTGTGCCTCAACTCTAACAAGAAGTATTAATGATAAATATACCAGCACTGTATTTTTGTATATCTAACTTATACAAAAGATCACATGCAACCACTAGTCTCTCTAGGAATAATTCTCAAATATCCATAACCATTTTTCATGCATACATCAAAATCCAAGTATTCATAGAAATAATACATACCTTTTGAACCAATGGATAGATCTGATCTATCTGAGCACTATAGACCTTCCCAAGAGCTTGATATCAGAATCTAGAACCTCTGCATCTTCATCTCTTCAAGTTTCCATGGATTTCCCAACATGTACGCTCCCTAATACACTTCCATCTCGGGTACGTATGCACCCTAATACACTATCAGCCTGCATACTGTATGCACCCTAATACATTGTCATCCCGCGCACGCCTCAGAAACTAGTTTTTTTTGTATTCGTTGCAATTACCAAACTGTCTCTGCCAACCCTTCATACTACCTCATACTTTTGCAACTTCAGATGTATCAATGAGTACTTGCAATAAGCCTCACACAAAAAAAGATATTCAATGTGTTCAAGTGTTATTAAATGAGAGAGATTTGCCTCTTATTTATACTTTCATGTAGAATTACACTTTCTTTATTTTAGGGATTTCTCCATTTACTTTATTATTTAAATAATTGCTTTTGCAAACACTTTGACTTTTAGGGGCTTCTATATGACTCATGAGGGTTCTCCAACTTCATTTGGCCATAACTCTCTAACCGTGAAGAGTTATGTGATGTTCCACATACCACCGAAAATGGAATGACAAGCACTATCCATCTAGGATAGTTTCACTGAAAAATTCATTGACCTTCATCTCATTATTCCATAATTAAGCATGGGTTCTCTAACCATACTTCTAGGATAACTCAATCCACAAAGCGTCTTCCCATGAGGGATTTCACCATAAGGGGACCACTTTGGAGTTCATCCATGTGTACTTATTATCAAATATGACAAGACAATAATGAGTCATATTTACATCAAACAAAATTGGGTCAATTACCCAAACCTTTATGCTATCGGAATTTCCTCAAGGGTTGACATCAATGACAACCAATCTTAATAAAAAATATCTCCCAATGACATTGATGGAAACACTCTAATGAAATACTGAAATCATGTCATGCAATACTGAAGTCATATCACTCATGCTCCCCCTGGAACCATTCCTCTATCCTCTGCATCTTTGTGACCATTGCTCCACTTGGAATCGTGCCTCTATCCTCTACATATGATAAATATACCCCCCTTTGTCATCAATGGAAAAGGTATATTTCCATCCGGGGATGCTCCCCCTAAATTAACTTTCCTCTTTATGTTGCTTCCTCATGTACATCTAATACATATAAGATAATCATTCAAAAGAATTCATTTTGGAGTAGAAATAACTCCGAATATCTGGCGAAGATAATCAAAGGCTTCCCATGGAATTGGTTTTGTAAATATGTCTTCCACTTGTTCTTTTGTTCCCACATACTCAAATCAGATGTTCTTTTCTGCAACCTATTCTCGTAGAAAGTGATACTTGATTGGAATTTGCTTCATCCTGGAGTGCATCACTAGATTCTTTGAGATACTTATGGCACTTGTATTATCACAATAGATTGGAATGAGCTCATCATACTCAACTTGTATATCTGTCAGATTTTGTTTCATCCAAAGAGCCTGTGTATAGCATGTTGTTGTTGAAATATAATCTGCCTATACTGTAGATAAAGATACTAATGATTGTTTCTTGGTTATCCATGATACAAAGTTTCTCCGATGGTGCTTCGTTGGTCATCAATACAACCTGCCCAATATGCATCTGTGTAGGCAATAAGTGATATATGTTTTCCTTTTGGATACCATAATCCAAACTCTTATGTTCCTTTGAGATATCTGAAAATCCTCTTCACTTATAATACATGTGATTCCTTTGGTACTGCTTGAAATTGTGCCACCTTTCCAACTTCCTACATTACATCTTGTCTGGATGTTGTCACATATAGTAGGCTACCAATCATTGACCTGTATTGCCTCTTATCTATAGACTTTGAAACACCATCTTTTCTCAACTTGCAACTGGTTTGCATGAGAGTGATATCTGGTTTAAAATCTTCCATTCCAAACCTCTTTATCATTTCTCTGATATACTTAGTTTGAGAAATAAAAATTCCTTGGTTTCTTTGACGTATCTGAAGTTCCAGAAAGAAGGATAGTTCTCCAAGTAATGACATTTCAAATTCATTTTGCATATCCTTTGCAAATTTTTGGATTAACCTATCACCATCACTACCAAAAATAATATCATCAACATAAACTTCAATTAATAAAATACTATATTGACGTACCTTGATGTAGAGGTTGTTGTCTCCACTTCCTTTTCTGAACCTTGCCTATTGTAGATATTTATCTAGTCTAGAGTACCATGCTCTAGGAGCATGTTTTAGACCATACAAAGACTTCTTTAATTTACACACATAATCTGTGTTCTCTGACAACTGAAATCCTTCTGGCTGTTCAATGTAGACTTCTTCTTCAATTTCACCATTCATAAAAGATAATTTTACGTCCATCTGATACAATTTAATATTTTTGGAGCATGCATAAGCTAAAAGCAATCAGATTGCTTCCATTCTGGAAACTAGGGAAAATGTCTCTTCAAAGTCGATTCCTTCAACCTGTACATATCCTTTACATACCAATCTAGCTTTGTCCTTGTAACCTATCCACATTAATTCAATTTATTCCTGTATACCCATTGTTGGGAACTTTAATTGTCTAAATAAATAGATAATTAAGGTGTTCAATATGAATTGTCAAACCCGGGGAAGTTTTTTTATTGCAAGATAATTGTGCACAATCTATGCTAGATTATGAAAGAAAACACTAATCAATTGCAGTGAGGTAAATTAACACTAAAAGAAACAGAGTTGAAAAGATGAACACTAACACAAGTTGCTGACACAGTTGGAGTTCTAATCTATTGTTGCTGAATTGAAGTCACACTTGCATAATTGGAATCTAATTTCCAGGAGTAGAATTTGATGAGTGTATAAGAATCCTGGATTATATAATCTATTCTAATATTATATATTACTCTTGCAAAAGGAAGTTATGTGCTAATTGATGAAAGGAAGTCTACCTAATTCAAGAAATGGAATTCACACTTCTATTTACTTTCGCTTGAAAACATAGAATCTAATGCAAAAAAGGAATTAACTTTCAAAGAAATTATCCAGCAGTATTCAACAATTTATTCTACCCCTCATGAGACACATTGATGCACATTAATAGAAAGTGATGCAGGAGCATCTCTCCATCTCAGCCAGCCATCCATCCAACCACGCCAGCGAATTCAAATCGTGCATTTAATAGAGGCGCAGTCCCCATTTCAAATTTGAATTGAATGTAATTGAATGTCTTAGGCTGGTGAGCCATGGAAGACATGCCTTTGAGCAGGCATTAGATAGGATCAGCTTTAATGCCAAGATTGGCTGGGATCTAGATCCAGGTGCTGGACTAGATAGCTATTGAATGTAATTTATTAGGGTAGGTAAACCCTGGAGGGAAACGCTTGATGGAGCCTCAGGTAAAAGAGATTTTCAGATCTCATTTTGAGTTAGTGATGGTAGAATAGGGGAAGAGCCAAAGAGAGAGCTCGAGAACACTCTTGTACAAACAGGTACTTGCCATTTTTAATATATACAGAAGCAATTTTTCCTGCATGTGTTCTGTCTTATATGTATGTATGTGGGTGTTCATTATATGTTGTATTTGTGTGTTGTTACCATGCTAGTGCAGGGAGTTTGTTTGATTTCAGGTTGAAGGTCTTTGTGGTTTCATGCCAAGAGGGCGTGACAGAGCACTGAGGTATATAAATACCAGTGCACAGAGGATGCACCTCTGAACTCTAGGGAGTCAGATGAAGATGTGTTGAGGCACAAAATTTGAAGTCAAAAACTCAGAAGAAGAAGACCTCAAGGTTGTTGAATACCTTGGAGGCAAGGCTATGTAGCTGGAACACAGTTGCAGACAGAACTTTGTTGTAAGTTCTAAGAAGCTCAACCAGGTGGGCATTGAGCGTGGGTGTGCTAGGAGTGCACAAGAGGAAGTAACTTTGTTGTGAGTTCAAGGAAACAGAATCACTGAGGATTCTGGAAGGCTCTGCTAGGTGGGCATCGAGCAAGCGCATAGGTGCACAGGAGAAGATACTCCGCCAGGAGGGCGTCGAGGAAGTGTGAAGATAATCACAGAGGTGAAGAGAACTCTTTGAGTTCTATGTTGTGAAGGGAGAGCCCACTGAAGGACCTTCACTGGGTTGTTGAATACCCAAAAGCACTCAACCAAAGGTTGCTTGAGCAGAAGGATAGCCAGGAGGCCATCCATTTCATTCTCCATCTGAAGGAGAAGAAGGATAACATCCCTCAAGGGGTATAAGCATTCGAAGAAGCTCAGGAGAGACAACATGGTACATGCGTGAAGACTATACAGGAGGTAGAGGTCAGATCTCCAAATATTTAAGAAGGAATCTAAGGACGAGCAACGTTTCATGCGAGCGCGAGGCTCGAAGTCAAGGAGCTCATAGAGGAGAAAGAGAGCAAAAGGCAATACCCTTGAAAGAGTGAAATTATGTCAAGTGCAGGGAAGAAAGAATAGAAGCTCAAGAGGAGCAACGACAGCCATTCAATCGGCAGAAGAACGGATCTGGACCATTGAGGAGATTTACGTCCAGGAGGAGCCACAACAGATGGAAACGGTGACAAGGATCTGGGCCGTTCATTTGGGAGTGGATGCATGTCACGAGATTAACCACATCGGGACCTCGAGCACTAGAGGTTGGAAGAGGAAGGCATTCAAATTCATGAGTGGCGAGGAGGCGAGAGATCCGTATTGTGGGGCCTAGCTGACGTCATCTCGGGATATCGACACTCGAGAAGGGTGTGGGGCCACAGGAATTGGAAATAAGACAGGTGGAACCTCGCATCTCGGGAGATCGTGAGTATAAGGGCCAAGTGTTGGGTGTCCAAAGTCACGAGGATGTGAGGGGCGAGAAGATCGGAGCCGTCCGTTGGCAGAGGGAACGTGGTAGAGATCGAGAGATCTCACGGACTCTAGAGTTCGCAGGGTGAACGCCCAAGTGGTTGGTGTTAAAAGTCGCGAGGTGCGAGGACGCGAAGTGGTGAAGTAGTGAGGAGATCTGGATCGTCCAATTGAGAGGACGCGTGGCAGAGATTGAGAGATCTCGCAAAATCGGGAGTTCGCAGGTTGACGGCCCAAGCGTTGGGTGTCCCAAGTCGCAAAGATGCGAGGGGCGAGAAGAATATAGTCGTTGGATATGGATCAGGAAAGACCGTTGGATCTGCATGTGGGATCGTGCATCGGAGCCTCGAGAGAAAAGGCTCGAGAATTTGGTCACGGGGATTGCGAGGTCGTAGGGAGCGAGATTTTGACTGTTGGAGGACAGGTGGCCATAACAAAGCAGCGACGTGGAATACAGGTGGCATAAATACCTTGGGATCTCACCACGAGAAGCCCCAAAGTATTGGTGTTAGGATTCATGAGTTGCGAGGTCCGAAGTCTCGGTGAACTAAGGGGTTGTTGAATAGTCAACTCACGTGTGCATCGGCACCTCGGCACATCGGGTGTCGAGCGTCGGAAAATCAAGGGTTTGATATCGCGATATTGGGAAGTCGCGAAGGAGGTAAGGCCACAGACGCGGGTAGTGGTCATATGGTGGAATCTTAGCCAGGAAGGCTAGCGTGTAGGAGCTGAGAGCTCATCAGAGAATTGGAGGTCGGGAGTTGAAGAGTACTGTGACTCTCGACAACGGAAATGCTGGAACCCCCAAAACCCGATAGTGAGTTGGGGATAATCACGGTTCTTGCAGAGGCCATGATAGGTGAAGATAAAGCCTGTGTATTGGGTCATATTTCGACAGGGATTCCACTTGGGAATCTAAAGAGTCGCTTCAGCTTAGCAGAAGGAGGGATTTGAACAATCTTGAGGAGTGAGGAGGTCAGGTGAAGAGACCCTGCGGGGTGTTAGGAGATACCTGTTTGTGTCAAGTGGTATCAGAGTTGGATTTCCAACAGCCCAGAGGGGAAGCTCATGAGCAGGAGCTCATGATTTTTGGCAGCTATGGAGTATGATGCAGGAGAATCGCTCCATGTCACCTAGCCAGCCAGCCAGCCATGCCAGTGAATTCAAATCACGCATTTAATAGAGGTGCAGTCCCCATTTCAAATTTGAATTGAATGTCTTAGGCTGGTGAGCCATAGAAGTCGTGCCTTTGAGCAGGCATTAGATAGGATCAAATTGAATGCCAAGATTGGCTGGGATCTAGATCCAGGTGCTGGACTAGATAGCTATTGAATGTAATTTATTAGGGTAGGTAAATCCTGGAGGGAAACGCTCGATGGAGCCTCAGGTAAAAGAGATTTTCAGATCTCATTTTGAGTTAGTGATGGTAGAATAGGGGAAGAGCCAAAGAGAGAGCTCGAGAACACTCTTGTACAAACAGGCACTTGCCATTTTTAATATATACATAAGCAGTTTTTCCTGCATGTGTTTTGTCTTATATGTATGTCTGTGGGTGTTCATTATATGCTGTATTTGTGTGTTGTTATCATGCTAGTGTAGGGAGTTTGTTTGATTTCAGGTTCAAGGTCTTTGTGGTTTCATGCTAGGAGGGCGTGACAGAGAACTGAGGTCTCTGAATACCAGTGCACAGAGGATGCACTTCTAAACTCTAGGGAGTCAGACGAAGACGTGTTGAGGCACAGAAGTTGAAGTCAACAGCTCAGAAGAAGAAGACCTCAAGGTTGTTGAATACCTTGGAGGCAAGGCTTTGTAGCTGGAACACAGTTGTAGACAGAACTTTGCTGTAAGTTATGACAAGCTTAGCCAGGTGGGCATTGAGCGTGGGTGTTCTAGGAGTGCATAAGAGGAAGGAACTCTGCCATGAGTTCAAGGAAACAGAATCACTGAGGATTCTGGAAGGCTCTGCCAGGTGGGCATCGAGCAAGCGCATAGGTGCACAGGAGAAGATACTCCGCCAGGAGGGCGTCGAGGAAGTGTGCAGATAAGCACATAGGTGAAGAGAAGTCTTTAAGTTCTGTGTTGTGAAGGGAGATCCCACTGAAGGACCTTCACTGGGTTGTTGAATACCCAGACACACTCATCCAGAGGTTGCTTGAGCATAAGGATAGCCAGGAGGCCATCCATTTCATTCTCCATATGAAGGAGAAGAAGGATAAAATCCCTCAAGGGGTCTGAGAATTCGAAGAAGCTCAGGAGGGACAGCGTGGTACATGCATGAAGACTCTACAGGAGGTAGAGGTCAGATCTCCAAATATTTAAGAAAGAAGCTCAGAACGAGCAGCGTTTCATGCGAGCGCGAGGCTCGAAGTCAAGGAGCTCATAGAGGAGAAAGACAACAAAAGGCGAGACCTTTGAAAGAGTGAAATTCTCTCAAGTGCAGGGAAGAAAGTGTAGAATCTCAGGAGGAGCAGCGATAGCCGTTCGATCGGTAGAAGAATGGATCCGGACCGTTGAGGAGATTTACGTCCAGGAGGAGCCACAGTAGGTGGAAATGGTGATGAGGATCTGGGCCGCTCATTTGGGAGCGGATGCGTGTCACGAGATTAACCACATAAGTACCTCGGGCACTAGAGATTGGAAGAGGAAGGCATTCAACTTCATGAGTGGCAAAGAGGCGAGAGCTCCGTATTGTGGGGTCTAGCTGACGTCATCTCGGGATATTAGCACTCAAGAACGGTGTGGGGCCACAGGAGTCGGAAAGTGGACAGGTGGCACCTCGCATCTCGGGAGCTCGTGAGTATAAGGGCCAAGTGTTGGGTGTCCAAAGTCACGAGGAAATGAGGGGCGAGAACATCGGAGCCGTCCGTTGGTAGAGGGCACGTGGTAGAGATCGAGAGATCTCGTGGACTCGAGAGTTCGCAGGGTGAACGCAGAAGTGGTTCGTTTTAAAAGTCGCGAGGCGCGAGGATGCGAGGTGGCGAAGTAGCGAGGAGATCTGGATCATCCAATTGAGAGGACGCGTGGTAGAGATCGAGAGATCTCACGAGCTCGGAAGTTCGCAGGTTGAGGGCCCAAGTGTTGGGTGTCCCAAGTCGCGAAGACGCGAGGGGCGAGAAGAAGATAGCCGTTGGATTCGGATCGGGAAAGACCGTTGGATCCACACGTGGGATCGTGCATCGGAGCCTCGAGAGAAAAGGCTCGAGAATTTGGTCACGGGGATTGTGAGGTCTCGGGGAGCGATATTCCGACCGTTGGAGGACAGGTGGCCATAACAAATCAATGAAGTGGAATACAGGTGGCATAAAGAGCTTGGGATCTCGCCGCGAGAAGCCCCAAAGTATTGGTTTTAGGATTTGCAAGTTGCGAGGTCCGAAGTCTCGGTGAACTAAGGGGCCATTGAATAGTCAACTCACGTGCGCATCGACACCTCGACACATTGGGTGTCGAGTGTCGGAAAATCAAGGGTTTGATATCGCGAGGTTGCAAAGTCACGAAGGAGGTAAGGCCATGGACGCGGGTAGTGGTCATATGGTGGAAGCTTAGCCAGGAAGGATAGCGCGTAGGATCTGAGAGCTCATCGGAGAATTGGAGGTCGGGAGTTGGAGAGTACTGTGACTCTCGACAAAAAAAACGCTGAAACCCCAAAAACCCGATAGTGAGTTGGGGATAATCACTGTTCTTGTAGAGGCCGCGACAGGTGAAGATAAGGCCTATGGATTGGGTCATATTTCGACAAGGATTCCACTTGGGAATCTAAAGAGACGCTTCGCCTCAGCAGAAATAGGGATTTGAACGATCCTGAGGAGCGAGGAGGTCGGGTGAAGAGACCCTGCGGGGTGTTAGGATATACCTCTTTGCGTCAGAAAGGGATTGAACTATAACAACAAATGTATTATATAAATGCATGAACAGATAAATCACACAACTATAATTAATCAAAGAAGTTAATCTAAAAATCACAACAAAGGGGAGTCTGTGAGGAAGGTAGGCCCTTTCCTTCTCACTGAATCCACTCGAAAGACTACAATAGGTTGGAGAAATTCAAATCACTTATTTATTAAATTGTCAAAATGCTCAGATACAAAATGCTTCACTTTAATCTCTATTCCACAGCTAATCTTCACTCCCTCATGATTACAAAATCTCTATTATTTAAAGACAAAGACATTCAGTTGAAACGGACTCAGAACATCCTTGAGAACCAGAGATTCTCAAGCTATTCGTATGATATAAAAGATCTGTCATCATTAAAAAATATGGAAATAATCTTGATCACCAACGTGAGCCAAAACGTGTAACAACCTTGAGGATCTGTCTTCAAATCGTGTAATAGCCTTGAGGACCTGTCTTCAAGATACATATTTGAATGATATACTAGTCTCCGGGATCGATGGGAGTCTATTGTAGTAGGTGTAACAACTTTCAAGAAAGGTGCACAATTGTTGTAGTCATGTAACAACATGCAGAACAGGTGCACCGTTGTAACAACTGGTGTAAAAACAATGATTTTTCTTCAAGACTTGGTTGTTTTTCTTTAATCTACACATTTTGATCATTAGTTGAGAATTTGTGGGTAAAATATGAGAAATGATACCAATCAAACATGTTAAGTAAATAAGAATACAAAAGAAAGATCAATGATTCATACCTTGGGAAAAAGGTCTTAGAAAATAATATATTAGTCATTTTAGCATAGAAATGATAAGGTTGAATGAGAAAAAGATATAGTGAAAAAGGGACATTTCTGGATACTAACATGCCCCCCAACTGAAGACATTACATGTCCTCATGCAATCCACATTCAAGAATTACTCTGAATATGAGTTAGGGAAGTGACTCCTCTAGTGAAAATTGTTAAGACAAAACTGCCATGCGATTCTCCATCTGCAAGTTTGAATCGACTTCTCCTTACCATCTCTAAACGACATCTTTTGAGACCTTTGACACTGTGTATACTCTGAATGAGGCATCCAAAAATTGGGAAAATGAAACATGAGTCCCATCCATTGATGCCTACACGTTCTCATACATGTAATAGTTATTCCTTCTTGACTGAGAAATTGGCCAGTTCTTCATCATGACCAGTGATTGGTACTTTCACTAGTTTATACTCTACCTGAAAATAAATATTACCACATTCATAGAACATGTGCTATCTATTTTGATTCATAACAAATGTTTTCAGTGATAATATATCTAAGGTTAACTCGTCTGGGTTTCTTTGTTGAGCAACTTGCAATTCCTTCTTTAGGGAATCCAACTCTTCTTTTAGGATTTCATTTTCCTTCATTAGTTCAGTAATCCTAGAATTTTATGTATCCTTTATCTTCTTCTCAATTTGAGAAAACATATAAGCAAGTGGCACGTCCTCACTATTTTGTGTAATTGGTTCTTGTGTGGAAGATACACTCATGATAATTGGTTCTTCTGTAACAACTAGTTCTGGCATGACTGGTTCTTGTGGAATAATCTCTTCCTGGGTAGCTGGCTCTTGTGTAACAACTAGTTCCTGCATGATTGATTCTTGTGGGACAGTCTCTTCTTGGGTAGCTGGTTCTTGTGTAACAACTAAGTTCTAGGAAGAGGCTGGTTCTTGTATCACAGTCCCAACTGCTGCTTTAGTAGACCTCGCTGACCTAGTTCTCCTCCCAAGTAAAGTAGAGACAAAAACATGGGTTTTCCTTTTCTTTGATTTAGGAGAAGGGGGGTGTTTTTCAACAACCAGACAAGGAGGAAAATCTAGAATGTTGGGGTCTTGTATAATTTGTACTTCATCACTCAATGAATGATGCACAAAATCATCAAGAGGAGCCGATGATTCTGCTGCAATTTGTTTACATTCAGACTAAATTGACAAAATGGTTTCCTGAAGTTCCTTGCATAAGGTAAGACCTGGTATACGTATCTCCATAGGATCAGTTTGTGGCTCACTCATGTTTGTATTATTGATGTCAAAATCAGGCAAATTTTGAGCATCAGCAAAATCAGGACAATCTGTCGCCACAACAGGAGGGGTTTGAGGTGCATTTGGTTAAACAAGAGATGAAGTCAGCGTACTGACTGTTACAGCAGGGACTGTAACTTTTGTTGCAGTAGACCTCATTGACCTAGTTCGCTTCCTAGGTAATGTAAAGACAAAAGAAGGGGTTTTCCTTTTCTTAGATTTAGGAGTAGGAGGGAGTTCTTCAACAACATCTTTTGTAGCCAAAGGCTGAGGCTCATGACTTGGTCCAGGGATTGCGTTGTCAACTAATGGCTCAATAACAACTGCATTTATAGGGTTTAGATGTTCTAGTTCAACTCTGTCGATGTTGTTTTGAGTGGTGTTAGAGTTGCTTCTAGTTTTGTGTTTGCTTCTTTGAGTCAACTTAAGGGAAGTTACAGTGGGGGCTATAACTGCTAGTGAAACCGAGGGCTGAGGCTCATGACTTGGTACAGGGATTGGGTGTAGCTTTTTTGGGTCATCCATAACAACAGGCACAAGATTTGGCTGTTCTTCCACTTCAGGTAATGGGTCATTGGGAATTCCCATTCCTTTACGAATCAACAACCCTCTCGCTCTATGATTGGAAAGACAATTCTTGGGATTATTTGATTTATTGACAAAGTGAGCCATATTATGCAAGGAATGAAGAAGGAAATAAGGGATGCTTATTAGATTCTGATGTCTTAAATGTGATAGTAGGATAAAATAAAAAAAACAAACTACTTGATATCTTCCTTCGCATGTAATGTACCTTTTTACAAATTTTGATACTTTCCCCCATGGTTTTGGTAAGGAACTTACATATTCACCTCGGCCCTTGGTTTGAACTTTCTCATCTTCCACGAGAAAACCCTTCTGTGCTTAAGGAAGATGTTCCTTTTTGCTAAACCACCTTGTCCCTGTGGTCAGAAACCCCATCACAACATCCACGGTTTCCTCTGTCACTGGAATCCTCACTCTGTGCACCATCGAATACCCTTATGTGAGATTTTGATTGAACTCCGAGACCTTTTCTTCATTAAACCCCTATAGCTTCTCAAAATAAGAAATCCATCTAGCCTGTAGTAATTTTTTGTAAACATCTAGGTATAGCAGTAATGCATCCAAATTTGTTGGTTCATACCTCACAACTGATCCTCCCATGATGTTGTTTTAGAGTTTAAACAGGAACAAAGGAGGTGATACCATCACCTAAACTAGAGACAAAACAATTTTGAACGAGGATTGCATAAAGAACATGGTGTCTCAGTGAAAATAAGTGTGTTCGAAAGGTGGTGGAGGTGCATATAAAATGGGATTTTGATGACTTAGATTTTGTTTCCCCCCCAACTAATTTTATTGCCTCATGGTGCAATGAATTTAGGACAACCGATAGGTAAACATTAAATCTTTCTTCCATATCTACATTACTTTGACACGTAATATTAGTCACTTACCTCATAACTTACCGCACGAACCGATCTGTTGGAGTAACCGCACTATCCAATCGTCGTTTGATCCGTGTGGAATAGTTGTAATGATGAGATATGGCTATGGAACCTGAGAAATGATTATATGACAATTGGAGCCTAGGTGGAGTCCTTTCTTTGGTTGACCAACTGGAAATCTGTGGATGTGGAGTCAAGTAATGATGAAGCAGCCTTTTCTGACAGAGACAGCATGAAGTAATTTGGAAAATGGTGGAAATCTTCACAAAAACAATGGAAATGACAAAACAACAGTGATTCAGTATGGAAAAGTGGCAGAAATGCTAAAGAAAATGGGTGAAGAGGCATGTAAAACAGTGAAAAGGAATGACAACGATAGGTGTATCAGCATGTATTTTGGTCGGAATGGTGGAATTAGGTGTAGCAACATGTAAATCAACCAAAAGAGTGTAACATCATGTAAGACAAAATAGTCAAGAAAATGATGTAACAACATGTAAAATGACCATTTTGTCGGAAAGAGGTGTAACAACATGTAAGAAAAAATAGTCAGGAAAATGGTGTAACAACATGTAAAATGTCCATTTTGTCAGAAAGAGGTGTAACAGCATGTAACCCGACCAAACACAGAATCACTTAGTTTTTAGGAAGTTTTTCAACTTCCAAAAACTAATCCTTTGGATCCTTTCACTGTAATCTACCTTGTTGTTCATCAATCCATCTGCACATAAGTAACTGCTTGACACCCTTCTAGGTTGAATTTATTAGAAAAACATAAAAAAAATTAAGCAAAAACAGAAAAATTCAAATTCACAGAGTTTATTTATATACAAGGTTTTATTGAAAAGAAAAAAGTTATAAGGTTTAAAAGGGGAAGGAGTAAGCTCCTTTTCCTTTAAAAATTGATAGCATGTATCGGATGTACATTTGGAAGTAAATTCTTTCTTGGAAAGTGGATGTTGATACAGGTGCAAGAGATGACCATTTGCAAGTAAGTGTGTATTGGATCCATCAATAGTGATCAACCTGACTGTCACATTGGGAAAAATAGTGTCTACCTTGTAAGGTCCCAACCATCTTGTACGTATCTTGCCCTAAAATTATTTATAGTGTGGATCATACAACAAAGCCCAATCTCCTTTTTTGAATAACTTCTTCTTGATGACTCAATCATGCCACTTGTTTCTTTGTTGTTGAATTACTGTGGTTTGATGAACAACTTCCAAATTCTTCTGATCCAACTCATTTAGCTGCTGCAATCTAGCCTCTTGTGCCATAGTCAAGTCTAGATTTACTTCTGATGCAGTTCTTAGGGTTTTGATTTTGAACTCAATGGGAAAAACAAGGCTCTTCCCATATACTAGTTCATAAGGAGAAAAACCAGTTGTGTTCCTCCAAATGGTTCGATAAGACCATAGAGATTCATGCAATATTCCAAACCAATCTATATGATGTTCCCTCACTGTCTTAGTAAGAATAACTTCTATGACTTTGTTTGTACTTTCCACCTGCCCATTACCTTGGGGATGGTATGTAGAAGATGTTATATGAAAAACATGATATTTATTGAGTAGGGCTTCAAACTTATGTGATGTGAAAGGTGGTCCCCCATCAGTTACTAACTCTCTGGGAACTCAAAACCTAACAAATATATCTTCAAACAAAAATGCTAAGACAACTTCTTCTGAGGCCCTGATGAGTGCTTTTGCCTCTACCCACTTGGTCATATAATCTGTGTAGACTAATATATAGACTTTCTGATTAGAAGGTGGGTTAATGGGCCCTACAAAATATATGGTCCATATCTCAAAAGTCTCTAACACCACTTGAGGCTGGAGAGGCATCTCATCCCTATGATTTGGCTGACCCATTCGTTGGCAACTGTCACATGCTTGGATATAATTCTTTGCATCTTGAAATATTATGGGCCAAAAATAGCCCATCCTCAAAATTTTATGCCCAGTCATTTTATTAGCAAAATTACCCCCACAAGGTCCATCATGGAAAGCTTTAAACATATCATAAACTTCATCATCTCTCACACATCTCCTGATTTCTTGATCCAGGCCTGTGTAGAAAAGATATACCCCTATCCAACTATATTGAGCACTCTTCTGAATAATCTTCCTTCTTTCTCGAGGAGATAGATGTGGAGGTACCTTCCCTATAACCAAATAATTAGCAATGTATTCATACCAAGGTGAGTGAGAAGATACTACAAACAAATGTTCATCTGGAAAGGAATCATCTATAGGTGAATTATTATCATTTGAATTCAATATTGAGAGAAAATCTACAACCACACTTTATTTTCCTGGTCTATCTACTATAGTGATGTCAAATTCTTGTAGTAATAACAACCATCTTGTTACTCGGGCGTTAGCAATAGGTTTATTCATCAAATATTTAATTGTTGAATGATCAGTATGAATAAAAGTAGAATAACCAGTGAGATAATTCCTGAATTTATTGATAGCATAAACTACTGCCAAGAATTCTTTTTCTGTGACTGTATATTTTAAATTAGTAGGAGCGATGTTCTTGTTGATATATTATATAGCATAGGGATATTTGTCCTCCTGTTTCCCTAGAACTACACCAATTGTAGTGTCTTAGGCATCTGAAGAAATGTGAAATGGTAGGGCCCAATTTGACCCTCTCAAAATGGGAGTTGTGGACAATTTCTGTTTCAAATCTGCAAAAGACAATTCACAATTGTCAGTCCAACTAAAGTCAACATCTTTTGTCAATAGAAAAAATAAAGGAGAGGCAAGTTTGGAATTTTTTTTAATGAATCTCCTATAATATCTAGCATGCCCTAAAACGCTTCTTATCTCTTTCGGAGTTGATGGAGTTGGAATATCCAAAATTACTTGGATTTTGGCTGGGTCTATCGGAATTCCTGCATAAGAAATGAAGTGTCCCATCACCACACCTTCGCTCATCATCATATGACACTTTTCCGTACTTAGAGAAATATGCGATTGTATGCATCTTTTAAGTACTTTTTCCAGATTAGCTAAAGATTCATCGAAATGAGTACCATAAGGTGTAAAGTCATCCATGAATATTTCCATACAGTGATTCACCATATCAAAGAAAATACCAATTACATCTCTCTGAAAAGTGGTTGGTGCATTACACAAGACAAATGGGAGAACCTTGTAGGAAAATGTACCCCAAGGTATGGTAAACGTGGTCTTATATTGGCCTTGTGGAGAAATTGTGATTTGGTTATATCCACTAAATCCATCTAGGAAAGAGAAAAACTTTTTCCCAGATAGGTTGTCTAGAACGTGATCAATAAATGACATAAGGAAATGATCCTTATGAGTGGCCTTATTCAGGGTTCTATAGTCCACACACACTCTCCATTTAGCATTCTTTTTAGGCACAATAACCAAGGGCGAAACCCACTCATTGTCTAATATAGGGTAGATGAATCCTGCATTAAGACGTTTCTGGAGTTCTTCTTTAACAATCTCTTTAATATTAGGGTTCATTATCCTTTGGGTTTGGAAAATGGTTCAACATTCTTCCTTAATGTATATATGGGGGGTGCATAGTTCAGAGGAAATTCCTTTCATATCCATGTAATCCTAGGCAAATGCCTCTTTATGTTCAATCAATAACTTCATCAAACGTCCAATTTCAGTAGAAGATAAATCATGATTGATGTTCAGGTTTTTTCCAGGTTTGATTTCTACAACGATGCTCTTAGAACTGACTTTAGGAAATAATTCAAATGTTTCAGTATCTTTTTTTACATCTGAATTAACTTGATTTATAATAGTTTCAGAGAACATCTCCATGCTGACTCCTTCCTAGGCAGTAGGGTCAAAGATTCTACTCAATCGGTGATACGTGTTTGGTGTAACAACAGAAGGGTCACTGATAAAGATATTGATTAGCTCATACTTTGTCCTGTCTTTGAAATTCATGTATTTTCCTATGGTTAGCATAGGCATAGCACTTTCATACTCAATGTCCATCCATGAAAAATTTTCGGGTTCCACACTAGGTGTAGCATGAGGATAAAGGGTAAGTTTCTTGATATCATAACCATCAGAGATGGTCATTGAACCAGATCTATAACCAATGAAAGCATCAGTTGTAGCTAACCATGGTCTTCCTAGAATTAAAGGGTTCCCCCCAAAATGGGTTTTAGGTTGCAGTACGATAAAATCAACAGGATAATCCCATGAATCAACTGAAATAATTAGATCATCGATTACTCCTTCTGGTTTGATAGTAGAATGATCAGATAATTCTAAAATAGTAGGAGTAGGTCGGACTTGTGTTCTGAGTTGCAACAATTGTGTCATCTCTATTGGCATAATGTTAATTTCTGCCCCTAAATCAACTAACACATCGAGAATAAATGTTTGTCCAATTTTGACAGTGACTCTAGGGTTTCCTGGGTCGCCATATTTAATAGGTGGAGTTTTTCCTAACATCAGTTTAGACAATTCTCCCACTACATGTACTATGAGGGTGTCCCTAGGTTTCCTTCTAGGATTTTTGATAGAGAGGTCTCTCACAATCTTCACATAAGTAGGGAAATCCCTAATCAATTGCAATAGTGGAATGTTAACATGCATATTTTTCAATTCTCCTAAGAGATTGAAGGATGATAATTCCACAGTTTTGGTAATTTCCAATCTTTTAGGGAATGGGGTGTCTGCTAATTCTATGATAGGTTCGTCAATTTCCTTTGTATCAGCAGATGGTTTTTCCCCTGATTCCTTGTTTGATTCTTAAGATGGAGCATCTTCAATTATTGGCTCGACTATTCTCCCTGATCTTTATTTGATCTCATCACAAGGCATAGGGGTACTAGACAGAGCTGGGACATTGTGTATATCAATATTCTAATTGGCCTTATTATTTGGATTTGGTTTAGGTTTCACATGCATTTGAGGCCATAAGGGAGGATTGTTTTGTGGGGCATTGGGAGGTAACTGCAACTGTTGCTGCTGGTACTGAGGGTTGGAACTTTTGTTGATAGGGGTTTTGTTGGTGAGGGTTTTGATAAGTAAGTTGTTTTTGAGGGCCTCTCCAATATGGGTTCCATTGCCCAAGATGATTCTGTTGTTGGGGCATAGGTACCCATGCATTGGGATCCTAATAAGTAGGTGGCATCTGATTTGGACAGGGGGCATTCATCTGGCCATATTGAAGCTAATTGTTCACATTATTCCAATAATTAAGTGTTGTAGGAGATAATTGAGGTTTTATACCTTGACCTCATCGCTTCCATTGTCTTCTCTGAGTTATTAGATAGACATCCTTCGCTTCCTCATTAGTCGCTTTCATTGATACTTTGACACCTGGTAGGGAGGGACATTGGTCAGTAGAATGATCTAATTCACAAATTAGACATACCTGAAAACTGTTCAGTGGGCACTCCCTTAGCGAATGTTTCTTTCTTCATTTCAAACAGAAAATGGACAATGCCAAATCTAATTCTGCTTGTTTCTGTTTGACCTATAGAGTGTCAATCTCTGAAGAAAAAGAGTTAATCATTTTTGTTTTGAAATCTTCTAACATTTTACCTATTTCTTCTCTTGTTTCCCCTCCATTGGTTGATTTCCATATCCTTGAAAAAGTGGCATCCCTGGTAGCTGATTTATTCCTTGTAGATCCTCCAGAGCATCTCTTACAAATATTTACAATGTCTTCATAGGATTCCTTAGATATATCTCTCTAGCCAAGCATATTCAACATATCTAAACAATCATCTCTAACTCATTTTAGAAAAATAGTTTTCAGTATGTCCTTACTCACATCCAAATGTCCTGACCTTTCTAGATTATACTAGAGTCGCTCCACAAAATCTTCAAGGGTCTTGTCCTCCTTCTGAGACATCTTGAATGGTTCCTCTATTCGTTCCCTCGTTCGACAGTATTTTTGGTACTTGTTCAGGAAAAGCTGCCTCATTTGTCCTTATGTTGAAATATTCTCCCCTCCAAGGCTCATGAACCATCTTAATGCGTTACCCTTCAATGTAGCTGGAAACAATTTAAGCTTCTACACAGTGGTAGTGTAGTCATAGCTTCTACACAAAATATCAAATTCAAACAAAAACTCATATGGATCCTCAATAGATAATCCATAGAAATTTGGCAGGGTTGAGAGAGATATGTTCTTCAAAGGATCCATCCCCTGTGTGGGAATATTATTAATAGGAAATACCATAGTAGACATAGTATTTTCATCATTTACCTGATCTTCGTTGTTCACTAGATCCTATCAGGGGAGCTCTTCTTCATTATCTCCTTGATTTTCCATATGTTCTCTTTCTCTCCACTCAATATGGAAAGTGTCCCACTCCTCTTTAGTGACTATCTATCCGTTGATCTGATAAACAACTTCTTATGGATTTTCAGTATTCCGAGATACACTTTCTTGATCTTCAATATTCTCCAGTGTTGCGTGCTAATTTGTTGGTGACAAATCTTTAGCTTCAACCCCTGATGAAAACAATGTTTCAAAATGGGGTAGTCTTGATGTCTGAGGAATATGTATTCTTGGAGTATTTGAAGGGCGAAAGATATATCTTGAAGAGGAATATGCTATGGCTATAATATCATCAAGAAAGGTTGGCCTTCCCAGTGCAAGATTCCTTCCACCACGTCCTCTGGTACCTGTAGGGTTAGTATTTTTTGGGATACGTCTTCTTGTTCCTCGATTCATGTAGACTACTTATTCCTAAGAAACGAAAACTAATGTGATTACAATAATCTATAATTATCTTCCCAGTGAATAATCTATAATTATCTTCTCAGATAATTAAGGTGTTCAATATTAATTGTCAAACCTAGGGAAGTTTTGTTATTGCAAGATAATTGTGCATAGTCTATGCTAGATTATGAAAGAAAACATTAATCAATTGCAGTAAGGTAAACTAACACTAAAATAAAGAGAGTTGAAAAGCTGAGCACTAACACAAGTTGTTGACACAGCTGGAGTTCTAATCTATTGTCGCAGAATTGAAGTCACACTTGCATAATTGGAATCTAATTTCGAGGAGTAGAATTTGATGAGTGTATAAGAATCCTAGATTATCTAATCTATTCTAATATTCTATATTACTCTTGTAGAAGGAAGTTCTGTGCTAATTGTTGAAATGAAGTCTACCTAATTGCAGAAAGGGAATTCACACTTCTATTTACTTTTTCTTGAAAACAAAGATTTAATCTAATCCAGAAAAGGAATTAAATTTCAAAGCAATTCTCCAACAGTATTCAACAGTTGATTCTAACTCTCATGAGACGCACTGATGCACATTAACAGAAACAAACTGAACTGTAACACCAAATTTATTCTAGAAATTCATGAATAGATAAATCACACAACTATAATTAATCAAAGCAGTTAATCTAAAACTCACAACAGAGGGGAGTCTGTGAGGAAGGTGGGCCCTTTCCTTCTCACTGAATCCATTCGAAAGACTATAGTAGGTTGTAGAAAATCAAATCACTTCTTTATTAAATCGTCAAAATTTTCATATACAAAATGCTTCACTTTAATCTCTATTTCACAACTAATCTTCACTCCCTCATGATTATAAAATCCATGTTATTTAAAGACAAAGTCGTTTAGTTGAAACGGACTCAGAACAACCTTGAGAATCAAATATTCTCAAGCTGTTCATATGATATAAAAGATCTATCATCATTACAAAATTTGGAAATAATCTTGATCACCAGCGTGAGCCAAAACGTGTAACAAACTTAAGGATCTGTCTTCAAATCGTGTAACAGCCTTGAGGATCTGTCTTCAAGATAGGTATTTGAATGATATACCATCTTCCAGGATCGGTGGGAGTCTGTTGCAGCAGGTGTAACAACTTCCAAGAAAGGTGCACAATTGTTGTAGTCATGTAATAGCATGAAGAATGAGTGCACCGCTATAACAACTGGTGTAACAACAATGATCTTTCTTCAAGACTTGGCTATTTTTCTTTAATCTATACATTTTGATAATTAGTTGAGAATTCATGGGTAAAATATGAGAAACGTTACCAATCAAACATGTTAAGTAAATAAGAATACAAAAGCAATATCAATGATTCATACCTTGGGAAAAAGGTCTTAGAAAACAATATATTACGCATTTTAGCATAGAAATGATAAGGTTGAATGAGGAAAATATATAGTGAAAAAGGGACATTTTGGGATCCTAACACCCACTTTGTGTCTATCACATTCTTATCCTTTGGTGTTGGAACCAATTCCCAGGTGTCATTCTTCTCTATTTGATCCAATTATTTATCCATGGCCTTATTCCAAAATTCATCCTTGTTGTGAGTACTAGGTGCATTTGTTTAGGTGAACACATTCTTCTTCTAGTCTCAACTCCTGCATCTTTGTTTCCAATAATCTGATGTGAAGGATGACTCTTTTGTATTCGTCCTCTAGGTGTCTTTGGAGGCACTTACTAAACTTTCTCTTCTGCTTCTATTGGACCCTCTTCATATTCCCCTTCTTTTTCATCTTCTGTATCTTCTTCGTAAAGTTGTTCCATTGATTCATTTTCTTCTTCTGTTTATTCTTGTCTACCTGTTGCATCAATTGTTACATTGATGCTTTCCACAAATTTGTTCAATCTCAGGTTGTAACACTTGTATGATTTCCTTGTACTTGAGTAACCAACAAGTACTCATTTTCCACACAAGAGTCAAACTTTCCCATTCCGCCATCTTCTCTTTTGATGTAGCATTTGCTTCCAAAAACTCTGAAGTTCTTCACATTTGCTAGTCTTCCTTTCCATAGCTCGTAGGGAGTTGTTTCAGTGTTGTTTATAAGCATTACTCTATTTTGAATGTGAAATGATGTATGTACTGTCTGTGTCCAAAAAAAATATGTCAACTTGGAACCCATTAGCATTGTTCAAGCCATTTCCCGTATTGTCCTGTTCTTTCTTTCAACAACTCCATTCTATTGAGTTGTCCTAGAAACAGATAATTTCCTTTTTATTCCATGACTTATACAGTAGTACATAAATTCCTTTGAAGTGAACTCTTCTCCATTATCATATCTCAAGCATTTGATTTTTAAATCCATTTCATTTTCAACCATTTCCTTGTAGATCTTGAAGTTTTCAAAAGCTTCAGACTTATTCTTGAGAAATCAACCTACAGTCATTCTTGTATAATCATCAACTAATAACACAAAGTATTTCTCACCTTTTAAATCCGTTGTTGTAGTTGGTCCAACTAGATCAATATGCATAATTTTGAGTGGTCTTGTTGTTGAATATTCCTTTGATTTGAACCTGGTCTTTGTTTTCTTTCCTTGTTGATAATGCTTGCATAAAGTGTTGGTTGGTTTCGTGATCCAGGGTATTTTTCTGGATGCTTCTCTTTTGCTGACTTTGAAAAGGTTATCAAAATGTATGTGACCCATTCTTATGTTTCATAGCCATCTTTCATATTCCTTTCCTAGACAACACTTTTAATTTTCAATTTCACTTAACACATATATGTTGCTTGAAGTTCTCGCAGCTGTAGCAATCAATTCTCATGAACCTTATTTTCTTATCTCACACTTTTGTGAATTGAAAGTAACTTTATGACTTTGGTCACACATTTGACTCACACTTAGAATATTATGTTTCATATCTTCTACTAATAGAACATTTTGTTACTTTGTATTCTTGTTCCCAATTATGACTGTTCATTTTCCAATGATTTTAGCTAAATAATCATTTCCGAAGGATAATGATCCATATCTTTCCTTTATTAATGTAAGAAACTTGTCTCTATCACCTGTCACGTGTTTTGAAAAACCACTTTCAACATACCAACCACGTTTCTTCTGCTTAGCTTATAGAGCGAGTGTGCATCCTTCATTGTTGTATTGATTCTACTTTCTTATCCATATCCTTTTCTGAAGTTCATGTCTATGATTGATGTTGTTCTATTGTGGTTCTCTAGGAGGGATTTTCATTATGAAATATTTGTTCATGTGTCCATAGTTGTTACACTTGTAGCATTCCACTTTAGTGCTTAATGATTCAAACCAGTTGTAAATTCTTTTATGTGTTTCACCAGGCCTTCTTGGATAACCCTTTTGTGTATGACTTTCAAAGTTGTTTATGTTCCTATTGTTATCTTTGCAATTTACATCTTTATGTCCAAAATTATTACATGCATAACATAAACCAAAAAAGATAGTTTGATACCTGGAAGTTGAAGATCTTCTGAAAGGAGGTGCTCTTATGAATCCTTCTTCTTTATGAGACCTATCTATTTTTGTCGATTGTTGATTATGAAATCTGAATCTTCTCAGTGGAGGAGTGTCCCTATAATTTTCTCTATAGACCTTCCTATCCCCTTTGATTATTTCTGCATGTATTTTTGGATATGTTTCTTGTTCTGTTTTTTTGGAGCTTGATCCCTTTTCTGTCTGATTGTATCCAAGACTGAACTTGTCATGATTAGTCCTTTGACTGTTGATAATGCCATTCAAAAATTTTGACTTGTTCTGCATATTTTTCTTTTGAATATCCTTTCTTAATGTGACAATCTCTTCTTCCAAATTTTCAATGATCCTGTCTCTTCCTTCTAGTTGTTCTTTGAGTGCTTCTTCAATTATTTTGTCTTCTTCAATTTGAACCTTCAAATTTGTGATCATTTGTTCTAATTCATTAGTGTGTTCTTTCTTGTCTAGTTTCGCTTGTAGCTTCTTGTTTTTCCTCTTTTCTCTTATGATAACTTATATGACACTCATCAATTCCTCTCGGTAGTCAACTTATGCCTCTTCAATTTCTTCTTCAGGTTCTTCATATTCTACTTCAGAGTCTTCTTTATCAGAGTCTTCTATTGCCATGAATATAACTCTTTTTGTTTCACTTTCATTGACTTCATCTTCATCTGATGGTGAGATTTCCATTGTCTTCTTTGGTGCATAGGATTTTATTGAAAATTTTCTTTGTGGTTCTTTTTCCTTTATATGTTTGTTTTATTTTTGAGTCGCCTTCATCATTTCTCTTTTTCTTATGAGGACAATTGTTAGCAAAATGACCAATACCATCACAATTAAAACAAATTAAAGGAAGCTTACCTCTATACCTACCGTCGGTTCCCTTGTTCAGTCTTCTGACAAATTTGGCCACTTATTCATCATCTTATGAGACGTCACTATTGTTGCTATGTTCTTTTTCTTGTTTCTTTTCCTTTTTCTTTGATCTTTTGGATGCTTTGAAGGCTGCTTCTTTTACATCTGGATTTTCCTATTCAGTTCTCATTTCATATGCTGTGAATATTCCATGTAGTTCATCCATGCTTATTGAGTTTATATCTTCTCTTTCTTCTAGTGCTGATATATTAGGGTCAAATCTCACAGGAAGAGATATTAGTACCTTTTGAACAATTATCGATTCTTTGATTTCTTCTCCCAATCCCATGATTGCATTTACTGTTTCATTGACTTGTAAGAAGTAAGCTACAATATTCTCATCTTCCTTCATCTTTATTTGTTCGAACTAACCTCTGTAAGTTTGAAGCTTTGTTTCTTTGAATTTTGAATCTCCTTCATAAATATTTCGAAGTTTGTCCCAAATCTCTTTAGCGGATTTACAATGTGCAACGTTGGTGAATACTGTTTCACCAAGACCATTCAGAAGTGCATTTGTTTCTTTGGAATTATTCTAAGCGAGTTTCACTGCTTTTTAATTTGTTGGAGAAACTATTGGTACTGTGTACCCATCTACAATTGATTTCCAAATTTCAGATCCCTGTGCCTGTATATATGTCTTCATCCTTATGCTCCAAAATGCATACTTTTTCCATCAAACTGTGGTATTCCATTTTTATACAAGTTGTTTCTCTCCATGATCTACCTTTCAGTGGTTAAACTGATTTATGAAGGAACCCACTCTGAAACCAATTGTTGGATTACTGAGAAGGGGGGTGAGTCAATAATAGAGAAATCTAATCCTTTTTAACCATATAATCCAAGTGAAATATCAATGTATCATTATCATCCAATAACTGCAGAGTAAATAAGAAATGAACAAATGAACAATCATACACATACACAGTACACCAGTGTTTTACGTGGAAACCCAAAGTGGGAGAAAACCAAAAAATGCTTTTTCTTATATGTCTTGAAGAATTACATTCATTGGAAGCACCAACTTCCTTTGTTTTCCAACTGCAACTGGAAGGAGGATCCAATCCCCTAGTTTCTCAGGCTACAACTTGAGGGAAGCTCCAACTCCCCAATTCTTTGGCTAAAACCAGAAGGAGGCTACAACCCCCTACGTTTTTTGGCTACAACCACCCATCCTTTCCCCATCCAACTGCCCTGACGTATATGTATAATGATGAAACAATTGTCACACTACCACTATGAGATATAACACTGTACAATCGTATCAACCTATACCATTGGCCTGCATCCAACTTATACAACTTCCCTATAATCAATCTATACTTAAAATGAACATGTATCAACAAAAATACAATAGGTATGTGGCCTGTAGTGCTTCAACACACGTATGTGCGTGCCCTATCTATTATGAAGCCCATGCATGTACGTGACCAAACTATTATGCAACCTCTGTATGCCTTCTGAAAACTAGGTTTTTATTTCTTCTCATAAATTATGACCCTCTGCAACTTCTTTCACATATATCTACAACCTTTCACTGTATCTAGACTGTAATTGTACCTTGTGCATGCATCCTCATACATAAAATTTACCCAAGGCATATATATATATCTCTAGTCATGTGCCATATGGGTGTGTGTAATCATGAACAAGTATAATAACCCTCACATGATCTATTCATCAAACCCTTTCTGATATTGAGACTCTCAATACATCAACCACTTCAGAAACACAATCTCTCAACCATGTACCACAAACCCTTATCCATATGCCAAGAAATACAAGATGTGCCTCAACTTTAACAAGTAGTATCAATGATAAATATACCAACATTGTATTTCAATAGATATGACTTATATAGAAGATCCCATGCAACCACTAGTCTCTCTAGGAAGAATTATCAAATCTCCATAACCATTTCTCATGCATACATCAAAATCCAAGTATTCATATAAATAATACATACCTTTTGAACCAATGGATAGATTTGATGTATCTGAGCATTGTAGACCTTCCTAGGAGTTTGATCTCAGAATCTAGAACCTCTGCATCTTCATATCTTCAAGTTTCCATGGATTTCCCAACATGTACAAACCCTAATACATTGTCAAGCCGCATACGTACGCACCCTAATACATTGTCAACCCGCGTACTATACACACCCTAATACACTGTCAACCTGCATACACCTCAAAAACTAGGCTTTTTTTGTATTCACTTTAATTCTAAAACTTTCGTCATCAACCCTTCGTACTACCTCAGACTTTCACAACTTCAGATGTATCAATGAGTACTTGCAATAATCCTCACACAACAAAAGATATTCAATGTGTTCAAGTGTGATTAAATCAGAGATCTTTGCCTCTTATTTATAATTTCATGTAGCGTTACACTTTCCTTATTTTAGGGAGTTCTCCATTTACTTTATTATTTAAATAATTTCTTTTGCAAACACTTTGACTTTTAGGGGCTTCTATATGACTCATGAGGGTTCTCCAACTTCATATGGCCATAACTCTCTTATCGTGAGGAGTTATGTGATGTTCCACATACCACCAAAAATGGCATGACAAGCACTGTCCATCTAGGATAATTTCACTGAAAAATTCATTGATCTTCATCTCATTATTCCATAATCAAGCATGGGTTCTCTAACCATTCTTCTAGGATATCTCAATCCGCAAAGCGTCTTCCCGTGAGGGATTTCACCATAAGGGTACCACTTTGGATTTCATCCATTTGTACTTCTTATCAACTATTACAAGACAATAATGAGTCATATTTACATCAAACAAACTTGGTTCCATTACCCAAACCTTTCTGCTACTAGATATTGCTACCGGAATTTCTCCAAGGGTTCACATCAATGACAACCAACCTTAATCAACAATAATAGTTTCCATAGCTCCATTGGAATTCCACCCTATGAATATATGTATAGAAGGCCATGCAAGAGACCATTGAGTTGGGAAAGGTTAGAAGATTGAGTGATAGTTGGACCAGAATTGATTGAAGAGATGGAGGAACACGTGATTTAGATTAGGCAGGAACTAAAGGAAGCACATGATAGACAAAAAAGTTATGTTAATGCACATAGGACTGACCGAAGTTATAAAGTGGGAGATCAATTTTTCATTCATATCAAGCCTAATAAGAGTACCATTCGATTTGGGAAGGGGAAAAATTTGTTTCCTTGATTTATAGGACCATTCGAAATCCAAGAGAGAATTGGAACCGTTGCCTATCGTCTCGTACTACCACCCCACTTGCATAAAACTCATAATGTTTTTCATGTATCTATTCTATGTCATTATGTTGTTGACGAATATCATAAACTGAATTGGAAGGAATTGTAGGTATCAGACATGAGAACCCTCATGGTTGAACCGTTACGCGTATTGGACTGTAGGGTCTGACAACTTAGGAATTGTCTGGTAGACCAAGTTAAGGTCCAGTGGGACAAGTATAACCCAGGATCTACTACTTGGGAGGATCCAGAAAACTTATGACAAGATCATCCCTCACTTTTTTGACCACCTAGGGAATATGTTTCCCGAAGGTTGGGTGTATGTAATTCCACCTTTTGACTTAGACAACTAGAATTACTTAAGGCATAATCATATTTATTTTTTATTTACCCTGAAACTATTAATGATACACTTGAACTTTTAAGACATATGAACCTATGTGAATATCAATTCTATGAATGCTTAACGTTATTTGAATTATGATGGATATAATTCAATCTATTTCTAACTTGAAAATTTTGACATTTAAAGTTGTTGGTATGTGAATACCGAATTGAGGATATGATTAAATGCATTTACATGATGATAATGCATGGATATGTATGAGTTTGTGTTATAGACTAATCTGCAGGTAAATGGGCTATGAAATAGCCAAAGGATAATGATGATAAAATATTTATGTCGTGAACATCCACCGAGAAACAATATGGTATGAATCTTTGTATGTGAAATTATTATTGGTTCAATTGCATTTCTATGATATGTGGAAAAGAACAGGTTTTTCAGGTGGTGAGACTGCCTAAAATTAAATATACAATGACAAATTCTCAACAACACAGTGTCACTATATGGTCTAGGGTAGGGTGTTGACCCTAGTTCTATTAGGAGGGGTGGAGACATTTCCCATCGTGTATCCTCTAAAACCTAGATTCATGGGAAGATAGTGTTAGCTCACACTCCCCTAGATGTGTGATGATGACTGTTAGTTTCCTATTCTGAAAGCTTCATCAAGAGAGTTGACACTTCCTCTTACAGCTTCCATCTGAAGTTAGGTCAATATAGTTGACGCTCCAGATAGTCCAGTAGAGGAAGGATAGGGATGGAAGATGGAAGTAGATTAGGGAGGGAGGATGACTAGAAGTAGTTGAGAGTGTGTGAGGTTTTTCCTTATAGAAGAATTTCTTGATTTTGTCTTTTTGAAAAATATGTATATATGTATATTTATAATTGCTTGACTGAACTACAATTATATAAATGAATCTTGTTTGTGCAAAATTATTATAATTGCGAGATTTTGTAAAAAATTTAAATGGCTTACTATCTTTTATGAAATGAATGTTCTTGTTGATTGGATTGGACACACACAAGAATTACTTTAGGTGTGACAATTATTGTCATTAGTACACGTGTGATTCATGTATGTGCTAGCTACACATGCATGCTTTTCACATGTACAATAGTATGTATAAATGATTTAAATTGATGATGTTGTTTATTCGATGTGGATGTATCAAGCATGTGTCATTACCCTTGTATTGTAAATTAATCTAACTTCGGGATGAAGTTTCTTGAAGGGTGGGTGTATGTAACATCCCAATTTGATTAATTATTTATCATAGTTTTTAATTTTAATTTAATTAATTATTAAAATAAATTAAATGATTCGTTTTATTATTTTATTATTAACAGTTAGGTGAAGTAATTAATGGAGGGATAAGGCTGTTGGGGAATTAATGGGGGAATAAGGTTGTTGGGTAATTAATGAGGGGGATTTGAGAGAGGAGGATAAGGAAGAGGGGGGGGGTACTTGGAAGAGGGATCTATGTTTTTTGCGGAAAATTGGGAGAAGGAGGAAGCAATTTTGAAAGAGAGGAGGAAATTGGAAGAACATTTTGTTTTGGGAACTCTCACAGGGAATTGTTGTTGCTGGGAACTTTGGGCTCGGGGGCCAGGAAACCACAAGGATTCCTGGAGCTAGGGAGTCATAAAGGTTGTTCCTAGTTGGATGGGAGGTTGATATTCAGTTGGGAAGTTTGGGAAAGCTCAAGAACAAGTGAACCAGGGGCTGAATCAACCAACCTGTCGGTCGAGGTATGTATTTTACCAGTTGGTTTGTTATCATTATATTTTTGTTATTATGTTGTTGTTTTTATTATGTTGTTATTGTTATTATGTTTTTGTTGTTTATTCTTGGTATAAGAAAAACATGAAAGAAATTCTGAGAACTAATTTGAAGTTATGTCAATAGGAAATATTGATTATTTTGTTTTGAGGCCCCTAAAATAAGAAGGCCTCACATCTTCCATGTAGTCCCTGCTACCCTCACTAAAACCCCCTCTTGCCTTGGGTTTTGTTGATGGGGCTTAAATCCCTTGATTCAACAACAGGAACCAAACCCACCATCAAGGACCAATTAGACTCTACAACATTTGGAGTGGAATGGTTCTCCAAATCTTACAATCTAGCCAAATTATGGATGAGCTTTTGTGTTTTCTAGTGAATACTCTTCCTTCGGTTAAGACAATTTTTTTTAGTAATTTCTCTTAGGTGGGGCAGGTACAAGAGATGAAAGCTAGTATAAACCAACTTGACGAAGATAGGGCAAGAGTTTTAACAATTGGGAAGGGGTTGATCTTGGGATAACCCGCTACTCGAACATGTAGACAACGATCCTATGCCAAAGGGATTAGTAATAATACTTTAACCGAAAGAGCATCCAACTGTTGTTTGAGAAAGATACTTAATAGAAAGAAGCCGCATACATGATCAAGATCAAGGTAAGAAAAATAATTCATCTACTGAGACATTCATCATACAACTGAGGTAAACTACTTAGCATAGAGAAAGAAACACAACTGTAATCAATGTCACGATAAGAAAAATAATTCATCTACCAAGACATTCATCACATAGAAGCACAATGATTTACTTTCATCATCTAAAGAAAGGGACATTAAAACATTGCACCAGATAACTTGACAACATAATTAATTTCTCTTACTCATTTATTGAAACATTCATGGAACAGGAAAGGAAGTAATTCTTCTCCAACTCCAATGATCTGAAAATAGAAGGCTGACTTGTTATGCTATGCAAGCACCCTCTACTTCATTAAAAATAAACTTTACAGGACCTTGCTCCATGTGTTAAAATATGCAAGATAGATTATGTGTGAAGTTTATGCATCTTATTTTAAATGTTCATGTGTGAGTAAATGTTATTTTAAATGGTTAAATATGTACTTTAAATAAATATATATAAACATAACTTACAGAAAATAAACCATCAAACTCACAACAATAGCAATATGATAAAGGAGTTCACCCTTCTCTGGGCTACATCTCCTTGAGCCTCCATCAATGGGCTTGGCTCTCTGGGATTAATTTGTCAAATATTATTTTACAATATGATTCTAAACTCCAATGGAAATTATGGTTGTACCATTGGGTTTATAATACATAAAAACCCCAAAAATGACTAATAGAACTCTGAAAACGGATCATGGCTCATCCGGGCATGACCTCTTCTACATGTGGCCTAAAGCTTCCCTGAGCTTCCTTGTGGAAAAAACACCTGTAAAAGTTCTCAAAAGCCTCTAAAACCTGTCCCAATGTGTTCAAATCATAACAATTAGCCAAAAATGTCTATTCAATCATAGAAAACAAACTTGGACTCACCAAAACATGACCTCAATCAATGAGGGCTTCAAGCTCCCTGAAGCTTACTGAAACTTCAATAGTGGAAAAACTGCATAAGAAGTCTTCAAATGGCTGTGAAAATAGTGCCAATGGATTTAGAATGTCCAAAAACCCATAGCTGGGCTTTTACGGCACCTCATTCAGCCAAAAAATGAAGAAGATAGGCCTCCTGCCATTCTCTTCCTTCAAACTTGTTGTATCTGGTTCGCCAAAACGCACCTTTGTGTGCCCTAACCCATAACACGCTCCAAAATGCGTGCTTAAACCCAGCACATGTGCACAACTGCAAAACTGTCCAAACTGTAGGACGGTTAACGGAACTAAAACCCCCAACCGCCAAGCTGTTGGGCATATGGGTCCATGTGACTGTGGCCCCGCACAAAAGCGCTCGGTTCAAAGAGTGAATATATGTGTGAAAAGTGGTGAGCGTGTGGTTGGATGTAACCATTTTAAAAAAAAATCCAAAAATGCGCACGCACAAGTTGTGGCAAAGGGTCATATGGATGGTCATATGAAACCGGGGCTAACCGTTCAAACCTACTCCCGCGCATTTGATTTCGGTGCATGGTCATATAAATAAAGTGTGACCAAGGGCTGTCCATTTAAATAACCCAAACTCCACACGCAAGTGTAGCATGTGGTCATATGTAATGCACAATACAACCGCAGGTCGGGGCTAAGCCCCGACTTGACCCCCTGCCATATGAAACATTACACAACTTTAAATATAATACAACTCATATGTTAAATAAGAATCGCCGCATGGCACGCTGGTTGGGCGGCCATTGCTAAAGCACTGCCAAAAGGGGGAGGTACGGGGTTCAATCCCCACGGACTCCATAAATTTTGAACCAATAAACCATTGCCATGGTGCCACGTGGCAGCCCATGACTGGGCCACGTGGCACCACACCATTTTCCAAAAATGATGCCATGTGTCGAAACATAATTCGTCCAACTGTCATCCAATCTGAAACTGCCACATCAACATATGCCAACTTAGCTCTGCCACGTCACCTCTGCCACATAAGCATACGACCTCTGCGACGTCAGCCTGTATGGACTGTATGGACTGCACAGTCAGCGTCCCTTTTTTTACCTATTTGACGATTCAAACAGATCACGATATCTCTCTCTCCTGATGTTCGTTTGAACTCAAATGAGTTGCATTGGTTTGATGATGATGAGGGCTACGCACCCATTCGTTTTGAGGCAATTTCGAAAACGTTGATTTTTGAGCTAAAATTTGACCTCTGGTCCAGATTTTGATCACACCTTCCCACTGAAAGGCTTTTGGACCCACAAAATCTTATGATTATCTATCTGAGATTCAATACTCTTCTGCTTTCAAGTTATATCAACTGATTCTACTTGAAAAGACTTTTCGACAATCACCTGGATACCTTGACATGCCTTGCACTGCAATTGGCTATGTCCCTCAACCATTGTTCTCTAGATGCTGCTGACCCACTGTTCTCTTTGTGCTTGGAAGACTTCCAACCTTCCCACTGAGAATCAATTCCCTCTTGTGAACTCTTTGACGTCAACACAATCAGCTCTCCAATGGCTGCAAAAACTTTCCTGCGACATATTGTCACAAGCCAAGAAAACCATCAATCTTGAAAACAAATTATACAAGACTGAAAAATGATGCCAACAAAGTATTTTTATCTTCAAACAAACTGTCGCATATTGTACTTCATCAAAGCACATGGTGTTTTCTTGTATCTCGGTGTACTCAAAATCAACTTACAACCAAACAAACACCATCGACTAAACACAAGTCGAAAAACATGATCGACACAACATAGTCGTCAGACAATCATCAACACCAGTCGAGACTCATTTGAAACATATCAAACTTCCCAATGACAAGTCGACAAACATGATACACAATTATGTTACAATCATGAGTGATTCATGATGAACTATCACCAGGTATCTTTTACATCCTCCTGGCGAAGTTGTGCAACAACAAAAATGCCTTCAAACGAATTGCATTCACATGCAAACTTGCATCATACAAGTTGTGATAAACTGCTGCAACTTGTCATACTCTCAACATAGATGCATACATAAGGCTAAAAAGTGCATATACAACAGAAAATGCAAGCCTTACTTGCTCAAGAAATCCAACCATTTCTTACCAAGCCAACTCAACAGTGACTTTTTCTGCTGCAAATCGTCCTCTTGTGAATCATCTTGACTCACATCGATGATAGAATCTCCTCTTCCATTCTTGCCAATATCTTTATCCATCTGCTTCTTGTGTTGTGGATGAGTGGTTGGATGCAATGTCCAACATTGTTCAATGAGATGACCCCTCTTCTGACAATGAGTGCAAATCTTATGCATCCTCTTTTCACGTTGTCTTTGCTTGTAAAGTTTCCTGAAAGTGGCCAATATTTTCCAACATTTTGAAACATGATGGTTATATAAACCACAATATGTACATGGATTCTTGATTCCATTTTTACATACAAATTTATCATGATTAACATAATCAAAAGCAACTAAATGATAAGCAGAATTATACCTTGAACATTCACGTTTATCGCCTCTTTGAGGAGGTGAATTTGAAGAGTTACAAGCTCTCCTTTGAAGACCAACAATAGTGTTTGTGTCCTCATGGCTGTCACAACTCTTTTGTTTCACACATTTGCATTCATCTTGAACACAAACCTTTCATGCTAGAGGGATTGAACTTTCAACAAAAGTTCTTGAACTTTCACCTTTATAGCCTTCTTGAGGAGGTGAACTTGAAACAAAATTTGTTCTTGGAACTTTTTCCCTTGTCTCTTCAACTTTGGAATTTGCTCCATCTCTTTGTTCATATCAAAGACCACAATACTTGGGTCTCTCTTCAACAACAATAGGCTCAACAATGCCTTGTGCATTCTTGCCTAAACCTTTACCTTCATAGCCCATTTTTAACAATAACTTGGACCCTATTCCTCTTGTGTGATTTTCAAAAACACCAAAACATTCATCTTGAGAGGAATTAGAAGATAAACTAACATTACATACCTCACGTTCATGCATGTACTTGGTAAGGGTTTCCTTTGCCTCATGGAGTTGAATCTCCATCTCATACAACTTTTTAAGAAGCTGGTCTTTCTCCTCCTTCATGGCCATCAACTGCTCTTCAAGAGAAATGCTTTCCTTTCTATCTTCACACATCTCTTTCATCACATCTCTCATGGTTAGAATTTCCTTCAACATATCTTTGTCAAAGAACTTAGATAATGAATATGTATGAGAACTATCAATGTTTGAAGCTTCCTCCATCTTTGCAAGATATCAAACTTCAACACAAAACTTGCACAAAAACCAATAGCTAAATCTCAAGATATCAATGGAAAACAGATGAGAAAAACAAACTATGCTTTGGTACCACCTGATCTGAAAATAGAAGGTTGACTTGTTATGCTATGCAAGCACCCTCTACTTCATTAAAAATAAACTTTACAGGACCTTGCTCCATGTGTTAAAATATGCAAGATAGATTATGTGCCAAGTTTGTGCATCTTCTTTTAAATGTCCATGTGTGAGTAAATGATATTTTAAATGGTTAAATATGTACTTTAAATAAATATACAGCAACATAACTTGCATCAAATAAACCATCAAACTCACAACAATAACAAGATGATAAAGGGGTTCACCCCTCTCTGGGCTACATCTCCTTGAACCTCCATCAATGGGATTGGCTCTCTGGGATTAATTTGTCAAAGATTATTTTACAAGCTTCTTCTCAACTCCAATGGAAATTCTGGTTGTACCATTGGGTTTATAATACATAAAAACCCCAAAAATGACTAATAGAACTCTGAAAATGGATCATGGCTCATCCGGGCATGACCTCTTCTACATGTGGCCTAAAGCTTCCCTGAGCTTGCTTGTGGAAAAAGCACGTGTAAAAGTCCTCAAAATCCCCTGAAACTTGTCCCAATGTGTTCAAAGCATAACAATTAGCCAAAAATGACTATTCAATCACAAAAAACAAACTTGGACTCACCAAAACATGACCTCAATCAATGAGGGCTTCAAGCTCCCTGAAGCTTCCTAAAACTTCAATGGTGAAAACCTGCATAAGAAGTCTTCAAATGGCTATGAAAATAGTGCCAATGGATTCAGAACGTCCAAAAACCCCTAGCTGGGCTTTTACGGCACCTCATTTGACCAAAAAATGAAGAAGATAGGCCTCCTTCCATTCTCTTCCTTCAAGCTTGTTGTCTCTGGTTCGCCAAAACGCACCTCTATGTGCTCTAACCTAGAACACGCTCCAAAACTCATGCTTAAACCCAGCACACACACACAACCACAAAACTGTCTAAACTGTAGGACGGTTAATGGAACTAAAACCCCCAACCACCAAGCCGTTGGGCATATGGGTCCATGTGACCACGACCCCGCACAAAAGTGCTTCGTTCAAAGAGCGAATATATGTGTGACAAGTGGTGGGCAAGTGGTTAGCTATAACTATTTTGAAAGCAAATCCAAAAATGTGTGCGCACAAGTTGTGGCAAAGGGTCATATGGACAGTCATATGAAACCGGGGCTAACCGTTCAAACCTACTCCCGTGCATTTGATTTCGGCGCATGGTCATATAAATAAAGTGTGACCAAGGGATGTCCATTTAAATAACCCAAACTCCACCTACAAGTGTAGCAAGTGGTCATATGTAATGCACAATACAACCACGGGTCAGGGCTAAGCCCCGACCTGACCCCCCGCCATATGAAACATTACACAACTTTAAATATAATACAACTCATATGTTAAATAAGAACCACCGCATGGCGCGCCAGTTGGGCGACCATTGCTAAAACACTGCCAAAAGGGGGAGGTTCGGGGTTCGATCCCCATGGACTCCATAAATTTTGAACCAATAAACCATTTCCATGGTGCCACGTGGCAGCCCATGACTGGTCCATGTGGCACCACACCATTTGCTAAAAATGATGCCACGTGTCGAAACATAATTCGTCCAACTGTAAGCCAATCTAAAACTACCATGTCATCATATGCCAACTCAGCTCTGCCACATCACCTCTGCCACATCAGCGTACGACCTCTACCACGTCAGTCTGCATGGACTGTACGGATTGCATAGTCATCTCCCCCTTTTTTACCTGTTTGAGGATTCGAACAGATCGCGATATCTCTCGCTCCCAATGTCCGTTTGAACCCAAACAAGTTACGTTGGGTTTGTGATGACGAGGGATACACACCCGTTCGTTTTGAGGCAATTCCAAAAACGTTGATTTTTGAGATAAAATTTGACCCCTGGTCTAGATTTTGATCATCCAATCACATACATATGATGAAAATAGCTCATCTCTGGTCCAGAAGGACTTTTTAATTTGTAGCAGTCTCAAAATAATTATCAATAACTAAAAGAAAAGAGTTCTTACAACAACCATCGACCTTCTGACCATCGGTCGATGTTCCTATTTATAATATAAAGTCTTAACAGTAATTAATGGTAAAATACAATTTGAACTAATCAAGAATTGCCATGTGGCATCATCATCTAACAGTCTATCAACAACCCACCCGTGTTGTTTCTTGGAAAGGGTGGACTCTTTCATAATCATACCATATGATGAAGGGTTCTTCACAGGTGTTGGCCCATAGAAACATGTATTGTTCCATTGGAGCCGCATAGATTACCCTGATTTCTGCTGCGTGCACCCTATATTTTGAGAGGCTGACGTTCAACTTATGAAGTATGGCTCTGGATTTGGTTGGATGTCCTGCAAACTATTTTACTTCCTCGGGATTTGCATTGGTGACCTTTTCACATTCTTCAGCTCATGATGCATCTTGTTCGGTGCACAACTTGATTATTCCTCTTAGGTTGATTAATATCAGGATGCCGAAATCGAGAGCTTGACATACTTCGTCACTTTGGTGATTCTTTCAGTTCTTCGACGGGATCATAGGACAGACTCTGGTCGGTGAATGGTAAGGTTCTTCCTGCAATTAAACAGAAGTAGTTTAGCGATCAAGAAACCCATGATCTGACATAAACAAACAACAGATCAACATGTACCTGTGCAACTTTCTAGTCTCGGTCATGTTTAATATTTACATGATCCCAAATGCTTTCTTCGAGTGACTTGTGAAGCCGACGCTCCTCTTTGGTATAATTGAACAGCTCAGCATGTTGTAGTGTGGCTAATCAACTACAATAGACATGAATGCATAATTATCATAGTAATTACTTGACCTTTGGGAAAAAGGGCATCAAGGAAGAATTATGCACGTGTGTGCTCCCGAGAGGTAAGATATCATACATAGAAGGTTGTTAAATTTCTTCGGAACTCATACCACCAAGAATTCCAAGTGTCATTTATAAATAACGGAGTTTCATAATTTCAAAAAGGATCGAAAGGATCATACTACATGATTTCCTGCAACCCAAATCGACAACGCTTTCATGTTCTGGATCGCATCTGTTGATTAGCTACGTCGTGCCAAAATTTTTCAAACATCATGTCACAAGGAGCGGGCATTATGTTGGCGAGCCTAGTGTCGCTCTTTGATTTCCCTATAAATACAAGACTTTTATGAGCGATCCTTCTTATATGCGAAGCTCATATTCACTGGGAATATGGTTTGGTAAGTTCATCTTGGCAACGTCCATTTGAGTAATCCTTTTCCATCTGCGGATGCCTTGAGTCTCTTACACTTTGCGATTATGGGATCTCCTTCAAACACGGGACGAGGTCCACGAGGTAGCCGGAGTGCCAGGTCTCATCCCCAACACACCTAGGACTCCTTCCTGTGGGCTTCGAGAGGTGCAGTTATCTTCCCGGAGGCTATGTCAACGTCTAAACATGGGCTTGCGGTGGTCACAGATTCATCTGGGAGAAATAAGCTGGAGACTGCACCTTCTCCAGGACTGAATCACGGAGAAGAGGAAGGCCTAAGAAGAAAAATTGGGAAGGAGAGGGGGACCGCTCCAAGTCTAAACTAAGTGCGCGTCCAACCCTTGAGGAGTCTATAATTCCTATCGATCATTCAAAGTTGGTCAAGACCACTGGAAAAGGAGGAAGAAGAAGAAAGGGGAGGGTCGAAGAGCCAGGAACTTTCGTAAAAAATTACGCTCAGTAACTAGAGCAGGCTCAAATTGCAATAGCCGAGCTTTACCAAGAGAATAGGGAACTGTGATGTCAGTTGGCGGAAAAAACCCAAAGGATACCACCACCACAAGGTCACGCGGGGAGCACCGTTTGGCTGCAGAGACAAATTAGGGAAGCACAAGACATGATTGTGGAGTTACACAAGGTGTAGCGGATGGCGACGACAACGGAGCATAAGACACCACCAAGCGAAAAGACAACCTAAGAGGGGACCAAAGCATAGGAGATACATAGTTAGCGGGTTCTTGCCTTGTGTTCCTGGAAGTGTGGCTTAACACCTCTTTGTCTTTCTTCTTTGTAAAATTTCATAATCTCACGGCAACCGAGTAGGTTAGTCGAGTCATCGGGGTTGTCTATTCGTATGCAAACCAAGCCTGGCGGAGGTTTTTGATTGTATATAAAGAAAATTTTAAAAGTATCATGTTGTGAATCAAATGTGTATTCTTCTTTAAATCTTTTGCGTAAAATATTAGATCTTTTGGAACCATTGTTATTACTTTGCGAGTTTGTTAAATTTTTTCTTTTTTAAACTTTGATATTAATTACTACTTCCGCAGGATTATCGATTTTGGTTAAAAAAAATTAATCATGGAAAGATATTTGGCTAGTGGATAAAAGTCATGGAGTCATTGGAGCGATTAATTAGTTCCCTCTCACCGATACTGAATTTTTTTTTAAAGAGTTCGATGATCAACAGTGTTGTTTTATCTATATGCGGCACTTACAATCGCACTTTTCTGCTGAAGCTGAAAGAATAGGCCTTCTGTGAAATATTTTTGAAGGCTATATTCTTAAAAGAGATACTCTTATTGGCCGATGCCGAAGAATGTCATCACTCGGCTACTTTGACTTCCCATACAATTTTCGCTTCCTTAATCTTTCACCGATGTCGAACTTCTCAAGTAAGCCGAGAGAAATCTAGGTCATTGGTTCCTTGATAAGTCGTGGTGTTTCTCAAGATGATTCTTATAATGCTCAAGAGAAACTCGGATATGAAACATATCAGATAAGAAGGTTATAAGTCTCAAACCACGATGAAAACAATCAAAGGTAGAAGACAAGGTGGTACCCAAAAGGAAGTGGTCACAGAACTTTTATGGTGTGTTGAGCACTCAACAAATGGCGATTCACTGGGCGAACGCAAAATCTCTATCCCATAAAACAAATATCTTCAGTGCTTATTTTAATCATGCCAACTAGAAATATATATGCATTATATATATAATTTTTTTTTTATAACTTTTATTGTGTTGTTATTATTGGAAGTACTGCTTTAGGGCTTGGCCATTTACTGGGAAGGCATCAGGTTCCCCCCTCAGATTTTTCAAATGATAAGTACCTACCCCGATCTTCTCAACCACCTGAAAAGGCCCAAGCCACAGGCTCTGAAACTTGGAATGCTTCCCTTTGGGTTCATTTACCTTATCCCACTTTAGAACTAAGTCTACTGCTTCAAAAAAAAATTCTTTAGCCTTGTGCTTATCGAACCATCTTTTCACTATCTGTTGATGGGATAAAAATTTAGACTTATCCCTTTCCCTCTCTTCCTTCAACATGAGTAGGGTGTTGATTCTTTGTTGCATGGTTGAGGATTTATCATTGTTATAATATTGGGCCAATTGGAGAGATGGAAGATAAAGCCCATTCAGGAGAATGGCTTCTTGTCCATAGACCAGAAAGTACGAGGAATTCCCTATAGCCTCTTTGGGTGTGACCCTATCATCCCATAGGGAATTATGGAGTTGGTTATGCCAATTTCTATGGTTATCTGCAACCGTCTTCTTTAGTATCCTCACTAGATTCTTATTGGTTGACTCCACCACACCGTTTCCTTGAGGGTAATAATTTGTAGAGTACTTGATTATGATTCCTTTGTCCAGAGAGAACTATGTCGATAGGGTAGAGGAGAAGTAGGTTTCATTATCAAAGACCAAAAAGGAAGGAACACCAAACCTTGTAATTAGTTGTTGTTCTGTAAATTGGATGATTGTTTTCTCATTTACATGGGTCAAAGGGATGGCCTCTTCCCACTTTGTGAGATAGTCGTTGGCAGAAAGAATATACTTGTGCAATTTCGAAGAATTGGGCATAATTTATCCTATGATATCTAGCCCCCACTGCTCAAACAGTCTAGAGACGGTTATAGGCTGAAGTGGGATTGTTTCCCTTCTCTCCTTGCCAGCACTTATTTGACAAGTCTTACAATTCCTGGTGTAAGCATGAGCATCTTTGAACAAAGTGGGCCAGTAATAGCCGGCTCTCAGAACCTTGTGAGAGGTGGTGTTTCCTGCAAAATGTCCACCAATGGGACCATCGTGGAGTTATTTCATCACTTTATTGACATCTTCACGTTCGAGACATCTCAGTAATACCTTGTCATAGTTGATCCGGAAGAGTACCAAATTTATGAGGCGATATTGTGTGGATTTTAGTTGGAGGGCTCTCCTTTATCTGGGGTTGAGGTTTTCAGGACAGGTCCCTTGATGTAATAGATGAGCCAAATCCTTATACTAGGAGTTCGGTCCCGACAAAATGTAGGCTGCTTCACCACACCACAGTGTTATTTCATTATCCCACCCTAGATCTTGGTTTTCTTTATCTTGAGCTTTGGCTGCGAGCTTGTGCAATCCTTGTCCTTTTACTAACTTGGTGGGTTTTATATCTAGATTAAATTCTTAGACTACCACCATCTAGTTCCCTCTTCTTTCTCCCATTTCTTGTTGGGTAAACAAGTTTGATCTGTTCCTCTCTATTCTTCGAATACACCGTTATGTCATCTAAATACACTACCATGCACTTAACTATAAGTCCCTGAAACGCCATGTCCATTTCCCTTTGAAAGGTCTCTCTTGCATTAATCAAGCTGAAAGACATGCGTTTATAAGTGAAGGTTCCCCATTTGGTCCGGAAGGTAGTTTTTAATCGGTCTTCCTCTGAAACCAACACTTGGTTGTATCCTAAGAAACCGTCTAGAAGGGAGAAAATTTTCGAGCCCGACATGGTCTGTAGGAGTTGCTCCATCAGTGGGACGGGATAATTGTCCTTTTCTGAAGCTCTGTTGAGATTCTTAAAGTCTACGCATAATCGGATTTCTCCTAACTTTTTTCTTACTGGAACAAGGTTCGCTACCTAGGTGGAATGTCTAACCTGGAAAATTATCTTTGCATCTAAAAGCTTCCTTAACTCTTGATACATTATGGGTTCCAAGGATGGGTGGTACTTTCAGAGCTTCTGTTGAAAAGGTTTGACTTCGGGTTTCAAAGGGATGGTGTGTTGAGTGATGCGGGTATCATACATTTTCAAATCTTTATAGGGCCAGGCAAACACATCCTGGTATTGTTTGAATAATTTGAGGTAGGATTTCCTCTCCTCTTTAGATATTGTTTTGTCGAGATTTACATACTTTGGGTTGTCCGGGGTTCCAAGATTTACAGTTTCGTGGAGGGTTCAGGAGCTACCAGTCTTTGTGTTTTAAGGTCCTTTGAATTGTTCCTTTAGATCAAACAAATTCTCTAGATTTGCTATCCCTTTTGGAACTGTGTGAGCCTTTGGTTTATCCGTGTGTTGACCCTCCCGAGGACTGGTTTCTGTTAGTTTCTCTTGGAACTCTTCATCATCGATAGCGAGGTATTTGAAGTTGTCTTGATTAGTCAAGAATCTTGTGATTTGTTCATCCCCCTCAAAGACTTTCCAATTAGAGATATTATTAGGTATCGATGGCTTGTAGAGCAGTTATACAGTGAATCGGGAGGCTTCGTAATCTTCTAAAGATGAGATTCTTGAAGCAGTGGTGGCTAAGGAGTCAGAGAGGATGTTCTTCACTCTGGGGATCACAGTGATATTGAAAGCTTCAAAGAATTCTATCAGCCTCTGCACCTCCTGCTGGTAGTTCTTAAGATGAGAGGAGTTACAGTGTATAGTGTTTCTCAGTTGTCTAATAATGATTTATGAGTCTTCAAACACCTTTAATTCCTTGACATTAAGATCTATGGCTTTGTTTAACCCTTGTTCTAGGGCTTCATACTCAACAATGTTGTTGGTGCACTCGAATTCTAGTCTACAAGACAAGAAATGGAATTTACCCTTTTGATCGATGAGGATGCACCCTGGTCTCGAACCCTCTTGTGACTTGGATCCATCAAAATAAAGGGTCCAAATTTGTGAGTTATGATTTCCATTCCAATAAGTGTTCCTCTCTTTGATATTTTCTTCTGAAAGACCTAACACTCGGTCTTGAAAAAAGAGAGAATCTTCCCTTGGCATCAAGAATTCTTCTTGAAAGATCATCTTAGATCTTTGGGTAAGAGAGACATCGAACAGGAGAGGAGAAAAACTGCCAAAGTGAGAATCACAAGAATAATTCCCTAGTATGGGAAAATTGGTAGAGGTTGGTTTGTTCGGGGTTTCTAGGTCAGTGACCATATGTTTCAGGTATCTTTCCCTATCAATTTTGATCGTGTTCTTGTATCCCTTCAGCGGTAGCCAAAGGTGTTCCCATTCTATGTTGAAGTATCCATTTAGTTTTTCTGACCAATCTTGACTTAATAATAGCCCATATGCTTCAGGGATATCCACCACAATGATGTCAATAACATGCACAAAATTAGGATGAGTGGCTACCCTGATCATCACATCTTTGAGTTCCCCCATGACTTTGACCCGGGTCCTGTCCAGTTGTATTACATGCTTATCACTTTTTAGAGGGACAAAACCTAATTTGTTATAAACAGCCAAGGGCATGACATTGGAAGATGCCCCAGAGTCTACCAGACAGTTGTGGAGATTCTTGTTGAAGACTTCGAATGTTAAAAGGAAATGTGGTACAAAAGGCCTCTCCTTCATGCCTTTTGAGTAGGTGTTTATCATTGGTTTTCTTTCCAAATCCGCAGGGGGCAGATTCTTCTCCTGACCATCGCCGGTGGTCATGTTTTCTACCGAACTTAGAGCTTGCAACAGAAGGTCTTTCTGCTAAGGGATTCTAAATATGTCCATAACTGATACATTAGCTTTCAGCTTCTTCAAATATTCTACTACATTGTAATCTAGTTTAGGATAATCATGAGTATGGATACTTATATGATTTTTACCGGGAGCGAAAGGAATTCTCAGGCGATCGGGAGTTAATTTACTTTGTGAGGCACGGGTGGCATCATTATATTTTGGGTCGGGTTGACCCTTACTACATGTCTGTATTTTCAATATCTCTACGGGTGGTGCCTAAGATTTAAACAGATCATCCGAAGATGCGATCACATCAGGATCCCATATCAGCATGGTCATGTCTTGTGGTGGGTCAGTCGCTTCCTGATCGGCCATGTTAAAGGCTGAACTACTGGATGGGTTGGTCAGAGAGACATCACCTAGAAAACGATTTCCCATTAAATTCATGATGTGGACCCACTAAGGAAATTCCATTTCTGAGTGGTTCTCTTGGTGGTACGTACAGAAGGAATTATATGTGGCATTCCCTAAGTCAATGTTTAGGTTGGTTGGGGGAGGTTCAATTGCTTTGAAAGGCTGGTTTCTTTTAAAGAAAGGCTTATAGGTTTTTTGGCCTTGGTTTCCCTCACCCACACTTCTTTTCATATCTATAATCTCATTTGATAGTTTCTTGACCATGCGTTGCAGGTCTTCTATATCTCCATTACCCTTATCGGGAGTTGGTTCAGTCGGCTTCCCCGACAGTATAGTCAAGAGGAGTCCTCTCCTGGGAGGGTGTTGGCTTTCTTTTCTCGCTAGAGATGCCTGACCTTCTTTACATCCTTTCATCTCGAACTCTATCATCTTGGCCTCTTCGAAATTCTCTGCGATGTTTTTCTTAACGTCTCTTTTAACGAACATGGAAATAAAGGCCAGAAGTGCATTGGCATAGACCTCGATTTGCAACTCTTCATCTAGTTTCACCATGGGTTGGAATTTGTTTAGGATAGTCATGAATCTTTGATTGAAATCTTTGACCCTTTCCTTTGGGGTCATGGTGGTCGCAAATAATTTAGACATTAGGGCTCCCGTGGTAGTTTCTTCAAAAAAATTGTCTAGGAAGTCCTTTTGGAACTTAGTCCAGCTGGTTATGGATCCTACTAGCAAGTTAAAATACCAAGTGGAATCCAAGTTCTCAAACGTGTAGGGGAAAAGTCTACATACCACGTCTTCATGTTGAACGTTCATAAGCCTGATCACGAGTATGAACTTTTTGATATGATCTTCGAGTGATCCTGAGGTTTCGGGATCATACTTAGGGATCAAATTTTTCGGGTGCCAAGGGAGATTGTGTATTCATCCAGGGATGACCATGACATCCCTGGACAACCAGGGTTGGTTGTCTTGAAGTGGAACTTCCCTCTCCTCCTCTCGACCGTTTTTCTCTTCCATATATTCGGAGTCGGAGTCAATCTCTTCCTCTTCTAAAAGATCGTTAGGTTCGGAGATGTCGTCGGCTGGCGTCTCAGGTATGAGGTCAAGAGGTTCTTGGATTTCGTTGATCGTGAAGTCTATTAAGTCTTTGACAGAGTGTACGAAAACTTTGTTGGGAGTACTGACTACTAGTCTTCTTTGTTGTTTTCTTCGAGGGAGGATGGGGGTCAAGGGAAACATGATGATTTGCCAGGTGTAGGCTTGGGTAATCCTTCTAAACTGATTCAGTTCCTCGTGAGGGAGGGAGCAAGGTATTTTAGGGTGAATATGTCCTTCCTTGAAGTGGGGTGAGTTATCTACTTCAGGAGTACTCAGTAAAGGTGGGTTGTCTGTTGGATGAATATCCATGCATGTGGGCCATTATGAATCTATAGGTTGTTCAAAATATCATATAACTTACATATTCATCCATTCATTCTTAGGCCCTCCTTCTAACACCATTTATGTTGATGGGGATTAAATATCCTGATTCAACAACAGGAACCAAACTTGCCACCGAGGCCCAATTAGAATCTGCAACGTTTGGAGTGGAATGGTCCTCCAGATCTTACAATTTGGCCAAATTATCGATGAGCTTTTGTGTTTTCTAGTGAATGCTCTTCCTTCGGTTAAAATAGTTTTTTTCAGTAACTTCTCTTAGGTGGGGTAGGTACAAGAGATGCAAGCCAGTATAAACCAACTTGACAAAGAGAGGACAAGAGTTTTAACTATTGGGAAGGGGTTGATCTTGGGATAACCCAGTACGCGAACATGCAGACAATGATCCTATGCCAAAGGGATTAGTAATAATACTTTAACCGAAAGAGCATCCAACTGTTGTCAGAGAAAGATACTTAACATAAAGAAGATGCATATATGATCAATATCATGGTAAGAAAAATAATTCATCTACCGATACATTCATCACATAGCTGAGGTAAACTACTTAGCATAGAGAAAGAAACACAACTGTAATCAATGTCACAGTAAGCAAAATAATTCCTCTACCAAGACATTCATCACATAGAAGCACAATGAATTACTTTCATCATCTAAAGCAAGGAACATTAAAACATTGCACCAGATAACTTGACAACAGAATTAATTACTCTTATTCATTTACTGCAACATTCATGGAACATGAAAGGAAGTAATTCTTCTCCAACTCCAATCACCTACATATGATGAAAATAACTCATCTCTAGTCCATAAGGACTTATTAATTCATAGCAGTCTCAAAATAATTATCCACAACCAAAATAAAAGATTTCTTACAAAATCCATCGACCTTCTGACCATCGGTTGATGTTCCTATTTATAATATAAAGTTTTAACAATAATTAATGGTAAAATACAATTTGAGCTAATCAAGAATCACCACGTGGCGTAATCATCTAAGAGTCTATAAACAACCCAGCTGAGTTGTTTCTTGGAAAGGGTGGACTCTTTCATAATCAAACCATCTAATGAAGGGTTCTTCATAGGTGTCGGCCCATAGAAACCTGTGTCATTCCATCAGAGCCACATAGATTACCCTGATGTCTGTTGCGTTTGCTCTATATTTTGTGAGGTTGAAGTTCAACTTCTGAAGTATGGCTCTGACTTTGGTTGGATGTCCTATGAACTATTTTACTTGCTCGAGCTTTGCATCAGTGACCTTTGCACATTATTTGACTCATGATGCATCTTGTTCGGTGCACAACTTGATCATTTTGCTTAGGTCGATTAATATCGGGATGCCGAAATCGGGAGCTCGACATACTTCGTCTCTTCAGTGATTATTTTAGTTCTTCGATGGGATCATAGGATAGACTCTGGTCGATGATCAAGAAGGTTATTCTTGCAATTAAACAGAAGTAGTTTAGTGATCAAGCAACCCATGATCTGACATAAATAAACAACAGATCAACACGTACCTATGCAACTTGCTAGTCTCAGTCGTTTTTAATACTTACATGATCCCAAACACTTCCTTCAAGTGACTTGTGAAGTCGCTACTCCTCTTTGGTATAAATAAACACCTTAGCATGATGTAGTGTGGCTAATCAAGTACGATAGACATGAATGTATAATTATCACAGTAATTACTTGACCTTTGGGAAAATTTTCATTGAGGACGAATTATGCACGTGTGTGCTCTCGAGAAGTCAGATATCGTACAAAGAAGGTTATTAAATGTGCTCAAAACTCGTACCACCAAGCGTGCCAAGTGTCATTTATAAATAAAGAAGGTTTGGAAGTTCAAAAAGGATCGAAAGGATCATACTGCATGCTTTCCTCCAACCTCGATCGACGATGCTTTCATGTTCTGGATCGCATCCGTCGATTAGCTGTGGTGTGCCAAAAGTTTTCAAACATCATGTCATGAGACAAGGGAATTATGATAGCGATCCTAGTGTCTCTCTTTGATTTCCCTATAAATCCAGGATTTTTTACGAGCGATCCTTCTTATATGCCAAGCTCATATTCAATGGGTATCTGGTTTGGTAAGCTCATCTTGGCGATGTCCAGTTGAGTAATCCTTTGCCATCTACGGATGCCTTGAGTCTCTTATTCTTTGCGATTATGGGATCTCCTTCAAACATGGGATGAGGTCCATGAGGCAACCAGATTGCAAGGTCTCAGCCCCAGCGCACCTGGGACTCCTTCCTGTGGGCTTCGAGAGGTGCATCTATCTACCCAGAGGCAACATTAGCGTCTAAACATGGGCGTGGGGTGGTCACAGATACGTCTGGGAGAAATAATATGGAGACTGCACCTTCTCTGGGACCGAAACCGCGGAGAAGAGGAAGTCCTAAGAAGAAAACTAGAGAAGGAGAGGGGAACTGCTCCAAGGCCAAACTGAGTGCGTGTCCAACACTCAAGGAGTCTATAATTACTACCAATCATTCGGAGTTGGTCGGGACCACTGGCAAAGAAGGCAGAAGAAGAAAGGGGAGGGCTGAAGATTCGGGAGCTTTTGTCAAAAATTTCGCTCAACAACTAGAGTAGGCTCAAATTGCAATAGCCGAGCTTTACCAAGAGAATAGGGAACTGCAGTGTCAGTTGGCGGAAAAAACCCAGAGGATACCGCCACCGCAAGGTCACACGGGGAGCATCGTTTGGCTCCAGAGACAACTTAGGGAAGAACAATACATGATCGTGGAGTTATGCGAGGCAGAATGGATGGGGGCAACAACGGAGCATAAGACACCACTAAGTGCAAAAGACAACCCGAGGGAGGACCAAAGCATAGGAAATATGTAGTTAGTAGGTTCTTTCCCTGTGTTCCTGGAAGTGTGGCTTAACACCTCTTTGCTTTCTTCTTTGTAAAATTTCATAATCTCATGACGACCGGGCAGGTTAGCCGAGTCATCGAGGTTGTCTATTTGTATTTAAACCAAGCATGGCGGAGGTTTTTGATTGTATATAAAGAAAAGTTTAAAAGTATCATCTTGTGAATCAAACATGTATTCTTCTTTAAATCTTTTTCATAAAATATTAGATCTTTTGGAACCATTGTTATTATGTCGTGAATTTGTTAATGTTTTTCTTTGTAAAACTTTGATATTAATTACTACATCCGCGGATTATCGATTTTGGTTAAAAAAAATTAATCATGGAAAGATATGTAACATCCCGCTCTGGTGCACTGACAAAACTTATTCTTTGAGGACACTTGCTCGCAAGTGATCTGGATTTTTATGATGATAAAACTTTTTCCTTCATTATGATGCGTTAAGATATATGACAGGATGTTTTTACTACGTTGATGTAGACAAGTGTTGCTGACTCAGTTTCATTGAGTGTGCAGGGTTTCGGACCCTGAGGATGCAGAGGCATCGGTGGAACTCCCTTGGACTCTGGATTGAGTCAGGGAGTGGGCTATTTGGGTTGTTTCATTTACGGTGATATTGTTTTTATTTGATGCTATTGATTTCATGATATGTTGTTGACATGATCTGACATGATGGTTGATGATGCAGGCTGACGATAGCTTGCCAACCAGACTCACATATGGAGTAAAGGGGCCACACACAAGTTCCAGAGA
>JZKD02S2247245.1:850484-865145 GCA_000966675.3 Picea glauca
ATGACAAATGTTGAATGCTAATTGATGAGTTTTTGTGCAAGAGGGAAGTTTTGGGAAAAAGAGCCCCACACTCATTCACCCCCCCCCCTCTAAGTGTGGTAGGTGTGTCCAACAGCTCTTATTCTTGTGAAATTACTTACTTTCATTCATTTTGAGTTATCTTTGAGTCTTAACCCTCTTGTTGACAACATGGTCTTATTGAATATTGCGGGATTCAAGGATTGAGATATATTTCAGCAACTTATTCGTGAAAGGTTGATCATATGATCTTGATAGTCTATGTATTTTGATTTGTATATGAATTAGATTTCATTACTAATAGGGGATATTTTTCAGATTCAGTCAATGATATTTTCTTGGCTAAGATGATCCAGACATCTATTCTCAGTCCTCTCTTGTTGTCAGAGTATTTTTGTATGGTTCCCATCGGATATCTATAAATCTGATCCTGGTTCATATCCTCACAAGGATTTGAAAATGGGTTATGATTGTAATTCAGAATGAAATTAATAAAATCACTTTGTTGATTTTTGTCTCACATGTGTATTTTTCGATACTATTTTCATATTTGAATTTCATTTGTTGCTTAATCATAAAAACATAGTACATATACATTTTTCACTCTCTTCTTTTGCACTGTTTAATTATAAAATAGAACATGGATTCCTTGTACTTATTGCTCGAGAATCAATTAATAATTTTGTCTTAGAATATATACCCTGGGCGATAATCCCAACTATCTTACCCTAGCCTAGTAAGACTCCAAAATGTTGGAGTGAGGTTCCCTGTACCTTTTACTCAACATTTATTTGGAGACCATATTAAGGAGATATTTCCATATCTCTGTAGTTGTTGTACTTTCTTTTTGTAATTAATTTCTTTTGTTTCCTATTGTAATTTTGGTTTTAATTGATTGATTCCATGATTGTACTTGTTACTAGACATCCCAATATTGGTGATGGTATTGATGATCAAACTAGCATTTATTTGACCTTATTCAATACCATTTTAGATACTTCTAGCACTTGTGTTGAACTCCACCATACTTGGGGAGTAATTTTTGAAGATATTAGAATACATGAAAAATGGGAAGCCTGACAAAGGCAACCCAGAAATCAACCTCCTCATTGAAACATTTTACACATGTCCTCTAGATATCGTATTTCTCAAATAACAAGAGGGTTGTCACCTGAGAATTTTCCTATATTTGAAATAGGAAGGAGAAATGTTGTCATACAAATCCAAAAAACTTCTCTTCGTCATAATTTATCTGATTCAACTAGTTCCACTCTACCTGTAATTTCCTTCACTTTAAATATGACATCTTTTGGTGGTGGTATTGGTACTAGAGGTTCCTCCTCTTCACATCCTTCAACTTCATCTATATTTAGAAGTACTTATAGCCATCAAATTCCAATTCAATCTACAACTAATCTGGAAAAATCCATTAAAAGGTATGTCTTATTTCAATTCGAAGAAGATGCTACCACCACCCCGTGGCATGTATCTTCTCCCTTAATATTACACTAGCTTTCTAACCCCTTCCAAAGTTTAAGGATCATTTGTCTAAGTTTTGGGGAAATCGAACTATTACTACAAAGGAACACTTGGTATTCATTTCCAATGTGTTCGACGATATAGGGGCGAATAACAATGATACTTGCATGCACTTATTTTTCAAATCTTTTGAAGATAAGGTTGTAGAATTTTTTGACTTACCCCCAAAATATTTTTTGTGGGAAGAATTGGTCTATTGGTTTAAATACAAAAATGGACAACCTAAAATCCCAGCTAATCAACTAAAGGAGTATAATAATATTACTTATAACAAGAATGAAGCTATTAAATTGCTCAATCTTCATTTCACTAAGTTGTATAGTCAAATTCCTGAATTGATTAGCCCCCAGAACCAGGCTTATTTATTGCATCATTACAATACTTTAACCTCTTCCTATCGTCATAGATTGGAATAAAAGGCTATATATAATCTCAAATATGCACTTAAAAATTTTCTTGGGTATGAAGAAAAGTTAGAAAGAACTGGTCTTACTAAGGGAGACTATGTCAAACAAACAGATATGTCTGCATTCTTGTAGCTTATGCATGATATGAATAACCAAATGATTGTTTATGAAAGGAAATGAATCACCTCCTCTTCTTCTCCTGCTGAAAATTCTTTTTAAGCATATTTTAGGAGTCCAAATGATAACCATTTTCAACCAAAGGATATAATTTTTCATTCCTAGTGTAATGCTTATGAAGAAAATCATGATGAAATAACTTGTGAGGTTAAAAAGAATGCTAGGGACAAAATCTTCGGTAAGAATACTGAAGCTATTATTTTTGTTTTGGATTGGGATAAACAAGATGATGTTATGGAAGTTAATACCATAAATAAATCTTACCCCAATCAGAACAAAGTTGATCCTCCCCACACTACTTCCTCCCCAAGTACATCATCCCAAGGTACTAACTCCCAGACTGTCAAGACTCTAAACAGTTAAGGGAAAATTTATTCTTTTCCTCCCTACAAATATAATATTCTCAATCAATTGGCTAATATTAAAGAATATGCTTCTCTTTTTGACATGGTTGTCGTCCGGGAACAATAACATCTTAAAATTTTTATGGAAGGTAAAATTTCCACAATAGCTAATTTGATTTAAAATCTCGAGGGAGATGATTCAAATGTAAATACAATTGTTGTAAGTAACTTTAAGAACCCTGTAAAATATCCTCCATTTTAGGTTTCTATAAATATTATGTTTAAAATAGCTCATTTTTTTCTCATAGATGGTGGATCTGGTCCGAGCATTATGTCAAATATTTTTATGGAAGAGTTAGGTATTTCTTGTACAAACAAAAATGAAAGGAGTATGCTCTCCTATAATAATAAACAACAATCTACCATAGGTGAAATCAAATATGTAAATATAGTACTCTGCGTTGATACTGAAATAAGAACCACCCTAAATATACAGGTAATTAATATGCCTATAAGTAACTATTCAATCATTTTGGGTAGAGACTCACAAGCCTTAATTGGTGGTTACCTTTCTCTAGATGGATCACATTTATCCATACCTAAGAATGGAAAGAATGTTATTGTACTAAGGGAAGGAAGTATTTATCCTTATATTGAAAGTGTTCCTCATCCTAATGTAAACTATGTTGAAGAAGACATGGGTGTCTATTAAATCTTTGTTTATGAAGATGATATGCATCTTCAACCAAGTGATTATGATGATGATATGTGGCATTTGCACTTCAACGGTGCATTTTGAAATGAAGGAAATGGAGAAGGTATTATATTATACTCACCTATAGGAAAAAATCATAATTTCTCCTATAGATTAGAATTTTCCTGTACAAAACAATGTCACTGAGTTTGAAGCCTTATTACTTGGCATCAAAAACACTTATAATCTTGGATGTGGTCATCTTATTGTTTTTGGTGATTCTAAACTTGTTGTAAACATAGTTAGGAATATATATATATATATATAATCCAAATAATAAGTTATCGAAGTGATACACTAAGGCTGTGTGGGAATTAATCTTAAATCTACTGTATTTTAACATCACTCATGTGAAAAGATAACTTAATTTTTTGGATGACATGTTATTTTATTTTGTAGCTTCTCATACAAGGAAACTTTTACCACATAGGCCATATTGTACGTTCTTGTCTCTCTACCGAAATCATCTCCCTGATAACATAGAATCTTGGCAATTTTTTCCAGACAATGAAGGAATTTGTGCCTTCTTACAGAATGAACCTTATAAGCCTAAGGAAATAATTTACCTTGAAAATGATAAACAACCTGAAGATTTGAATCCTCTTTAGAGTTCATTCTCGATGAGTGATGTAGTTAATAAATAAATTAATAAATAAGAGGATTCTAAAAGAAAAGTTGGGGATTCCATCCCTTTGAACATTGGAACCCCTGAGTCCCTAAAGATCATTAAGATAGGTTCCCAATGTTCTGATCAAGAAAAAAAATTCATGGACTTGTTCCAATAATTTCATGATGTTTTTTCTTGGTATTATGAGGATCTTCGTGGTTTTGGTCCAAATTTTATACAACCTGTCATTCCCATTAAGGAAGGGGGAAAGCCAGTTAGGCAAAAACAAAGATCTGTGAATCCTGCTATTGAATCTACAATCCCAAAAAAAGTGGAAAAGCTTCTAAATGCTCACACAATATTTTTGGTTAAGTATTTTGAATGGGCATAAAATATTTTTCCTGTATGGAATAAAACATATCAGAATAGGATTTGTGTCTATTTTCATGCTTTAAATAGAGAAAGTGTTAAAGACAACTTTCCACTACCTACCATGGAAATTATCTTACAACAAGTTGCAAGATCTAAGATGATGTCCTTACTTGATCGGTTTTCTGAATATAATCAAATCAAAGTTAAACATACTCATAAATATAAAACTGCATTTACAACCCACTGGGGAACCTTTGCTTACAAATCATGCCTTTTGGATTTTCCAATGCAAGTGTTAATTTTCAGAGAGCTATGTAGTTAGATTTTGATGATCATATTGGAAAGATAATTCAGGTTATCTTGATGATCAAATCATTTTAGTCATCTTCGAAAACTCTTCATGCAATGTAGAAAATTCGACATTTCTTTGAATCCTTTGAAGTCTATTTTCGATGTCACTCTAGGTAAACTTCTTGGTTATATTTTTTCTTATTTAGGAATAAGAATTTATCCTGAGAGCATTGTCTCTATCTTAAATCTTCCATCCCCTACATCCAAGAAAGAATTTCAAGCTTTTATGGGCACTATAATTTTTTTTCAAAAGGTTTGTTTCTGATTTTGCTGTCATTATTAAACCAATTCATAATCTACTAAAGAAGGATAATCCTTTCTCTTGCACAGATGATGTCAAAAATGATTTTGTAAGAATCAATAAAGAAATTAGTTCCACACTGGTTTTAGCAACACTAAATTTTGAAAAAGACTTTATTATATATACAAACACTACAGAAGAAGACATTTTTTCTATTCTTCTACAAAATGATGACCCAAATAATGAAAATCATGTAGCTTACTTGAGTCAAAGTTTGTGATATGATGAATTTAAATATTCTTATATTGAAAAACATGCTTTCCCTCTTGTTAAATCTATAGATAAATTTCTCCATTTTATTATAAGTAAGCACACGTAGGTAAAAGTCCCTTTTCTTGTTGTTAAGTTTTTTCTTTCACAAACTTATCTTTCAGGGAAACTTGCACATTATCTTGAAAAAATACAGAAGCATGATTTAATGATCATGACATCCAGAAATATTAAGGAATGTGACTTATCTCTTCACTTATATCAACATCCTAAACCAAATGAATTTTCTATAGACGAAGATAGTCTATTGTCGGCATTGTTTTATGTTGAAAGACAAAATATCGCTTTATCTTAACACCCATGGAATAACGGTCTCATACATTACTTACAATTTCAAAGGTGTCGAAATAATTTAAATTCTCATCAACGAAGGAGTCTCCTCCTTGAATATTATTAGTATCTCATTATAGGAGACTCTTTGTTTAGAGGGTCTGTTGATGGGATGATGCTACAATGTATTGATGATAATGTAACTCAAAGGGTATTAAATGAGATTCACGAATCAATGGCCTCTATTATTCATATTGGTGGTCATTTTTCTTCTAAATCTACTACTCTTAAAATCATCAGAACTTGTTATTACTAGCCATATATTTTTAGAGATTCCTATCAATTCACGAGGGCCTGTGATAAAAGCCAAAAGTTTTCTAGTACACACTTCTCTGCCATGCCTTTACAACTTGTTCTTCTAGATTAAATTCCCTTTTCTAAACTAGGTTTGGATTTTATCGGTCCTATTAACCCACCATATTTTGCAGGACATGTTTATATATTGACATCTACACATTGCTTCACAAAGTGAGTTGAAGTTGTACCTCTTAGGCATGCTCAAGATAAACATGTTATTTATTTTTTAGAATCCAATATATTTTCTCGATTTGGTCTTGCCATGGAAATCATTTTCAGATAACGAACCAATTTTCATCTCTACAAATCTAACTCAGATTCTTAATAATTTTGGTGTTAAACACTGTACCTCCTCTACCTATTATCCTCAAGGAAATGGGCAAGTTGAGTCAACTAACAAGAACTTGGTCGAAATCCTGAAAATAATTATGGAGGATAAACCCTACCAGTGGCACACACTTCTCACTTATGCACTTTGGGAATATTGTGCTACTACTAAGTCTAGTACATGATTTACCCCATTTCAACTATTGTATGATTAGGAGGCTATTATGCTCATTGAACTAGAACTTACCTCCCTACATTTAGTGTTGCAAAACAAAGAATTGAATTCTAATAATATTTATTAAAGAATGAACACCTTGCTCGCTTTATAAGAACAGAAAGGGCATGTTGTATATAATTTTAAAAGAAGGAAACAAACTGTAAAAAATATTCTAATAAAAAGACAAAATCCATTGATTTCAAGGTTGATGAGAAAGTGTTACTTTCGGATTCTGCTCATGTTGAAAAAGGAAGACACTCAAAATTATATAAACTATGGCTAGGTCCATTTAAAATCGCTTATGTCCTTGATACCAACTCATACTTGTTAAAGGATATGGATGAGCGGATATTTTCCTATAATACTAATGGTTCACATCTCAACCACTGTGTAGAACCAAATTGATTGTTGATTGAGTGCTTTGTAAATACTTTTGTACACACTTCCTTGTTTACTTTGAGTACTTTTGTTGTTTTATTTTATCAATTTTATTTTCGTTTTCTAGCTTTGAACCCTGGATGAGGAAGAGTCAGCTGGATCAGTCAAGTCATTAGATAGATAATTGTCTACAAATCTTGTTGGTTAGTTTAGAAATTAAACACACAACATAGATATTATGATTCTATTTTCATTGAATGTTGATGAGACATTTCCTATACCTTCAATTAAAATATTTGCTACTAATTTGCAACAAGGTTGAAGTTATATCCAAGCAAATGATATTGTTACTTTACTAGTTAAAAAAACAGGACCAAACCCCCTCATATATATCACTTTTCCTAAGTTGCTCCATGAATTCCCATTTCATATATCATTTTGATTTTCATTTTATTTTCATTTTATCTTCCCCTGTTGTATAACTTTCCATTATTAGTCCATTTTATCACTTATTATTACACACCCATGTTGATTTCACCAAAACCAGAGTTCATGAGTTCTAATATGCTACAAAAATATTTCCCTGTGAAGTCACCAATTGTTTATGCAAAATATTGCGCAACAAGAATCCTTCTTGCAAAAGATTGCAATGCATTATACTATTTCTATTACTATATTATCTAACTAGTAGGTGGGACCCCTTAGAGCAGATGGATTAAGTTGATTTCGCTCCTTGATTTTTTTTGCGAAAGAAATATGACCTGCAAACAATTGGTTAAATTGAAATACAATGTGGTGTTTTATTCTTATCATATGCAATTTACGAGACTCATTATCCTCATATTGCATTAAATATGTTGTCACCATGATTGAAAGAAAGGAAAAGAGTGAGAGTAATTTAGTGTCGAAGTTATTACACTTATGATTACAAGTTTTAAAGTTTAATGACAGTGATGTGGGCTTGTGACATATTTAAAAAAAAAAGGTGGTCAACTTTATTCCATGCATACATATATCATATATGATATCATACAAGGTTTTCATATGTAAAGTGTGAATGAACTCGACTTAGAGTTAAATTCATATATTTTATGGGTATCATACTTCACGTCGCTTGGTTGGTAAGTTTATATGGATGATATATAAGTGGTGACAATTTAAAATAGTTATAAATGTGGTATATTTCTTTGATATGGTTGTGGGCTTGACGCATAGTACCAAGGCTCGATTTGGAGTCTGAATTGGAGACTAAGTGATTTCCACCATGTAAATGTTGGTTGGATATCATGAAAGGTTGGTGAGTCTTGATCAATGTTGATGTGACGTGAGTTGATGGATAGTTAATGCAATCTTGTTGGTTTTACCTCCCGAGGATACCACTTTTTTCATTATTTCTTGTTGGAAATGACCTATTATTGTTGGTCAAGGGTTTGTAGGTTCTAAGGCTGTGGTGGTTGGATAACAATATTGGTCCTATCTCTCATGGTTATTTAGCTTACTTTGACAAGTATGGGCATTTTCAACTTATCTAGCATCGATGGCTTGCTTTGTTATGATAAATTTGTAATAATGGCTCAAGTTGTTTGCATGTAGTGTGTTTTTTATGAGAGTGAGTCTCTGTTGGATTTTAATTTTGTGTATGGTAAATTATTTGTTTTGAAGTTGATATGAAAAACAAGATCACTAGGTAGAACTCTCCACCTGGGTTTTGCATTGAAACTTATATAGTCAAGTTTAAACGGAATAAGAGATTTTGGAATGAGGAAAAGAGTTTCATCACTATTGTTTGTTGGCAAATGTTTAACAGGTAGCGTATGCTTGTCATTGATGGAAATTACAACAGTGATGATGGCTTGAGTACAGGAAGAATGTAACAGACAAGCACCATAAGTAGTTTGAGAAGAACAAATGGGCATCAGAAGTAGTTTGGGAAGACGTTGCAGAGCAAGATCGATAAGATCAGAAGAGATAGTGCAGAGGATGGTTGGCATGCTTTATAGGCAGTATGCACTTATCATTGATGGTGGGATCAGAGTGTGCATCGATGGAAAAATAGGAACAAAGTAAGCTCAGGAGGAATTAGCGTAGAGTTGAATGCAGTGCGTAGGTGTGCACCAGGGATGAGGTTAACTCATGGATAAAGCTCAAGAGAGATAACGTCAGGCGGATCAAAGGTCGAGGCCCTTGACACTTACAAATTCTTCCAAGAAAGGTGGATGTGTAAGATCTGGAGGAGAAGCGTCGGTGATTGTTGGATCCCATCCAGAATTCCCAATGATCGTCAGATCTCAATGAAGACAAAAGGAGCGTGCAGATATGAAGGATATATCTCGGGCGTTAGATACGAGTGGAGGGTTCGACCACCGATGAATCAAGGAGAACCTGGACGTTCTTTAAAGTGCAAGGAGTAGAGGGCTCACAACATCCCGAAAGAAGGAGGATTGTCCATCTTCAGGCAGGACACGTGGGGATAGATTGTCAGTTCGCTGACTGGAGAGTCAAAGGAACGATGTTCCCTAACGTCTTGAAATTGCGATATCTGAAATCATGATCTAATCTCAGCTGTCAAATTAAGGTTGAATATGGACAGTTGATCCCAGTCCATTTCGGAGTTTCAGAAATCGGGAGATGGAGATGACAAGAACTCCTACCATAGGAGTCACGAAATCACAAAATGCGAAATCATGAAAGTGCCTTATGCATAAGGCTATGGTCACAGCCCTTGGTCACATGAATGAGAGATGGAGGAAAGAGCTAGAGAAACCAAGCTCATTTTCAGGGATCGCGACTTAGAGAGGCAAGAACTCAATGCAACAAGAGTGTCGAAATCATGATATGCGAAATCGTGATTCAATCGCAGCCGTTGAATCAAGATCAGATCTGGACTATTGATCCAACTCCATATCGGAGTTTCATGAATCGCGACATGGAGAGGGAAAAGAAACAATGCAACAAGAATTGCAAAATCACGATTTAATCGAAGCCATTGAATCAAGGTCTGATCTGGACCGTTGATCTCAGTACATTTTGGAGTTTCTCGGATTGAGAGTTGAAGAGGTCAAAGAATAATAACCACAGGAATCCCGAAATCGCGATATGCGATATTGTGATTTAATCGCAGCCATCAGATCAAGATGTGATCTGGACCGTCGATCTGAATCACGTCAGCATACCACGTCAACTAGGAACACGTGGCACAACCAGGTAATGACAAGTGTCAGACTGATTCAACATTTCAGGCACATGTAAGTCATGAATCAGAGTGACATGTGGAAGTATTCAACACGTGTCAATCCATGTGTGACGTCAGCAGATTTACACCACTTCAGAGTTTCAGTAATTGGGAGATGGACAAATGTCGGAGGACAAGGAGGGGCTAAAGGGAACGAGCCTTAGCGCACGGTCAGGTGGAGAACAGACGATAGGTGGGGAGAAGAATGATACAAAAGGTGACACGACAGGAGTGGGGTCCTTCCTCAATACCCCACGATTCCATACCCCCCCCATATTAAAGACAGAAAGGCAAGGGGGGTCCGGAATTGCTTGAGCATCATTGATCTAGGTGTTTAAATCCTGGCCGCTCGAGAGATGCGTGCCCAATTCCGGACCCCCCCCCTCCGCTTAAAGATGGAATGGCAGAGGGGCTCCAGAATCCAATCCCGATCGTAGATCTGGGAGCACATATTCTGGCCGTCCAGATTTGCTCACTGCATATCCAACGGTGCAGATGAATTTGAACAAGATCAAAGGGCAACTGTAGCACGACATAGTAGAACTTCCAGAAACCATTGATGACATCTGCTAGAGAATTCAAAGAGACCTTTGTATGATCGCCAGAGGAGATGAAGAGTATCCAAGCTTCCTCCAGTGAAGGAAGACTATTCTGAGAAGGGATTGACAAATGGATGAGCGTTGAAGTCTGTAACTGAAACATAGAAGGTGAGATTGACTGTCACAGAGAAGACAAAGAGTCTCAAACTGCCAGAGAGGCTGAGGAATCTCAGTAAAACATACAATGATGTTGAACGTGTGGGAAAACCGCCAGATAAGCTGAAGAGTTACCATGATGATCAGGCAGAGCACTTGAGAGGTGGAGGATATCAGTGTGGAGTTGGCATGCAGAGGTATTGCGAAAATTGCATGCACAAGTTGCATAGAAGCTATAAATACATGGTATAGAGAAGAGATGGAGTGGTTGTTGTTGTTGGAGCTTGTTGTGGTAGTTGTTGGTGATGGTGATTCGTGTGTGAAGAAGGAGGAGTGCAGTAGTTGAATTGAATAGAAGAGGATCTGTGCAGTGAATGGACATGGCGCACAAAGCTTTAAAAGTAGAAGAACAGATAGTGCAAGTCATGTGTACAGGAAAGCAGTGAGGCATATAGAGCAATGAAATGCATCAGAACAGTGATGAGTCTGGTAAGCCATTGTTGAACATTATATCACTGTAATAAGCTTCAGTAGAAAATATTTATATTTCAGGGTCGAAGGGAGGTGCTAGGGAGGACTTTTGTCCTCATAGGTTCAAGTGGGTGCTTGAACACAGGGAGTTGTAGCTTCCATCTGGTTGCAGCCAGAGAAACCAGGGTGGCAGGGTGGCGCAAGGGAGAAATCTTGTTCTCTGTTATATAGGTTGGTGCCTATATGATTGGAAGTTGGTGCTTCCATCCAATTGGTGCTAGAAACACTCAGGGATTTTGTGCTTCCTTCTAGTTGGTGCTAGAGAAACCAGGGAGTTGGTGCTTCCTTCTAGTTGGTGCTAGAGAAACCAAGGAGTTGGTGCTTCCTTCTAGTGGGTGCTAGAGAAAATAGAGAGTTGGTACTCTCAGCAAATAGCAACTTGAAAAATAGAGGTTGTAGCCTCATTATGATTTGGTTCTCATATGTATGATAATATAAAGAATGTAACTATTACTTATCATATAAAGAAAAAGAGGTTTTTACCCTTTATGGGTTTCTTCAGGAAATATCTGTCTTTGTGTATCACATGTGTGTGACTGATACTGAATATGCTATTGCTTAATTCCCTACACTATTGTGATTGTCCTTCAGTGTTTCTGCAAAGAGTTTAAAAAGAAGCATAATTGTTTAAGCATAGTAACAACTGATTCACCCCCCCCTCTCAGTTGTCCAACAATTGGTATCAGAGCCGACCCCTTCTATCTAAGGGTTGATCCTAGAGCTTAAACATGACAAGCCATGAAGGGACTTTAGTCACTAGGCCTCCTCTATTTGATGGAATGATTTTTTCCTTCTGGAAGGTTAGGATGAGAACATACCTAATGGCTTTAGGTGCTAATGTCTGGGATGTAGTAGAGACTGGATACATAAAGCCTGTTGTGCTCGCTTCCAAAGATGATAAGTTAGAATTTATCTTTAATGCTAAGGGAATGAATGCTATCTTGAATGGACTTGTAGAAGCTGAGTTTTTGAAGGTGATGCATCTTCAAACTGCTAAGGAAATGTGGGACAAACTCATTAACAATTATGAAGGTAATGAGAAGGTGAAAGATGCCTAGATTCAAACCTATAGAGTACAGTTTGAAAAGCTACAGATGAAAGAATATGAAACCATTGGGAAGTATTTTATGAGAGTTGAAGAACTAGTAAATGCAATGAAAGCACTTGGTGAAGAAATTGAGGAACCCTCTTTAGTTCTAAAAATTTTGAGATCTCTGCTAGATAGGTTCAACCCAAAGGTCTCAGCTATAGAAGAACTTAATGATATAAAGAATTTGTCTTTTGATCAACTTCTAGGAACGTTGACTGCATATGAAATGAGGATAGTTACAGATAAAACCACCTCTAGAGATGCATCATTTAAAGCAGATAAGAATGAGGATTGTGAGCCTGATGAAATTGAAGCAAAATTCGTGAGAAAATTAAAGAAAGGATCAGGCAAGTACCAAGGTAAGCTTCCCTTCAAATGTTTCAACTATGGTAAGATAGGTCATTTTGCAAATAAAATTCCACACAAGAAATATGATCAAAACTTTGAAGATGAAGAGAAGCACAAATCAAGAAGATTTGATAAGAAGAAGAGTTTATGTGTAAACAATGATGACTCCTCAGAAGACACCGATAGTGATTCCTCAAGTGAAGATAAAGTAAATGAATTCTCTCTTATGGCCAAAGAGGATGGTGATAATGAAATCAAGGTCAGTGATGAGAATGATGAAGAATTTGTGGTTGATATGGAAGGAGAACTGATCAATGCACTGGAAGAGATTGACAGACTCAGAATTAAGAACATAAAGCAAAAACAATTTTTGATACAGTTTGAGAAAGATAGTAAACAGCCTGATGAAGACTTTTCCCTACTGGAAGTGGAATTAGAAGAGGCAAGGAAAGTCGAGGATATTCTGAAACATCAGCTATCAGAAAAGAGGGCAAGATTTGACGCCCTGGAAGAAGAAGTACTGAAAACTAGAAAAGAGATGGAGAAGTTTCAAACCTTGTATCATCAGAATTTGTCTAGTATCAAAGCCTCATAAGGATTAGCCACCATTCTGAATCAGCAAAGGAATCCAAAGCTGAAAACTGGTTTGGGTTATGAAGAGGGATCAAGTAGTGGTCAGCCAAGAAACAAAGAACCCATCAAGTTTGTCAAAGCTAGTGTTCATGTCAAATTGACAACTAATGAAAAAAACAAACCTACAGAAACAAAGGAAGACAACCAGCCGCCCAGGACAAGTAAAGGAAAAAGTTCCAGGACTAAATTTGTAGAACAAAGAAATAATGCACTCCCTGCTCAAAGACATCATCAACATGAAAGAAATCGATTTTCTCAAAGAAGACAACCATTTTCCAGGTACAAAGAATTTTTCTATGGATATTGTTTCTACTATTCTAACTTTGGTCACAAAGTGGTAAATTGTTCCTTAAGACTTAGACATACGCAATTAAGATTTCAAAGGAATAAATATTTGCCTCAACAAAGAATGAGGTCAACGAGTAGACAATGCTGCAACTACAACTTTGACCTATTGAACAATGAGATTGAATGTTATAATTGTCACAACTTTGGCCACAAAGCAAAAAAATGCCATTTGAAGACTTACAAAGCAGACCCAAGGATAAAGTTCTTAGATAAAAAGGCCAGCACATGGAAAAGGAAAGATATTGAAAAATGTGATCTAGCACTTTCAATTCAAAAACAAAAGGCCTCCGGGAATATAGAAAGTGGATGTTGCAGGCACATGACTAGAGACATAGATAAGCTTTTGTGCATAAGTAAAAGAAAAATAGAAAATGCGATCCTTGAAAATGATGAAGCAGGTAAAATCAAGGATAGAGGGATGGTGAGTTTGAGTAATGACAAAGGAGATGCCTAGTACGTTCTTCTTGTGGATGTTCTGAAACATAATTCACTCAGTTCAAGTCAAAAGTGTGACAGAGGTAGTGAATATGTGCTCACATCCAAAGAATGTAAGGTAAATGTAAACTCAGGACAAATGGTGAATAACAGTATAAGGACAGACAATAATGTTGATGTTGAATCCTCCCCTGCAAGTAAAGAAGAAGATTCAGATACAATAAAAGGATGCTCAGTTAGCATTTATCCCATGAAAGAAGTAGGAGAAGAACCATGTCATAAACAGGAAGAAAAAGTCTTGAAGGTTGAGAAGGCAGACACCCAAATCAAGTTCTTGAGCAGATCCATGACTCTGGACAAGGTCCTGGATAACCAGAGATCACCAAATGAAAAATCCGGTATTGGACTCAACAAGGTAGAAATCAGTGCTCCTAAGAAACCTGATATAGGTCCTTCATTTGTGAGAAAGAAAAGCAGGCGTGAGAGTGGGTGTAGCAGTTTTCTCTTGTGATTGAATATGGACATAAAATCTCTGGATTGAATCGGGGGTGATTTTAAGAACCCCCCCTAAATTTATATGTATAATAAATGGGTGAATCCCCATGATACATAGGAAAAATTGAAGGCTATTTTATCAATAATATAAAATGTATATATAAT
>JZKD02S2247245.1:876820-900887 GCA_000966675.3 Picea glauca
TGGTGCTTCCATCTAGTTGGTGCTGGAAACACTCAGGGAGTTGGTGCTTTCTTCTAGTTGGTGCTAGAGAAACCAGGGAGTTGGTGCTTCCTTCTAGTTGGTGCTAGAGAAACCAAGGAGTTGGTTCTTCCTTCTAGCATCTTGCAAAACAGAGGTTGTAGCCTCATTATGAGTTGGTGCTCATATGTATGATAATGTAAAGAATGTAACTATTACTTATCATATAAAGAAAAAGAGGTTTTTACCCTTTATGGGTTTCCTCAAGAAATATTTGTCTCTATGTATCACATGTGTGTGAATGATACTGAATATGCTATTGCTTACTTCCCTGCACTATTGTTATTGTCCTTCATTGTTTCTGCAAAGAGTTTAAAAAGAATTATAATTGTTTAAGCACAGTAACAACTGATTCACCCCCCCCTCTCAGTTGTCCAACATTGTTTTCATTTGGGTTTTCATGGATATCACCTAATTTTAGGCATCGTGGATTTCTTGTTATGATTATTAATGTGTTTCTCAAAACAAAATAAAATGGATGTTTGCATTTTTCTCATCTTGACTATCTTTGTATCTCGTTCTAGAAAAAATGATAACATCTTTTTAAGGTTTACTTTAATACCAATTCAGTTTATTGTAATAATGGTTGGGGCATATGGGTATATTTAAATTAATTTCTCACACATATTATGTTCCCCTATTGTCCCAATCCACCAATAGATTTTGAGTTATAGCGTTATGAATTTGAAGAAATTTAGAACCTGGGGTTTTGACTTGCACTTATATCTCGACCTGTTTTCTTTGGAATTCAAGAATATATTTTTAGAAATTTAAACCCTATATTTAGTCTCCATGAATTTATCATCATTTCAAATTGATTATTGGAAGTGTTGGTTGGAAATGACAAGCCTCTTTTTGAAGTTGACTGATTGGAATATTGGCTTCAAGTCTCGTTTTTGAAAATATTTTTAAAAGAGAAGTCACTCTTTGATAAAACATAGTTCTAGCAGTTGGCAATATATATGGAAGATAAATTATCAACATAGAAATTGGAATATTTTTGTGCCTTGGGATGGATTCAATCTATTATTATGGTTATATTGTTTTGAAAAATAGGGTTCAAACTGATAAACTTTGAAAATTTAAATATGATTCTCTCTACAGGAAATTATAAAACGAGTTTTCAAACTGTTGTTGATATATTTTAGTGAACTTGACTCTCAAAAATACAAAAGACAAATACATAATTTTATTTGGAGGTTTGAATTGGTCACATTTGATGATGTTTGATGGTTGATATTTGTATGTGGAAAGAAAATTGACTGTTATCACTTCCCTGCATGATTTCATTTTACGCAAATTATAAATCCCTCAATTTGTCCCAAAATCATTTTATTTTTCCATGTTTTGTTACAAAAGAAATATGATTTTATAGAAAATCTGTAATTGGAAAAGGAAATTTTGAATTAGAATAGTGAGCATTATTAACAAGAATTACAGTTGATTACGAAGATGACATGATTATTTAAATGGTTGGGTTAAGAATGAGTTTTAGTTAGAACAATAATCATTTATTTCCTTTTCATAAATAACACTTTTCGTTCATTATAAATCCAAATCACATCCCATAATTCCATCAAATATCCCTTTTCTAGATAATGACAATTGTAGATTTTAATTGGAAGAATGACTATGATTATTGCATATAGAGAAGTGGATTAATGGCTTGCATTCTTGTGTGTAAAATAATGAGAGACAATGTTTTGAGTTTATCTTTAGACAAAGCTAATTGATGTTTGATTAGTATTTCCTTTTCTATATTTTGATCTAGGTTTTCTTGTAGATAATGATTTTCTTTAGTAGAGGTAGAAATGGAAGAGGCATGGGAATAAATAATTTTTGGGAAAGGGGTAACAAGAGGCCCATATTTTCCATTCACTTTGATGTTGACCCTCAAGAGTTGAACCAACTATTTCAATTTGGTTTCTTCAACCTGGTGGGTCAAGGAGTAGTCCAACCACATCCTATACCACATAGATCCCCTTACCAACCTCATCAGAATATTTCAAGTGTCCATGTTCCACCTCATGTCCCACTCCAGCCATAGTTCCTTGTTAATGATGGTTGGAAATACATTGTCAACCAACCTATAGTCCATAATAATTTTTGGCCTACAATTTCATTATGATTTCCTCCTCCACCTCCACATAACCAACATTCCCATAAAATTGATCATATTGCATCTTCTTCTCAGTCCTCACATACAAGTAAAGAATTGAAGACAACCATCTTTGAACCTTTGTAAAGAAAAGGTAAAAGGTGATAATTCATGCTAAGTAAACTCCTCCTAGTCAGTTACCTCTCATGCCCAGTGAAATAATGAAAAATCTCTAGCTCTTAGTGATGTTCAGCCTCATGTATCCAATCATCCAAGCAATGAGAAGACCATCTCCACAAAAAGAACAAAAAAGGAAGCAAACAATGGGAAGAAATATAGTAATTCTCACAATAAATATGTATTTTGATTATTGTTGAACAATTTGTTATGTTTGGGTTATTTTCAAACAACATGGTAATATTATCTTCAGTTTTGGACAGCGAGTCTTACTTATTTTTGTGGTGGAACAATCCATTTATGTGTGTGTGTGTGTGTGTGTGGATAATTTTGAGGAGACACTAGGTAACATTCAAGTGATTGTTTAAGTGTGTATTTATGTGGTGGCATGATTTATTTTGAAAATAAATTATGGAGAAACAACGAGGGAATCAAGATTAAAAGGATTTAAATATTTTAGGGGTCCCACCTATTAGTTATTATTTAATAAACCCTTTATTATTATCATTATTATTTGTCCCTAACTAGTATTAAGTCTATTATGAGTTAACTAATCGTAGGTTGAAACTACCGCAACTTCTTTCGAGGAAGATAAAATCTTATAAAAGGAAGGGGACAAAAAGAGAGAGAACAATGAATAATTTCCTGTTATAAGTTATGTTCTTATTCTTGTGAGATTACTTAATTTCATTCATTCTGAGTTATCTTTGAGACTTAACCCTCTTTTTGGCAGCATGGTCTTATTGAATATTGTAGGATTCAAGGATTGAGATATATATTTCAGCAGATTATTTGTGAAAGGTTGATCATATGATATTGATAGTATTTGTATTATGATTTGTATATGAATTAGATTTCATTACTGACAGGGAATATTTTGTAGATTCATTCAATGATATTTTCATGTCTAAGTTGATCCATACTTCTTGTCTCATTCCTTTCTTGTTGTCAGAGTCTTTTTGTATGGTTCCCATCGAAGATCTCTAAATCTGATCTTGGTCCATATCCTCGCAAGGATTTGAAAAGGGGTTATGATTGTAATTCATAATGAAATTAATAAAATCACTTTGCTGATTTTTGTCTCACATGTGTATTTTCTGATACTATTTTCAAATTTGAATTTCATTTGTTTCTTAATCATAAAAACAAAGTACATATACATTTTGCACTCTCTTCTTTTTCATTGTTTAATTGTAAAATACAACATTGATTCTTTGTAATTATTGCTCGAGAATCAATCGTTAATTTTGTCTTAGGATATAAACCCCGGGTGATAATCCCAACTATCTTACCCTAGCCTAGTAAGATTCGAAAACGTTGGAGCAAGTTTCCTCGTACATTTTCCTCAACATTTCCACGTATCTAATTTTGCAAATCTGATTATGAAATTTTCACCTGAGGTACTTTTTCTTGTCTCTTCCATTCTCTAAAATTTTCATAGAATGAAGAGTCCCAAAAAATAAGTTATGGTGAAAATTCCAAACTCACTTTTTTGAAACTCATCTTAATACCATTAAGAAGCCCTAAATTCCACAGAGTATATATCATAAAGTATAGTGAGCCAACATCTGAAATTTTTACCTGACATACTTTTTTATGTCTCCTCAATTCTTTGATTTGTTTAGAGTCTGGAGAGTCCCAGAAAGGAAGGTATAGTGAAAATGCCAAACTCAATTATTTGAAACTAATCTTGGGACCATTCTGAAACCCTAACTTCCATAGAAAATATCTGAGAAAGTACATTGAACCAACATATGAAATTTTTACCTAAGGTACTTTTATATGTCACCTTTGTTTTATAAAACATTCATAGTCTAAAGAGTCACATACAAGAAGTTATAGTGAAACTTTCAAAGTGACATGTTTGAAACTGATCTTATGACCATTCAAAAACCCCAAATTACATAAAGAATATCTAAGAAAGTATGGAAAACCAAAATCTGAAAATTTTACCTAATGTACTTATGTATGTCTCCTTTGTTAGTTGAAATTTTCATAGTCTAAAGAATCATGGAAAAGAAGTTATAATGGAAATGTCGAACTGACCTATTTTAAACTAATCTCATGGCCATTCATAAACCCTAAATTCCACAAATCATATCTCATAAATTACAAAGAACCAACATCTGAAATTGTTACCTGCGATACTTCAATATGTCTACTCTATTTTGTGAAAATTTCACAGTCTGAAGAGTCCCATAAAAGAAGTTATAGTAAAAATTCCAAGTTGATAGGTTTGAAACTAATTTTAGGATAATTATGGAACCACTAATTCCACATGGAATATCTATGAAATTATAGTGATACAACATCTGAAATGTTTACCACATGTAACAAGAGGTCTCTCCTCTGTCTCTTCAAAATTTCAAAGTCTGAAATGTTCCAGAACATAAGTTATTGCGAAAATTCCAAGCTGACTTGAACTAGATTTCACAAATCTTCTCTTTTGGAATGATATTCAAACTTTAATCATCCATTTTTCACACAGACTTTCTCTCAATATTTCTCCTTTTATAATTTTTGATAACCCTTCATGAAGGGATATGTCCATTAATTAAATAATCAATTCCCCTTTTTTTATTTTATTTTTCCAAATACCATGGGAAAATACCAAAACCCATGGGTTTGAAACTACCATTTCACTTTTTAATTTTTCACATGCTCCCCTTTTTTAATTTAATATAATTTTAAACACACACACACACACACACACATATTAATATTGGTAATGTTGTGTGTATTGTAATGTTGTAGTATGACGTTAATGACAACATTGATCTTTTGACATGAATGCCAATAATTCCAACAATCTTCCCCTTTGAAATAAATGGAAAATGGATGCTCCCCCCGAGCTTGTGATTATCCTTAAACACTTAGTTATGAGATGCATATTACTCCCAATTTCATGTCCCTTAAATTGTTTTGATTGCAAAACTTTCTCAAAAATGATAAACCAACACTCCTGAAGAAGTTTGAACATTATCACAAAAAATCACAAAGATAATTTGTCTTTGTCAATCCAGAAAGTATCTTTATCCAACATAAGCAATAGTACATATCCAACAATAGTTGAACATGGTTCAATCCATCTCATCAAATCCAAGTCGATTCAACAAGAAACAATCGAGTCAACAAGAAGACATCAATTGGGTTTTCATATCAACAACTTCAAGTATTCCCCCCTTGAGGGATAAATAAGAAGAAACAATAGTTATCGTCGAAAATTCTAGTCAATGGAAAATCTAATTAAAACACAGTTAAAAAGTACTTATTCAACTATCATGTCGGGTCGATCCTTGGTCAACCACTTCCAAGTAAATCATTAGTAAGTAAGAGTAATGTTGCACAACTATACAACTAATGATACACAATGATATGAAGTCCTCAAAAATATGGTCAGATGATTCCATGGCCATCCATCAATCTAAACACAATCTATCATGGTAGTTGACACTAGTCCACAATTCTATTTTTCACATCTCTTTTACAAATCTCTAAAGTCAAGATTGACATTCCTTCTATTTTTATGGTGAGGATGATGATAGGGAACATATTTTATGTTGTTTGATCAGAGGAACTAGGCTCAGGGTCAGGTTGACTTACAGGAGTAGAACAAGATGACATATCAACAACAATGCCATTTGTAACATCATGCTCAAATTATAGCATCTGAGGAACAAGAAACTCATCAATATGTTCAACATAATCAATAGTAGGTTTCTCTTCTGGAAAACCAGTCTAAACTCCACCTACAACAGATAAAACTTCCCTAGTTGTAGCAAGGTTGGGTGTAGGCATGGGAGGAAACAACATCATATCCAAGACTAGTATTAATGAATGGAGACCTTTGAAAATTGATGATATCATCTAATATTTCATTACTCTTTTCAAACTTCAAGATTCTATTCAATTTAATAGTTGTTTTCTCCAATTACTTTCTTAAGGAAACAATTTTAGATTCTAGATCTTCACAATTTTCTTCCTTTTTCTTTAGTTGGTTTCTTGCCACTTCTTCCATCCTTCTTTCTTCTTCTACTTGAACCTTTGGGTTCATGATAGTATTTTCTGTTTCTTCAAGTATTTCTAACAATTTGGATTTTGAATCACAATCCTCTACTTCAAATTTTTTCCACTGCTTCTTTTGTTTCAAATTATTTTTCCTAAGATTCTTTATTTCTCTTAAGGAAAACATGATTTCTTCTTCAAGATCCACTTCCCAATCTATTTCAACATTTTCTTGTTCTTTTAAGTCCATTGTTTCTATCGCTTTGTCTTCCTCAATATTTGTTTTAATAGCCATAAATATATTTTCTTCTCTATCAATATATAAACTAATTTCACTACTTTTTTCAGATGAGTCACTAACCCCTTTTGAGTAGAGATTCTTCTTCTACTTACCCAAGCTTTTCTTCTTTTCATTATTTTCCTATTTGTGTCTCTTTTTTTGTTGATGATGTTTTCTCCCTTTATTTACATTATGGTATTCTTCATCTTCACTAATTTCATCCTTTCATATGGACACTTAATAATAAAATGTCCTACTTTTCCACAATCAACACATTTAAAGGGAATCTTATCTTTGTATTTTCCAGATCGCTATTTGATTTTTCTCACAAAATATTCTTCCTTTGCATCTAATTCACAACTGGAAAAATCACTTTATTGGTTCTCTTCGTTATTTTATTCTTAATATTTGATTGTTGCTTCTCTCTTTGATGGATTTTCTTTCTCTGTTCTCATTTCATACACCATGAGGATTCTGTGTAATTCATCCATTGTTAATAAATCAAGATCCTTCATTTATTCAATGGTGAAAACTTTGGCATAAAATTTTAAGGGGAGTAACCTTAACACCTTTTGTACAATCATTGGTTCTTCAACCTTTTCACCAAGTCCTCTCATGATGTTGACAATTTCATCCAAACAGAGAATATAGAATGCAGCATTCTTCGTCTTTGATTTTTAGGCTCTCAAATTGTTTTCTATGAGTTTGGAGATTTTATTTCTTAACCTTTTCATTGCCTTAATAGATATTTTGAAGATTGTCCCAAAATTCTTTCTCCAATCCACAATGCATCACCTTGAAAAACTTAAATTCTGATAGACCACACAAGATGAAATTCATGTAGTTTGCATTGTTTTCACTTGGCTTCTTCTCCACTGCATCTATTGGTGGTGTTGTTGGGTATGTATAAGAAGACACAAATGATTTCCAAATATCAAAACCAAGAGCCAATAAATAATCTTGCATCCTTTTTCTCTAAAAGGCACAATTTGTTCCATCAAACAACAAATCTCTATTTATGGAGAAATCTTATTTGCCAGTCACGTGTTCTCTTGAGATCCGCCTTCTAGTGGTTAGACTATTTCCAAAGGAACTTACTTTGATGAAAAAAAAATAGCACAGACTTATACTAAGAGGGGGGTTGAATAAATATAAGACAATTTTTTACTTTTCCAAACATTCATTAAATATAAGAAAACAATCACATATGATATCTATTAATTACACAACATGGAAAAATAAATTTACATGGAAACCCTTTCAGGAGAAAACCACAAAAATTATCTTTATAATCATTTGTAGGAAACAACCTATTGTTACAAATATTTGTAGGCATTAACCTACTAGAGACACCAATTCCCACTTGTACAAATTTGGGTAGGAACCAACCTACTCTTAAAAATATTCATAGACACAAATATTCTAGAGAAACCAATTCTCGCCACAAAGCACCAAATTAGCAAGAGACATCAATCTCTTTGTTTGAGTGGAACCGACCTACTCTTACAGATCTTCGTGGACATGAATCTACTAGAGACACCAATCCCCACGACTAAGAACCAACTTAGAAAGAGACACAAATATCTTTGTGTGATATGCACCAAAATTCACCGAGACTTATTGCTACTTATTCCTTCATGATTTCTACGTGTTTCTTCTACCTTCACCAATTCTGCTCAATACCTATGCCTTTGCCAGGTTTGACCAAAATTTGAATTTCTAAATGGTAACTTTCCTAAATCTTGTTGTTTTGGATCTCTTCCCAAGAATTAACTTGTACAGTATGCCACATATCCATTTTTTCAAATCTAACTATGAACGTTTTACATGAGGTACTTTTGTATGTCTCCTATGTTCTCTGAATTTTTAACAGTTTGAAAATTCCCATAAAAGAAGTTATAGTGAAAATGTCAAATTGACCTATTTGGAACTGATACAAGAACCATTTAGAAACCCTACCTTCCACATATCATATCTCAAAAATTACAACAAACCAACATCTAAAATTTTTACCTGAGGTAATATTGTATGTCTCCTTTGTTCTTTGAAATTTTAGAAGTCTGAAGAGTCTCATTAAAGATGTTATAGTGAAAATGCTAAAATAACTTTTTTGAAAATGATCTCATGGCCATTCATAAACCATGACTTCCACATAGAATATCTCATACATTACAATGAAATAACATATGAAAATTTTAACTGAGGTACTTATGTATGTCTCATGTGTTAAAAAAAAATTCATAGTCTGAAGATTCCCATAAAATAAGTTATAGTGGAAATTCCAACATGGCCTGTTTGAAGTTGATCTCAATACCATTTAGAAACCCTAACTTCCACAGATCATATCTCAAAAAGTGCAACAAAACAAAATATTATTTTTTTACCCGAGTTACTTCAATATGTCTCCTAAGTTCTCTAAAAATTTTGTAGCCTAAAGAGTCCCAGAAAATAAGATATAGTGAAAATTCCAAACTAACCTGTTTGGAATTGATTTGATGACCATTCAAAAACCCTAACATCCACAAATAATATCCCAAAATGTACAACGAACCAACATTTGAAATTTGAACCTGAGGTACTTCTATATGTGTCCTCAGTTCTTTGAAAATTTCGATCTCAAGAATCTCAGAAAAAAAGTTAAAGTGAAAATTCCAAAATGACCTATTTTAAACTAATCTTAGGATCATTCAAAAAACATAACGTCTGCAAATCATATCTTATAAAGTAGTGTGAACCAACATATTAATTTTTTACCTAAGGTATGTTATATGTCTCCTCTATGCTATAAAAATTTCATAGTGTGAAGTGTCCCAGAAAATAAGTTATAGCAAAAATGCCAAACTAACTTGTTTGAAATTTATCTCAAGACCATTAAAAAACACTAACTTCCATAGAGAATATATTAGAAAGTACATCAAACCAAAATATAAATTTTTTTCCTGACGTACTTTTGTATGTCTCCTTTGTTCTGTAAAAAAATCACACTTTGAAGTGTCCTAGAAAACAAGTTATAGTGAAAATTCCAAGTTGACTTGTTTGAAATTGATTTCAAGGAATTCAACAACCCTAACTTCCACAATGCATAACTTTGAAAGTATAGTGAACCAACATCTGAAATTTTCACCACATGCACTCATAGATATTTCCTCCACATATTCAAATTTGCAAGGTCTAAAACATCCCAGAACATAAGTTATCGAGAAAATTTCAAGCTGACCTAAAACTGATTTCACAAATTTTTTCCTTTTGGAATGATATTCAAAATTTGCACATCCATTTTTCACACTCCCACTTTCTCTCAATACTTTCTCTTTTCATTATTTTTCATAACTCTTCATGAAGGGACATGTCCATTAATTAAATACTTAATTCCCCCTTTTATTTTATTTTTCCAAATATCATGGGAAAATACCTAAACCCATGGGTTTGAAACCACCATTTCACTTTTTACTTTATATATATATATATATATATATATATATATCAATCTTGGAAATGTTTTGTGTATTGTAATTTTGTAATATGACATTAATGATAACATTAATACTTTAACATCAATGAAAACAATTCCAACAAGCTATGCCAAAATGAAGACTGTCATTAGTATATGCCAATCCAAATTCTAGAAAAATGTATTCCATAGTTGTTTCTCCTCCATTACTGTAAGCAAAGAATAAGATTTTAATAGAGGAAAATCTAGTTCATACCTCTAGTGAACCTCTAATGATTGTTTCATCAAGACAAGTTATTGTGGATGACAAGTTTATGATGGATTTGCTTGGAGATGATTATACTATGGATGAAATTAGAGATGAAACTAGTGAAAAGCCTCATGGTGAGGAAGTTAATATGGTGAAACCTATTGTTTGATAGTCTGACATTACAAAAACTGCACATGAGCATGTCCACTCTCCTTCCAAAATTATAACTCCACAACAAAGAGGTCAGGAGTGGAAAAATATAGGTCCATCGTCCCTACCTAAACTGAGAATTGTATGTCGAACAACTCATAAACGCATGCAGGTGGATGAAAGTGGTCTAAACTCACTTCAAGGTAAGTCACGTAACTGAACTACTAATTATCAATCATATAAAATTATTAATGACTATTTTGAACCAAAATTTGATGTAGCTAAATGTAATAAAACTTGTTCTTGAGACCGTAATGCATCCCAACATGTCTCATCATAATCAATTGTTAACAAGATTACAAGAAAACATCATTTTCTCAAACACATATCTCATCTCATTAAATTCAATGCCAAAACCCTTCAAAGGTATTCTATTAGATGATATAGCATCGACACAAGTGGCTAAATATATTTTTGGGCCTTCACTCATAGGATACATCATTTTGGCATGAAGTTAATTGGACTAGTTAAGGGACTAGTACAAAAAATTTGGCATGAGAATACTAGTCCTTCTTCCAACAAAAAGGATATACCAAAATTTAAAAGGGGTTCTAAGGAACATGAATCCCACATTAAACACGTTCTTAACATGACTCAAACACAATTGTATGAGAGATTAAGGAATGCGCATAATACACTTAACTTGGGATCAAGATATTTTGAGAAATGCAAGCTTTGGTATGTTAGAATAAAACACCCTTGCATAAGAATGCTTAGTTATATTATAGTTGACATAATCTAGAGACATTATTCATAACAATCTTCTGTACAATTCTAGAGGGTTTTACATTTTATCAGAAATATTTCTTAGATTGGACTTGCCCCAGCTGCAGTGGAATGGAATTATTGAGGTAAGTTTGTTATTTTTGTTCAATTTCCAATTCATTTATACGTGACTGGTAATTGTTATTAGTTAATGATTTGTTGATGTTTGAATATGTTAGGATTGAAACAACAACCTCACAAGGATATGAATCCCCCCATGTTTTTATAGAGGCAATACTCCTCTTTGGATACAATATATGTATTGAATATCTTGGATTAGGGAGAGTGATAAGAAACAAACCCCAGATCTTGGATTTGTACATGAAATGGTTCTTCAATAATCTGATTTTATTTTTAAGTGCAATAAGAAGTCTTTTAATAATAAAAATATTGAAGGGAGGCTTCAATATCAGAATATCTTTGTGTTCAACATCATATATACAACCCTCATAATCAGATACAAATAATACATCCATATATTCTCTTGAGAAATATGAGATAACAGTTTTGATCATCTCAAAGAATTTTAAAAGAGTATTGTAGTTAAAATAGAAGAGAATTTTATAATCATACTTCAAACATCTCACACTCAAAATCCCAAGATATGAAACATCATAGAAGTCATGCCCCGAAGTAATTCTTTGTAGATTTTTATTCATGGAATATATTCAACAATACACAAAATATATGATAGAAATATACATGGATGTGAATACTCCATGATCAATTAAGAAACATATTTTGAAGAATACAATAAGAACACTCAAGAATCTCAGCCTTGTGCTCAATTTAGAGATTTAAGCATAAATCTTTGAGAAAAATGGAGTAGAAGAAGAAAAAGAGTGAAGAATATGGAGATCCCTTTTCATTGATCATAAGATTCACTACATATTGATGTATGTGCCTTCTTCTTCTAATCCTCTTCCCCTACCCGTCTGATAGTGGAACCCTTCTCTAACCCTTTGATGAAGCTCTTTCTTGTTTTATAAAACTGGATCTTCTAACTACTTGAGTAGTTAGGAATTTTACTTTCTTCAAAAAAACACTTTAATTAATGACTTGATTAAGTCTCATTAATGCGTTTTCATCACTGATATTCATATCCTGAAATGGGTCATTTTCCATCTTTAATAAAAAAAATTAGTAAACTTTTATTTTGAAAAATTTAATTAATTTCCCTTTTGATAAAGGGCATTGTGTTTTAATTTTTTGGATGGGACATCCAACTTTTAAACCATGGAAAAAAATGTATATGTGATATTCATCATATTATCTTTCCAACAAGTCCTCCTAGGAATGATTTTGTTTCTTGGATCTCAAAATATGAGCTCGTGAATTCAAGTTGTCAAACATATTTATCAACAAAGAAAAAAAATATGGTTGACTATTCTTTTAATTTTTGAGAAAATTCTGGCAAATTTCAACTCTCAAGACCTATCCTATCATCTTCCTCATCAAAATAAATTTCCAACGAGGTATAGTTTGGAATATTCTGACTCCCAGATCTCAATATATGGCCTCTAGAACAACACATCTCAACAACCATTGATTAATCTTCATCGGGCAATCTGGGCACTTGATTAATTTTCACCCTTCCTTTTGAAAATTTTGATTTGTCTTCATAATATTTATCCCACATGCATGGTATTTTCATAGATTTTAATGTATATATTAAAAAGTGCAATATAGACTTAACATGAAATAAAGGAAAACTATGAAGATTTGTAAAATTTGACCTTTGGAAATTAATTAATTAATTAATATTTTAAATACCCAATCAACCTCCACCTCATGCCCAATCAACGTGAGTCAAAAGTACACATGTCACCACATATCTTCACGTGATAGGTCAATAATCTTCCACATGTAACCAATAAGAATATGTCATGGGTCTCTAATGGCGGGTTGCTATGTGGTGTCATTAGTTAGGTGTCATATGTCATCATAATTAGATTCCATGTAGTGTTCTCATTGGATGCCATGTGTAACTAATAGTGCACTTCCATGTGTCACTAGGTGAATGGTTTCCACGTGGATTAAATTGATTAGTTAATGATTCATATAAGTAATTCAAAATATTGGTTAAGTGTGGGAAGAAGGTGGAACGAGAGGGAAGGGGAGGGTAGTGTAGGGGGAGGGTAGATTTGTGGGTGGTGGAAGTATTAAGATGAGGTAGGATGATGTAAGGGGGGTGAAATGTAGGAAGCAGAGTTAGGGGTCACGAGGATTGACAGATAAGGAGGTGAAGGAGTATGGAAGGTTGGGCTCACGAGTTGGGGAGTGATGGAGGTGAGGGAGGGGCGTGAGTGGTGAGTTCGACCTATTGAAAATAAGTTTAAGTATGGAGTAAGGGGGGGTAAGGAGTAAGGGGAAGTGTTGGGCTCTAAATATGTCCTAAAACAACCTTAGTTTAACATTAATTTATCAACCCGAGGATTCATCTTTTATTTCAAGAATATCAAAAAAGTCTATGCAGATAGTTGTTGTTACACGTCAAAATTACTCAATTGGATAAGTGTCACATATTCCTCTCAATTGTCGTAAGTGTCACATCTTCCTTACAACTTTATCAAGTGTCGCAAGTTGTTCACAAGTGTTGAAAACACCATTCAAGCATACTGCCATAATGACAAAACTAAGGAGGCACTTAAAACATCTCATGTACTTGGTTTGGAGAAGGAGAACTGGTTAACTGAAGTCAAGGGACTCTTGACACCTGAAAAGAGCTATGAAACAATGGTTTTGAGGGTGAGCGCTCCCTTATATCAGCATTAGGAGCACTGGCGCCCCCCTACAAGGCTTCAGGGAGCGTTATAACGCTCTCCTGCCCTTTTGCAGCAGTGCTACTCACTTTTAGAGCATTGGCGCTTCCCTTAACCTTCTCAGGGAGTGCTACAACGCTCTGATACCCCTTTTGCAGGAGCATTGCCTAATACAAGGCAGTAGTTGGCCCGTTGAGGAGAATAAGGGGAGGATCTTTCAAGATTAGAAGGTAGTTGCATTAGAATTATTGGTTTCATCAGAAGATCCGTAACCTAAGGAAGAGGTTCCCCAACTTGTTCTAAAGATAAATCAAGAGGTTAAGCTCCTCTTAACCTATATAAGCAAGCTCTATGATGGTGGAAAGGGGAGGAAGAACTGCTAGCATGAAACCTATGATCTTATAGGAAACACACAGTCAGCCAAAGGAGAGTGATCAGTGAAGCTGTTGTTATCCAGGTTGTGGATATTTCAGGCAAGGGTTAGATGAAGGGGACTTGACGAAGCTGTCGCATTCGCATCTACAATTGTAACTACTGCTGTCGTTATTCTCATTAATATGACACGCTTGGACTGTTTCTTTCTAGTTTTTGTCTAATGTTACATGAACTTATCCTTGATAGATAGATCTATTTTCAAGCTAACATCGATAGAGTAGGAAGTGGTCATATCTTGTTTGTCTACAAGACTCAGCAAGGAGCAAAGGGTTAAAGCTCAACTCGGAGCGTGCAGGGACAAAAGTCGATAAAGAGGTACTTATGTTCTCCTTCCTTCTCATGTGTTAGTTTGTATAGATTTGAAAGGAATTCAGTGTCCACGTTAATCATTTTCTGTCTTAGAGTTAGGGTCAAGCTCTTTGAGGAAATCTACCTGTCCGTAGGAAGATTTTCCTACAACAGAAACTGGCAACTCCACTGGGGAGCTAGCCTCAAATCGAAACTTCTTGTTTTGATTTTCTCCTCATTGACATTGTTCTATCCCTTGATTGTTTCAGACCTGGTTCACTCCTCTTTTGATTGGTTTCATGAGCTGATTGGCTCCCTAACCCATCATACTCAGCTTAATTGTCGAAATTGGATTGCAATTTTTTGAATTTTTTGACATTTCTGGGAATTTTTGAACCTGGCACCCCTGTCCCTATGTTAATAGAGCATTGACACTCCCTAATAGCTTTTCACAGAGTGCTATAATGCTCCTTGCCTTTGGAAACAGAGATCCAACCCTCCTTTGGCTAGTAAACCTTCTAGAATTACTTTTTCTGGGTTTCTCCTCTGTGTCTCTCCTGCTGGGTGACCTTGTGAGCCAATGCATCTTCCCTTCCAGCCTTGACATCTGTATTTTTGAAGAACGAACATCTTACTATTTGGATTTTGTAGCCTTCTTCACTATTGTTATTGAGTTTTTCTGTTGTTTGGATTCCAAGACCCATGCATCGTCGTTCTCTCTGTTTAATTGAGTAAAAACCTTGGTGAAGGTCATCAAAGGCCTACAGATCTCCTTATCTTGATTTTAGTCAAGTTCATTGTTCTTCAACTTTTCTTTTTGGGTTCGAAGTTTGTTTTTTCTTTGATTGATTCTTTTCTTTCACTTTTCATTTTGATTGCAACGAAAGGGTGTATTGTTTGTATGACTTTTGCTTGTGCTAGTTTGATTTTCATTCATACAAGACGATAATTAGCAAGACAAGCATTGTGTTGAATTGATCAGTATTCATATGCAAACAATAAAAAGCATATTCATGATTGATTGTGCATGTTAGAAGGCATCTCAAAAGTTTTAGCATCACATCAGGATTTGATTGAGAAAAAGAATTGCTTGAGGACACTCCTTATTCGTGCTTGTTAGTGAAAAGAACTCTCTCTCTCTCCCTTAGATAGATGTTCATCGAAAAAAAATGAATGATTATCATCTTTGATGCATTTTTGGGTCTGAGTCATAATTCAATTAGTTTCACTTCAATTACCCCATTTTTGAGTAAAGAACAACTATAAAAATCAACGCTAATTAAAAATTATTTAGAAATTTTTCTTTTCTAGGATCCTCCACCAACAGTAGACTAGGCTTAGTACTTTGGATTAGGCTATGAGCATAACTCTCCAAAGTTTCCAAAACAAACAATAGAATCCTGAGTTAGGGAGAGTCAAATCCAATCACCGTATAAGTCTGCCTGGGATCCCCATCTCACACAGGGGTTACGCATCAGGTCGCTTTCGGGTGAGCTACAGGGACTAACCGTCCGTGGTTTAACTGATTGTGGTGGTCAGATCGTATTATGGGGATCGCTTCAAGGTAAATCCACAATTGCTACATGGAATACTTTTAGTTGATTTCGGGCTCGATACCCTGCCTGTACGTTCGGATCAGACTGTCGATTGTTCCTGCCCAGGGGCTGACTGCGAATTGGTAACCTTAGTGGCCATAATCTTTAGGGTCTTACACGAGGTGATAGTGACGGTAAGTCTCACTGTACCTGGAGAATACATTGGTCAAACTCACTCGGGCTCCTTGGAGGGTAAATCCACAATTACTGCGTGGAAGCTTGCACCAAGGCGCAAGTTCGTTAAGCAGGTCTCCATTGTAACTGTTCCACCCTATCCCCACCCCTTATGGACTTGATCATGTGAAGTTGGATTTCATCACCAACTAGTATGGTCATCAAAAGAAGGTCTTGTTTGCTTGGTTGTGATTCTTAGATTTCTATTAGCGTATGTTGTTTCTTTTTAGTAGTTGGTCATAGATCTCTTTCGCCGACTCTTTTTCACCAACATCGACCCTCCACGTCGTTCGTGGAGGCTACAGGGACTTCCTCTAGAAAATATGGAAGGAAACACCCCTTTACCCCCTCATTCTATGGAGGAATCTCCTCAACAGAGAGAGGTTCAAAATACTACAACTCCCTAGGAATAAGTTCCCACTCCTTTGGAGAATTTTCGAATTGTTTCGGAATCTATAGAAGCTTACCGCATTCCAGAGGGATATGAACGACGTATCCTCCAACTGAATTCCGCTGGAGAATTTGTTGTCGTCAATCCTTCTGACATTCTGGCTGGGTCTCCTCAAAACCCTTTAGCCAATGACCCTTTTTGGACCGTAAACATTGTTTGAAGTCCACCACGCTTGGTGTGAGATCTTTATGGAACAGGGGAAGGTGCCGACGCACATTTTTCCTACACCTTACCTCCAAATCATTTTACCGGTACCACCACTTTTATGGCCACACCACCCATTGGTCCGAACATGCCGTCCGTTGGCCCAAGGTCTACTATTCCCCTCCAGACGACCCATTCTACGATGGTCCCGCACATTCCGACTATCCCTGTCGGTAACGTGGTGGTTAATCAAGCTCTGATTGGCACACTTGTAACACCAAGACCTACACTCCCTTTTGGATTCAGGGCACTGAATGCTTCCACTACCACCACTGCCAAAACTACTACCCAAGTTATACCGGGAAGTTCCATACCCATCCAAAAACCCGGAGGGAATGGTCTTGGTGGTCCTAACCCGCTCGGCGACACCGGTCAGTCATTTACGTCTGGTTCTCAAATCCCGGGAACTCTACCTCAAGCTGGGGGGCACCCTCCCACCGGAGAACAAAATCCATTAGGGGGGCACCCTCATGCTGGGGGGCAGCCTCAATCTAGAGCCTACCAACAATCACACGGACAAAATGTGCCTACCGCACCTAATCCATGGAACGTCCTTTTTCAAGGAAACCCACAGTTCCCAGTAGGACACAATCCTCAGACTCCACAACAACCTCCTTATGGACAAGTGAAAAACCCAACCTACAATCCTTAAAACCCATCCGGTTATCCTCCACTCACACATGCTTCTCAAAACACCTCAAATCCTATGTACCTTGGTCAAAACCAACCTCACACAAGAGGGCACACTAGTTACAATTATCCACATAACCCAGTGATTGGCCCCACTGGTGTCCCCATGCCACACCAACATTACCCACAGATTAACCGACAACTACCTTTTCTAGCTACCCTGGATCTTCCAGACTTGTCTCGGTTAACGAATGATCCTATTTATCATTCTCCGGTTTGGCCAGCTATCCCAGCTAAACTCCCTTCCGACATCCCAAAATTTGACGAAAAGTCTGGAGAAGATCCAAACAACCATGTGATGACTTTCCATTTGTGGTGCTCATCCAACTCCCTCATGGACGATTCTATTCGTTTGCATCTTTTCCAACGAACACTTACGGGTTCTGCAACGAAATGGTATATTGAATTGCCACACGCATCTTTTCACGATTTCAACTCCCTTGCCATGTCCTTCCTCACACACTTCCAACTACCCATTCGATACGAGATGGGTACCGAACTATTAACCTCCCTTCATCAAACAATGTCTGTACATATCTCCGATCATATTCATGAATGGAAATGATGACGAAGGCTAATCAAAGCGGTCATTCCCGACCAATTGTTAGCGGAATGGTTCACTAAATCATTGTTACCCCAGATCGCTCGTGATGTTTCCATGGGTGGCGTGGTCACCGAGGAAGAAGCCATTTCCCGAGCTCAGTATTTAGACTTAGTCTATTCACAATCCAGTACTCTGTACGAGTTGATACCGAATGCTACCCGTGCCACTAATGATCCATCCAAACCATCGTCTGCTTCCCACGCGGATGGAGTTATTGGCTCTGTCAAAACCCAATCTGGTACCCAGTTGGCTGGAACAATTCAACGACCCGCTCCAATGGCTACTCCCATCTCAACTGCACCCTCTTCCACCCCCCCTCAAACTCAAGTCTCTGAGGTGAATGCAGTCCAATCAACCCCTTCACAACAACTTGGGGGCACGAAGAAAGCAAGGAACAAACCAAAGAAAAACAATAACAACGAATAACCCAAAACCCAACCACAAACCCCTGTTGCCGGAAAACAACCACAATGAAAACTAAAATTCCCATGTCTCATCTGTGGTGACGATCACTACACCTGAGACTATCCACATCGTGATGAGGTGGCCAATTTTTTCAAGGGAAATTCACAACCTGTTGTACTCACTCAGCCTTTTCCACAGCAACAATCTTTGGTTGCACAAACGCCCACGCTAGGGGGCGGTTCCAACCAACCCCATGATGAGGCCTCGACAAGTGCCCACATTTACATGTTTAACGAGGTTAATCTAACCACTCTCTTTGTGACATATGACACGCCAGTTAAACCTGATAAGCCAAAGATTGCTAACGGTTCTCCATCAGACCCGTTACCATCCTTTGTTAACCCTCCGTCTGTTAGCCCTCCATTCGGGCCACTTCAGATTGAAAAACCTTCTTTTGACTCTATCTTATGCCCTCCTAAGAGTACCATCTAGAAATCTACCTTCAATCCTAATTCACGGGCTGCCCAAAATTACAATATTGTAGAAGATTTGGCCCAAGCCCCGTGTGTTATGTCTTCCTTGGAAGTTCTACAACACTGTCCCAGCCAACGTAAAACGCTCTTAGCCTCTATTAGCGCTTTTGATCCTGAGTCATCAAACAACCTCACGTTTAATTTGGATGATCATCAACCATGACTCTCCCACCAGCTAGCCTTCCAAATCGATGTTGTTGTGCACAATCAACAAATCCATCGAACTATCCTAGATGAGCGAGCCTCTACTTGTGTCATGTCCTTAGCTTGCTGGAAAGGCTTAAAATCGCCTACCCTTAACAAATCCACTACGATGTTATACGCTTTCAATGGACGAGGTTTTCATCCTCATGGACTATTACAATCCTTAGTCATTCAGTTGGGTGGAAAAACTGTTACCGTTGATGTCGAGGTGGTCGATGCTCCCCTCGATTACAACATACTACTTGGAAGAAGTTGGTTCTACGCTATGACTGTCGTCGCCTCATCGATGTTTCGATGTGTACAATTCCCCCATCAAGGAAAAATTGTCACCATCAATCAGCTTGATTTCTGTACACCCGACGCTCGCATCCCTGCTACCAACAACATTCCTTTTCTGGGAGACCATCCAATTACGTATGAAAGCATTGGTGTTGGATTATTGAAAGATTCTAGCCTTATGGGTACTTTCCCTACACCACTTCCACCTACCGCACATCATATTTCCACCGTCAATATGATCTCGACTATGCCTTATCAATCCTTGGAATCATCTGACCCTTGGATTATACCTAGTCCTTTGGAATTCGATGTGCTCAGTGACACTATGCCACTTAGCCCAGTTGAGGCCGCATACGTAGATATCCAATCTGTCTCTCCCTCTTCGAACACTTCACATTCATTGGATCCCAATGCTTACTCGGTGCCCTCATGGTTGGACTCCCTATCATCTGTCGTCAATTACATTTCCCACATTTTTCCTTCGGACGAATCTATTATGGAAATGATTAGCATTGTCGATCTGCCCTGGGATGATAACCACCATCGATCCTCTTTTCTTCTGCCTTGGGAAGAAATTCACCAAGACATACACTCTGTCTTCCCTCCCGATGTTACCGATTCTCCACAATCTCCTATCCTCACACAAGATACTCTCTCTGAGGGTAACATGGGTAACATATCCACTATGATCACGATTGACATTTCAATAAAAGAAGGTGTTGTGGAAAACATTAACCTTGGTGCTAATTGCACACCCGACGAAGTGATTTCTTACACCGGTTTGTTCAAGGAATTCTACGATGTCTTCGCATGGAGCTATGAGGAAATGCCAGGGATCGACCCTTCAATCTTCATACACGAAATCAAAACTTACCCTGACGCAAAACCAGTTTGATAGAAACTTCACCCGGTTCATCCCAAGAAAATCGCAGCTATAAAGGCAGAAGTTGAAAAACTTCTCAAATCTGGCTTCATCTATCCCGTCCCTTTAACCGAATGGGATTCCAACCTTGTTCTGGTTGCTAAGAAACAAGGGACCATCCATGTTTGCATTGACTATCGAGATCTCAACAAATATTGTCCCAAGGAGAACTACCCTACGCCCTTCATCGATCAAATCATTGACAATTGCGCAGGGAGCATAATCTTCTCTTTCATGGATGGCTTTTCTCGATATAACCAGATTGAAATCTTGCCTGCAGATCAACACAAGACAACCTTCATCTGCCCTTGGGGTACTTTCACCTACCGAAAGCTACCTTTTGGCCTTAAAAATGATGGGGCTATTTTCCAGCGAGCCATGTCGTATGCTTTTCATGACATCAAACATATAGAAGAACCATATCTTGATGATTTACCCACCCATTCGCTAAATCGATCCGATCACATTGATCATTTACGGGCGATTTTTCTTCGATGTAGGTTCTACCGTATTCGTCTGAACCCACACAAATGCATTTTTGTTGTCGAATCCGGTCGAATCCTCGGTTTCATTGTCTCCAAAGATGGGATCAGGTTGGATCCATTAAAGATCAAGGCCATCTTAGCCTTACCTCCACCTACCAATTTAACCCAACTCTAGAGTTTGCAAGGCAAAGCAAAATTTCTTCATCGTTTCATCTGCAACTATGCCGAGATCACTAAAGGATTTATGCGGTTACTGCAAAAGAACGTCGCTTTCATCTAGGATGATGCTACTCAACAGTCATTCGACGCTCTCAAGCATGCTTTGACCCACACACCTTTGTTACATCCCCCTGAATATACAAAGGATTATATCCTTTACTTGGTCGCTTCTACTTCCACCATTGCGATGGTGTTAGTTCAAGAAGACCCCAACGGAGAAGAACATGTGATTTATTATCTGAGAAAGAGTTTATCTGGACTCGAACTCAGATATTCGCATGTTGAGAAACTGGCTCTGGCAACCGTCATCATTGTCCAAAGGTTCTGCCACTACATCTTATTACGCACCACCACGGTAATCGTAGACTCCAACCCTATGTACCACGTCCTGACACGTCGAGTACTTGGGGGAAAATATTCAAAATGGATCATTATTCTTCAAGAATTCTATCTTGAGTTTACGAAGGCCAAAGCCAAAAAATACCTGGTGTTTGCAGAGCTCATTTGTACTCTCCCCCATGCCGATGAAAACATTGAACCTAGAGATTCTCTTCCCGATGAATCTATCTTCCTCATCAACACCTCTGATCCTTGGTATGGAGACATTCTCCTCTACCTTCAAACCCAACATTTTCAGCCCAACATCTCTCGCGAAGAGAGTCGACGCATTTGTCACCACTCTCGCTGTTATCTCATCCTCGACGACACTTTGTATCGCCGTGGTATTGACACCATCCTTCGGTGATGTTTGATTCACGAGGAGGCTGAATGCGTGTTGAATGATTTTCACCTTGGCGCCTATGGCAGTCACCTCTCCGGGATGGCCACAACCCAAAAAATATTACGTGCCGACTACTTTTGGCCCTCCATTTTCAAAGATTGCATCAAGGCCATCAAAAAATTCCCACCCTACCAACTCTTTAACAAGAAGGCACGCACCCACCCTACTGTGGTGCACCCCATTATCGCCATCGGCCCCTTTGCCAAATGGGGCATTGATTTCATGTAGTGTAAGCCTACCTCAGTCTGGGGGCACGATTACATCATCGTCACCGTCGACTACTTCACCAAATGGGCTGAGGCTATGCCTACCTTCCTGAACGATGGTCATACTGCAGCTCTGTTCCTTTTCAACCATATCATAACTCATTTTGGAGTACCACGTGCCATTGTCACTGATCATGGTGCACACTTCAAAAACCAGATGATGAGTGAGTTATATGTCAAATTGGGTTTTTTCCATGAAAACTCATCCCCTTACTACCCTCAAGCGAATGAACAAGTTGAGGCTATCAACAAAGTCCTAAAAACCATGATCCAACACATGGTAGGGGAAAACAAGACATCGTGGCATTTACAACTATTCTCCGCTCTCTGGGCCTATCACACTTTTGTGAAAACTTCAACTGGATTTACTCCTTTCTAGTTGGTCTATGGCATTGAAGCCGTCCTACCAATCGAGTGTGAGATTCCATCACTAAAATTGAAAGTAGAACTCCTGCCCCATACTTCTGTTGAAGAAGAACGATTCTTATATCTGTCCAAGTTGGACGAAACATGTCGCGATGCTGCTCTCACCAATGAGGCACATCAGAAACGAATTAAGAGTCAATATGAAAAATCCATCCACCCTCAGAATTTCGCAGAAGGAGACTTAGTCCTCATTTATGACCAAGCTCACGGCAAATTAGGGACAAGAAAGTTAGAACCTATGTGGAACAATCCTTACATCATGAAGCGTTTTCTACACAAAGGTGCTTACGAACTCGTAGATCATGATGGAATTTCTATGGGAGAGCCCCGAAATGGGCTTTAACTTAAAAAGTACTATGCCTAGATCACCTAGCATCTGTACTTTGTACATTATTGTATTTTAGTTTGGTGTGTCTATTTCTTTTGCGTGCTCGAGTCTTTACCTTTGCCACTCATGACCGTGCTTGTGTTTTCATGCGTAGATGACGTCTTCCTTTCCTATCTTTTTTGGGTTCGCGGATGGCGCTAGTCGACATACCTGGAACATTGCTTCGGAAGCATGGGTTATTTACCAATTTGACGAGGTGGTGAGTTCAGGAGGTATCTTCTTAGGACCAACAACCAACAACATGGTAGAATATCATGCTGTCATCGGACTGTTGAACCAAGCCTCCTCCCTAGGTATATCTCGCATCATTATTTACTTAGACTCCCAACTCGTGGTTTATCAACTCAACCATATCTACGCTATCCATAGTCCTATCCTTCTACGTCTACACTTACAAGTTCGTTGCCTTGAATGAATGTTCGATTACATTGAATATAGACACATTCCAAGGGAACTTAATAGTGTTTCAGATTCATTAGCTAACTATATCATGGATCGGTATCTTGCCCACATATAAGAGTTAAGGAAAACAAGATTTTACATTACATGTAAATTAAAACACATCATAGAAATCATCATGTACAAATCATTGGCACTGTAAAAAACTTGAAACTGTATATATATATACATATATATATATATATATATATATGTATGTATATA
>JZKD02S2247245.1:900937-914779 GCA_000966675.3 Picea glauca
ATATATATATGGCGTGACTAAAATGTTTGGATTACATCAAAAAGTATGTAGAAGGGAAAAATATTGGGCTTTTCCACCCATACAACGTCGCCTGACAAGGCATACAAAAATATAACCAATGGAGAGACTCTAATCTCCCTGCACTACATTGTGCTATGAGTAACACATCACCACATGCACTACGCGCCTCAATAGAGAATTGATATTCTCTGGTACTCCCACAGTGTGCCTCTATAGATGTAAAGGCACTTCCCCCCTCCGCAGAGGAGGGATGCCCATCGTAAGGCCTTGGAGGTTTCTCTCGACCTCCCGGAGACCCATCACTGGTACTGTCAGATCTGTTGCAACCGGGACGCTCCCACGACGTCCTGGTACTGGTATATCAACCGGACGTACTGTTCCCTTGTTTGCATGTTGAAAACAATACATCTGTTAAAACTCTTCTACATACCCAAAAAAATATATATACATCAAAAACTTAAAAAACAAAAACTAGACAAGGTATGGATCAGTCTCTTACCTAACTCATCCCAGACTTCCCCCACGGGTAAAATCAAATCCATGCTCTCGTGAAAATCTACCTCAGCATAAGGGAATTCCTCTACCCAGAGATACTATCATCTCAGCCAGGCAAAGAAATCACCAATGAAATGGAACTCTGACTCCGACACTAGCCCAGTGAGATAGACTAGTCCACCTCTCCATCCTTTGTTCATCTAATGGTCACACCGCCAGTGCTATCTAAGGCTGCATCTGAGGGATGTGCTCTAGAAAAAATGAAACCAAAAATGAGCCATAACCAAACTGCTTATGTCCAGTCCTGCATCATGAGATCTGTTCCTTCACATTTTGAAGGAACCCTACACTCCAGTTGAACAGTGTTGGTTCCAAACACTGAACACCGTAAGCCACCTGTGATCTTGATGCCAGATGAGAACTAGTTCTTCCTATCACGCTCATGATAGAAAACAGTATATACCGGAGGGGCAATTCTCAAATATCCTTGATAGGGATTCTACCCCCTACCAGCCTTTCTCCTGGGATGCAGTGGCATGCCAGATACACGTCCACTTATTCAGGTAGCACCCTCTGCCCAGAGAACAATATGAGGACCCCTCTTTTCGAGAGGCCAGACAAAAAGTACACGTCTTCTAACTCAATGGTTAAAATATGTGTGCCAATTCGGAACCCTTGCTCTACAACATCCTAGAGGCCAATCATATGCTCGAGCAATAAAATCTCTCTCTTCATTTTTGGCAACTTGAAGAATTTGAGCGAAACACAAGCTCGCAAAGTGGCCCATGTGCGAGGACTTCGCAAGGCGGCTAAGTCATCCATCTCATGTTCCCTCTCTTTCCACTCGATCATGGTCACTGAATTTATCTACAAAACAAAAAATCAAGAAATCCATTATTTCCACGTTGTGGCAATTTCAAAATTTTTAAAAAGAAATTTAAAACATGAAATGATCTTCCCACATCATTTAAAAGTAACCAAACACTCTTTTATAACTACCACACCCTCCCTAGCCATTTAACATTCATCAAATGACAATGAAAACGGTTTAAAAATTCAAAACGACTTTAGGGGCTGCGTGGGCACATGGGAAGATTCTTTATGGGCTCTTTTACCAAAAAATGACCCATCTAATTGACTACAAGGGATTTGACATCTTAGCCATCGCTTTCTAAAACATTTTTTGTAAAAGAATTCCCCTTTTTCATTAGTTTTTAAAAGAGGCCGATTTGGTTCTATTTGGCGCGACTTAGGGCTTCATGTTTTAATTAAACGATGCTATTAAAATGAATGTGAAACCATGTGTTTGAAAGAGAAATATATGGACACCTACCTGGTCCGAACGATAAGAAAAATGGTGAACCATAGCTCTGGCACCGAGCAAAACAAGATCCACTTCAAAATTAGATTCTCCACTACTCCAAAATCCTTGTGCAAAATGAAATGGTAAATGAAATTTCAATCAATTGTTATTTATAAATTTTCATTTTTCATGAGGTATGGTCATTTTTGGGTTTCTTTAATGACATTATGGCTTTACTAAACCCTGGTTTGTAGTTTTGGCATCACAAGTTTCCCGACAGTTCTGATGGATTATCTACCTTGTCACACTTATGAGCATAGTCTTAGTTCGTTCTCAAGCTCGATAATATGAGAACGCAATCGGGTAAACTTTTATCTCTTTTTCGGATCTGTACGGATATGAACACATGAAAAAGGAACCCCCCTGGAGTCTCCTTTAAACCCTTTTTAGACTCTCTAAATATGAAAAGATTGTTGAGTGACCTTGCTTCCTTTCACACTCGTTAAAAGGTCAGAAAGGGCATCTTTCGAGTGATAGTTTAATCCTTTTTCGGTCTCGTTAGAATACTGTACGAAAAATGAACTGAGAGAGTTCTCTTTTAAGTGTTTTTCCAAACTCTATAACCCCGAAAAACCTTCGATTTTTCTATCTTTGGATTCGTTAAAGCACACATCGACAGGCCCATATGGGACCAAACCCTTACTTCTTCCGGTTTGTTAAACTAAGGAAGAGGAACCTACCGAAGGTGAGTTATATCAAGCATGTGTTATCCTCCTCGAGATCATTAAATCAAAAAGAGGTACTCATCTATCTGGATGGGGGAAAAAATTGAAAGGAGCAAGCCAAGCAGTCTCTTAAGAACATCATCCAACACTTCTTAGAGTCTCCCTTGAAGACGACACTGTGTCATTTGCACATATCATAATCCGTTGAACCTCTGCACTGAGCCAATCCTTCAAGTTCCTTTCACTCCTTTGGGTCACCCGACGCAAGTCACAGTACCCACTACATAGTTTTGGTCCATGTCATGTTTTTCTATTGTGCCTCAGTGTTCAAGGGAAGTATCCGCCTCGAGAGTCAGCCATCCCAAATATCTTGCCTCAAAACTTATGTCAGTCCATGTCTGTTTAATCTACCAATTACATCTCCATATCCATTTCATATTGTTTATGGGGGATACATCAAGGCCCTCCCTCGACGAGTCTATTCCTGTCAACTCCAACACATTATCCAGGAATTAGGCTTAGAAACTAGTTAGTACTTTGGGACCTGCATGCCTCAATGGAAGGCCTCCTCACATTTGACAGTGGGTTTATATCATTGACCCCTGATCGAATGATTCCACGGATGTTCGACCTCATCTCATCTATTCACATTTGCTAGAACTGTACTAGGGTACCTTGGGAATCATTAACATTAATGGTGATCTCCCTCGCACTTGTTAACGGTTCACACCATTGATCGGTAATCAAGTGGTTTCTGCCATGTTCAACGTCAGGACATCTATTCACATGGTCAGATTCATACAGTATTGGGATTAGTAAGAAGACCCTGGGTTGAGTGATCACTTTGATATATGCTTCACCCAGGCTGCGAAAGAATTTCTATTGGACAAAGAACACATACACTATCACATAGATCCACTTTGTATTGGTCGTGGCTATGTTTTATCATTTCGTAGATCCACTGTGTATTCTTCATGGCTATGATTAGTTCGAGTCATCAGAGTATAGATCCACATTGTATCTTCGGTGGCTATACCTTTTTATCAATACCATTATGGATCCGCAGTGTATTTTATGGCGGCCATATCTTGCAAGTCCTGATCACCCAAGCATAGGTATGTCTACCTTGGGTTTTGAAATATGTCATGATATTTGTTGGATGTTTGTGTGCATTTTCCGTCAGGTTCTCCGAGTCTATACCCTTGCTTGAATGTCTACAAAGTATTTCAGTCATCAGTTTGTATCTTCTAACTTCATACTTTGGGGGGCATTCTGTTACACGTCAAAATTACTCAATTGGATAAGTTTCGCATCTTCCTTACAAATTTTGCAAGTGTTGCAAGTTGTTCACAAGTGTTGAAAACATCATTCAAGCATACTGCCATAATGACGACACTAAGGAGGCACTTAAAACATCTCATGTACTTGGTTTGGAGAAGGAGAATTGGTTAACTGAAGTCAAGGGACTCTTGACACCTGAAAAGAGCTCTGAAACAATGGTTTTGAGGGTGAGCGCTCCCCTATATCATCCTTAGGAGCGTTGGCGCCCCCCTACAAGGCTTCAGGGAGCGTTATAATGCTCTCTTTCCCTTTTGCATGAGCACTACTCAATTTTGGAGCGCTGGCGCTTCCCTTAACCTTCTCAGGGAGCGCTACAATGCTCTGATACCCCTTTTGTAGGAGCGTTGCCTAATCCGAGGCAGTAGTTGGCCCGTTGAGGAGAATAAGGGGAGGATCTTTCAAGATTAGAAGGTAGTTGCATTTGAATTCTTGGTTTCATCAGAAGATCCCTGATCTAAGGAAGAGGTTCCCCAACTTGTTCTAAAGATAACTCAAGAGGTTAAGCTCCTCTTAACCTATATAAGCAAGCTCTATGATGGTGGAAAGGGGAGGAAGAACTTATAGCATGAAACCTATGATCTTATAGGAAACACACATTCAGCCAAAGGAGCGTGATCAATGACGCTACTGTTATCCAGGTTGTGGATCTTTCAGGCAAGGGTTAGACGAAGGGGACTTGACGAAGCTGTCGCATTCGCATCTACGATTGTCAGTATTGTTGTCGTTATTCTCATTAATATGACACGCTTGGCCTGTTTCTTTCTAGTTTGTGTCTGATGTTACATGAACTTATTATTAATAGATAGATCTATTTTCAAGCTAACATCGATATAGTAGGAAGTGGTCGTATCTTGTTTGTCTACAGGACTCAGCAAGGAGCAAAGGGTTAAATCTCAACTCGGAGCGTGCAGGGACAAACACCGATAAAGAGGTACTTTTGTTCTCCTTCCTTCTCATGTGTTAGTTTGTATAGATTTGAAAGGAAGTCAGTGTCCACGTTAAGCATTTTTTGTCTTAGAGTTAGGGTCAAGCTCTTTGAGGTAATCTACCTGTCCACAGGGAGATTTTCCTACAACAATTGTAGAGGCTAAAATTGTGTAGAAAATCTGAGTTTATCAATAATCAAGTTCCTCACACATTCATTAAAGTTCTGAAGCTAAAATCTATACTCAACAGAATTGAAATCTGATCTATAACATGTTGTGAATTAAGGGCGTTTAACTAAATTGCTGAATTGATCTAACTAAGAGATAGTAATTGAATTTATGAAAGAGATTAATAAAATGATCTATCAATGACTATTTTATCTACTGGAAAGAAAAAACTAAGTACTTTAAATTGAGAAGGAACAACAAATGTACTTTAAACGAAAGGAACAACAAATACTAATTTAATAAAAGGAACAACGTGTGAAAAAATCAGAGGAACTGTCAATCAACAAAATTCATCAATGAGGAATGGAACACCAATCGGTAACATTCAAATGAAACATCTATCTTCTGTAATCAAACAACACAACTAGTCTTATAAAAACATCAACACACTCATGCATTCACCTTAACTATTGCAAAAGATATTTAAATCACATAAATGAAATCAAATTAATACAATTATAGATTGAGACAGTAACTCCTTCAGACTGGGCCCTCGGTCCTCAAAAGCACTACTGCTACAAAATCAGTACGCAAAGATGATGAAAATGCCCAAAACTTCTATTAATTCCATAACTGGTACAACATTTACAAAATGCTTCTTGTACAGAGCAATTCCAAGTTCTAAATGCCTACATAAGTTTCTCCGATATTTTTCTAGGATTCATTACCCTCTATATATTACAATGATATGGGTAAATTAAGTTATCCCGAGGATCGAGAGATCCTCATGATTTCTTTTACTATTTATAAAGTTTACAAAATAGAGAGTCAATCTTCCTCAAAATTTCTTTGCGCCTAATGTCTTCGACCTCCAATAGCCTACACATCTTCAAAATCTCCTTAGCTATCTTGGGTTTAACAATATTTATCCATTCCTTTAATAAAATCAAACAATTCTAACTGAATATTAGAATTTATCTAATATTACTCAATAATATTTCTAGAAGATATTTTAATCATTTTCTATCCTAATTATTCCTAATTAATAGAAAAGTCAATCAAGATTATATCATAAACCATGAGAATAAGGAGGATATTTGTACCTTTTCCTCAACTCAATAGTAGGAGAGATAAGGGGTGAATTTTTAGAAACAATTCTAATTGTGAGAATAGGAGAGTATTATTCCACGAAATGTGTGGTGTATTCCATGGGGTAAAGAAGAATTGCAAGAAATAAAAAGGATTTTTTCTAAGATATTTAGAGTTGAGTTCCAATATAATTAGGTTCGATGACAATAATCGTAGTCCCAAGAAATCAGACATGGTTCTAATAATTCTTAATTCCAAGAAAATTATCTTTACTCAATATGGAAGAATCATCTTTTTGTTAGTTATATGTAAACCTGGAAATATTAAGCATACGAAATCAGATTTTGAATCCGAAAAATGCGTGAAAAGAATGAAACTAAGGAATAAACAATGTACTTGTTATAATTTTATTTTTTTTCTAATATCCATTTTTATTATTATTTCATGAGCAGAAAAATAAGGTTGACGGATTTTCGATCAACAAATGGTTCCAACTGTAGGATAGTGACCCCGTTGTGGGTTGTTGAGAACACCCAAATATGAAAACGAGTTGCCTTCATTGGGATATGGATTCATATTCAAAGTAAATTCTTATAATTATTCTTCTTTCATGGAGTTATCTTCCATATAAAAACTTCCTTATTATGCAAAACTTGAACTAAAGAAACAAACTATATACATACAATATCTACCTAGCCTACCTTACTTGAAAGGAAGGGACACTTTCAAGCGTAGGTAGATTCCAATGGAGGCATCCAAGCATCCAACTGATTTTTGGAATGAACTCCATAATTAGTGAACATAGTGGGGCTTCTACCGATGAGTTAGGGGCATATCCAAAGTGTACTAGAGAAAAGATGAATTAGATGTGCACAAAATATGATTGCATTATTTCACCAACAATTATTTGGAACCATGATTCAATGAAATCAATTATTTGTTTCTCAAGAATACTATCGTCTTTGATTGGATAAGGAGTTTCCAATATAAGAATGATTTCATATTTATCCTTATCTCCAACCACTTCCAAGGTTCTTGATTCATCAACAATGTTTTGAAAATACTCTTCCTTCATGTAATGGAAACCTTTTTCATCATTCTTCTCAAGATTCATTTATTCCAATAATTATTTTTTCAACCAATTTTCTTGTGACCTTTCATCATCTGTTGCAAGGATGAAATATTCTTGTGCATTTGGCGGAAGATCCTAGATTTCATTCTCAAACTTGTTGCTTGAAATATCTTCATATGGAGTATATGAGAGGATGAAATATTCATTATCTTGTATCCATATGTGAGAGGGTGGATGGGAAAAAATTTCAACAAACAAAGTTTCTAACATGTCCCAACTGGTAATGGTTCAAGCCATCAATGAGTGGTACCATTCAAGAGAATCCCCTCATAGAGTTTGTAATAATAAACGACATGTAATATTATCTTCGGTGAGATTGAAAACTTCATATGTACATTGGAATATAAACATGTGTTTCTCTGCATATTTTGAAGTATTTCCAAATAATGTAGAATTTTTTTCCATAGGAATATTGGGCATTTGAAAATCTACTTCTGGTAGATTTAACGGAGTTCTATGAAATCACCTCCTTCTTTGGATAACTCTTTCTTTTTTTGAATATTTCAAATCCATTGATGGGATTGGTGAATAAGGTAAAGGAGCATCATGATATGAAAGAAAATCCTTAGAGGAGTCATAATATGATTCTTCTTGAAATTATTGAATCCTTTTAATGGAATTGTCTGGGGTTTTAATATTCCTTTCAATGGAATCACTAGGGATTTCATTCTCTTGAATATTTTGTGTTTCTTGGAACTTTTGGAGTTCATATAAAAATACATGAATAATATTTTTACAAACCCCATGCATATAGAATAAGAAAAATCTTCTTGAATCTTCTTTTAAAACATTTGAACCATGGAGACTCAAATATCTTGAAAATAAATGGTTCCCCAGTTGAGTCGCCAAAAATGTTGATGTTTGAATCTATTAGGATTGAAACAATAACCTCACATAGATATGAATCCCCCTGCGTTTTTATAGAGGTGGTACTCCTCATTGGCTAAAATATATGTCTTGAATATCTTGTATTAGGGAGAGTGCTAAGAAACAAACCCCGGATATTTATTTCTTGGATTTGTACATGAAATAGTTCTTTAATAACCTGATTTGATTTTTAAGTGCAACAAGAAGTCTTTTAACAATAAAAAGATTGAATGGAGGATTCAATACCAGAATATCTTTGTGTTCAACAACATATATACAACCCTCTTAATCAGATACAAATAATAAATCTATATATTCTCTTGAGAAATAGGAGAGAATAGTTTTTATCATCTCAAAGTATTTTAAAAGAGTATTCCAATTAAAACAAAAGACAATTTGATATGCATACTTTAAACATCTCATACTCATAAATCCCAAGATCTGAAACATCATTGAAGTCATTCCCTGAAGTAATTCTTTGTGGAGTTTTATTCATGAAATGTATTCAACAATACAAAAAATAAATGACAGTCATATACATGGTTGTGAATAATCCATGATCACATAAGAAAACACTTTTGAAGAATACAAGAAGAAAACTCAAGAATTTTAGCCTTGTGCTCAATTCAAATATTTAAGCATAAAGATTTGAGAAAATGGTGTAGAAGAAGAAAAAGAGCGGAGAATATGAAGATCTCTTTTCATTGATCAAAAGTTTCACTGCATATTGATGTATGTACATTCTTCTTATAATCCTACAACCCTTCCCTTCTGATAATGGAACCTTTGTCTAACTCTTTGATGAAGATCTTTATTGCTTTATAAAACTGGATCTTCTAACTACTTGAGTAGTTAGGTATTTTCCTTTATTGAAAATATCACTATGGAGATTCGTAAAATTTGACCCTTGTAAATTAATTAATTTATTAATATTTTAAATACCTAGACAACCTCCACCTCATGCTTAGTCAATGTGAGTCAACAGTCCACATGATGTTGCATGTCATTGCATGATAGGTCAATAACCTGCCACATGTAACCAACAAGAACATTTCATGTTTCTCCAATGGCAAGCTTCCATGTGTTTCCATTAGTTAGTTTCCATGTGTCATCATAATTAATTTCCATGTAGTGTTATCATAGGATGCGATGTGTAACTAATAGTGTGATGCCACATGTCATGAGGTGAATGGTCTCCACATGGAGTAACTTTATTAGTTAATAATTCATATAACTAATTAAAAATATTGGTCAAGTGTGGGAAGAAGGTGGAACGAGAGGGAAGGGGAGGGTTGTGTAGGGGGAGGGTAGATTTGTGGGTGGAAGAAGTATTAAAATGAGGTAGGATGACATAAGGGGGGGTGAAATGTAGACAGTGAAGCTAGGGGTCATAGGGATGGAAGGATAAATAGGTGAAGGATTATGGTGGGTTCGGGTTCACGAGTTTGGGAGTGAGGTAGGTGAGGGGGGTGAGGTGAGTGGTAAGTCCGGCCAATTGAAAATAAGTTTAAGTATGGAGTAAGGGGGGGTAAGGGGAGGAGAGATAAGGAAGGAGAAGTGGGGGAAGGAGTGTGGAAGGTTGGGGAGATGAGGGAGGTGAGAGCGGTAAGGTTGGTGGTGAATCCACCAACCTTTTGTGGTATGGAGAGAAGGAAGTAAGGGGAGGAGATATAAGGGGTGGAATTTTAGAAACTATTATGAGTGTGAGAATAGGAGAATATTATTCCAAGAAATGTGTGGTGTATTCCATGGGGTCAAGAATAATTTCAAGATATTTATAGATTTCCAAGATAATTAGTTTCAAAGACAACAATTGTAGTCCAAAGAAATTGGACATGGTTCCGAGAATTCTTAATTCCAAGAAAATTAGCTTTAATCCACATGGAAGAAGCTCCTTTTTTTCGATTATATGTAAACCTAGATATATTGAGCATTTGAACTCTGATTTTGAATCCAAAATATGTGTGGAAAATATGAGACTTAGGTCTACGTAGTAGACTTGTCATCATTAAAAAAAAAAAAAATCTGATATAAGTTTTTTTTTATTATTGCATGAGAAAAAAAATAGGGTTGACCATTTTTTGGTCAACATGAGTCTAACTCTATTGTCCTTCATTGTTCCCAATTTATCCAAAGAATCATAGGCACATGAAGTCCCATCAATAATACCAATGGATTTTTCAAGAACATCCAAATTATTTTCAGAAATATGGGCTTGGGATTGCATTCAGAAGTAGAAAACATAAGCTAATCATGGCCTTCTATATCACATATGAAGATATATTAAATTGAAAAAAAATAACTCTCATACAAAAGTGCAAAGGAATAAGAATAATACAATATTTTCCCTCCTTAGACTTGTATTTTCATAAGTTTCCATGCAATGTAAAAGTGGCTCCCAACCACTAGCTCCCAATCTATATCCCTCACCCACTTCCCTATTGGGCCCCTATCTTCATGCAATCCCTATTCCCCTCTACCCCTCCATCCCTACCTTTGTTAAGTCCCTATCCCTTTTCATGTCATGTTTTAGTACATGGTTACGTGATTATTTTATGTATGCATTAGTGATAAATAATATCCCAAGTAACCATCATCTTTATTGAACTCTCTTCTATTCTATTTAGCAGTCCATTGATTCACACAATACTTTAGATCTTGCTAAGTCATAATCCATATGAAGAACCCTTGTTCTGCACACATCCTTTCATTTCAAATACTAATTATTGAATGCAATTCCACATGATTTGTGGATTCAATGATTCCCACAAAACCTTAATTCCTCTAGTTGATAAATGAAAGATGATAGTACCATTCTTTCCAAATTCATAATTATATAAAATCTACTTGTTCGAACAATTGTTATTCTCCATTTAGGTTTGATGATCCCAAGAAAATTTTGGTTGTTTTCTTAGAATGAGTCTAGGAAACAATATGGAACTCACAATAAAATGTAAAAAATGCAATGAAAAGAAAAATCATCATATTTTTTGGACTTTGGACATCATATTTCCTTTAGGGGTAACATTTACTCACTTGTCTCATGGCCCAAGCTATGTTTTGTTGGAATATTTATGAACTACAATTTCACTCTATGTGATATAATGCATCAAATTTACATTCTGGGTCAAATTCATAAATCTGAACCTCAGAGGTTGGATGATAGAATTTTAGCATCTAATCTAGTGCAAAGAATTTGATTTGTGGCCCCAAGTCTAGTTTGGATAGTTTTTAAAAATGAGTCTAGGTCACAATTTGTAACTCATGATAATTTACAAATGAAGTAGTGAAAAAACGTCATCCTTTTTGGACTCATGATATCAAATTACTTGTAAGGGAACCATTTCCTTGCTCATACTAACACCCAAGATATTTTTTGTTGGCATAAAACTACGTTGGGTTTTTACTGTTTGTGAGACAATGAAACAAATTCTCATTTGGGATCCACATTTCGAAATTTCTACCACAAAGGTCAAAAGGAAATAGTTCAACATTCTATTTGACATACAACACCCTTGTCTCATCCCATGATTCATGATATGTAACTTTTCTAGTGCATTTCTGAGCTAGGGTTTCATCTGTTATGAGACATTGTAACAAATTTGCATTTGGGGGTCAAATTTTCAAATATCTTCCACAAAGGAGGGATGGAAACATTTCATCATATTAGTTAGCATATCACACATGGATGTGTTGATAAAAATCAATTACATATATTTCTTGGAGCATTTATGGTGTATAGGGATCTTTATTTGTGGATGAATGATGTGAATTATTCAAGCCTCTCTTTGTTGGTTCATATTTGGTACTTAAGGATTAATGGTGAAATGATCAAGTCTTATACAAGCCTTCATGATTAAACGATTTGAGGGGTAAGTGTGCCACTTGGAAGGAAAATGTTATAGGGTTTCCTTCCTTGTTCCTTATTTCATTCTACCATGCATGTTGAAGGATGGTATTCTAGAATCCATTCTAGCATAACACACCTATAGGAGCTAAGAAAGGTCAATTATGTCTCTCTATTTTAGTTTATATGCTATTGAGACCAATTTGGTTATGTCTCTATATTTTTTCACTAAGGGGTGGATTTTCAAAACACTAGCTTCAGAGATTTTGGGTAGCGTTCTCACCTCGGCCTTGGATAAACATACTTGTGGGAGATTACATAACTCAATTATATTTCTTGTTTTGGATTTTATGCCCCTGGACCAAATTATCAATGTGTCCCTTAATGGCTTCAAGAAGCGAGTTGTAAATTTCCATAAAACTCTAATTGGGACTCAGATTGAAGAATCATCAATTTCTTTTGACTACCAAAACTAGGTTACAGCTAGGGGTAAGCTTCTATTGTGATTCAATTTCCCATAAATTGTTTTATTCGATGATCCCCAACACTAGGGTTTTACTCAATAAGAGCTAATGTATTTTTTGCACTAAGGGGTGGTTTTTCCAAAACATTGTATTGGTGAATTTGGGTAGCATGATCATATGGGAATTGGACAAACACACTTGCAGGAGCTAATGGAGCTCATTTTTTCTACTCAATTTGGATTTTATGTCCTCGGACTAATTTCTCAGTGTGTCCTTGAATAGCTTCTGGAAGTGAGCTAAAAATTGCCATAAACATATAAACAAGGATCAGATTGATGAACCAAAGTTTGCATTTAAATCCTAACACTGGGTTATAGATAAGGATTCCCCTCTCTTGTAATTCCAATTCCCCCAAAAAAAAATTATTCGACAATATCTACAACTAGGGTTTTTCCTAATAAGGAACAATGTAACTTTTGCACAAAGGGGTCAATTTTGAAAAACACTAGCTAGGGGAATTGTGGATAGAATTATCATGTGGGACTTGGATAAATGCATTTGTGGGAGACTAAGGAGCTCTATTATTCTACTGGGTTATTACAAAGGTTCTTACCTACCTTCCTCAGGTCACGTGGGTGCATGAGGAAACATCACACACCTCACATGGAATTGGTCGCAACATCACTTTTACGGGTTTTATACAGTGAACTATATTTTTCTCATAAGTAACTTAACTTAGCCTTTCAATCACTACACTAGAGGAAGGGAGGTGCACTTGCTTCCTGTTGGACATTTGTGGTGGTGAGGCTGCGTGTTTCAAAGACTATGTCAGATAAACTCAATAGTTGTATCAACTTTGTATTTTATTCCTCTAGACCAAATTCTTAATGTGTTCTTGAATGGATTCAAGAAGTGAGTTTCAACTTGCCATAAAAATCTAATCGGGGCTTGAATGGATGCAATGTAAATTGTGTTTGAATCCTATCATTGGGTTACAACTAGGGGAAACCCAATCCTATGATTCCATTACCAAGAAATTGTTTTATTCAACGATCTTTGGAATGAGGGTTTTGCTTAGTAAAAAACAATGCAAGTTTTGCACAAAGGGGTCGATTTTGTAAACCACTAACTCAGGTGATTTAGGTAGCATGATTATGTGGGCCTTGAACAAATATACTTGAGGGAGATTATGGAATTCAATTTTGTTGCTCAGTTTGAATTGTATGCCCTTGGACCAAATTATCAATGTGTCCCTGAATGGATTTGGGAAGAGATGTAACGAACCGCCACGTTACGACAACCGTTTTAGTGATAGGTGCAAAGTTTTTTAATTTTTTTTATTTTTTTTTGTCTAGGGGCAGGGAGCTCTAACGCTCCTCTATAACGATCCATGGGTGGCACTTCAGCTTCCTATAACGCTTTCCCTTACGGAGGGGGTCATATACCTCCTTTGTCCCCTTCGCT
>JZKD02S2247245.1:914829-935979 GCA_000966675.3 Picea glauca
GCATATAAACCCGGGCATTCCACTGAGTATGTCTCAACCAAGTCAAGAGACTATATCAAATCACAACAGGATAACCATATCATCTCTTTTCTAATTACAACAACATTGGAATAAACAAAGGTCATACGCTTCACTCTAATCTTGCCATCTTGGTTATAAGGTAGAAAAACACAATTTCCTATTTCAACACTATATTACAACTAGAAGATTTTAAACAATAATTCCATGACCTTGGTATGCATAACAATTTTCCCTTATCTATAGAAATAAAATATCATCATAAGTGAATTCATAAGTGAATATATCAGGAAACCATTGCAGTATTTAAATGACATTAATTAAATAACTAGGAGGGACCCTATGTAAAAGTAATTAAGATATCAACCTAATTTATCTGTATTTAAAGGACAAGTGACATTGTAGTTAAAGCATAGGTCCCAATATCAATATACACTCACATTAAGGAACCCATCTAGTGCATATTCAAGTGAAGATAATTATAATTCATTAGATGTAAATAAGTGTGTTAGTGTAGCTTCCATTTATGTGAGTATAATGCCTTGAAAATTTAATTTTGTAGAGAAGAAATCAAGGTTTCCATTAGATAGCATTACTAACTGTATACCATAAAGTCGTTACTAACTTATACATCAAATGACATTACTAACTTGTACATATCAATCAATTTTCTGAGCAAGGGAAGATATTCCTATGGCCTTTTCAATCTTATTTTTCTTTTAATATTTCAATGTGTTTTTCTTTGTTATGTCACTACCATTTTTTTTTTATTTGAATCTAATGATTGAATATATATATAGAAGCATAGATCACTGCTACGTAATTCAAATTCCAAGCTTGAATGTTTTGGTCACTGCTATCTTTTTAATTCGAATGTGAGCATTGAATATATATGTGATAAAGTAGATCACTACCATTTATTTCAAAATTCTAAGCTTTAACCTTTTGGTCACTGCCACATTTTTAATTCGAATCTGAGCATTGAATAAATATGTAGGAGCATGAATCACTGCCATTTATTTCAAATTCCGATATTGAATGTTTTGGTCACTACCATTTTTTATTTGAATATGAGCATTGAAAGTATAAATGCAGGAACATTTGGATCACTGTCATTCTAATTAATTAATTATGAATATAATAATTAATTAATTAAGAATATATTGGCATCTGGTCATGAATTAACTAATTATGATTTGTGCATAAAAGTACAATCCAAATATAGTGTGGAATGCCAGACTAGACGATCCCTATTGGCATTCACCACGAAATGGTTTAACCATCTGTTACAGCCGTCAACTGGGGGAATATCAGCATAGTTATAGGAACCTGAACTGAGGACACCCGTATATGTCCTGAATAGATGACGGTCTATCATTTTTAATCAAAACTGTTGATAACAAGGTAGTAAAATATCAATATTGGGAATGCCGCTATCTTGATTCTTTGCAAATAGCCAGTGAATTACATAGACAATAAATTACACAGAATTAAATTGCACAGCAACTTACATAGAATTAAATAGACCATAAAACGATGAGCGCTGATGCACTTGGAAGAACAACTGGCTGTCATACCATTTAATTGATTAGCGGGACATGTGGAAAGAAATCTTAACGAATTTACCCAGGGAGAGGCGCAGACCTAAAAACTTCCAGCCAAACCGCTGGCACTGACATTTTAATCTGCTAAAAATGATACAGCCACGAAGTGTACGCTGTGGTCACCATTAAGGCATACATTCTAGCTGAGAGGTCTGAAGGCTTGGGTTGATAACGCCTAAACTCTAGCTGGTCGCCATTTACCAACAATGTACCAAGGTTACCTAAGGTACTGGCGATAAAGGAATATGAGGAGTTATAGTAATAATCGACATACTAACGCAGAAAATAATTTTCTTTCTTCATTCTGGTTGAACTATATTTTGCAGTAACAAAATGAATCTCCAAGGTCGACTGATAGTAAAGTATCAAAAATAAAAATGCCAGCTTGGAAGGTAAGGTTTAAGAATTTTCGTTGTCATCACTTGGTTAATTAAGGCAACCAAGGATGATGTTAATGTCAAAACAGTAACCGTTAGGAAGAAAAAAAAACAACATCCTGGAAGTGAGGATTAGAATAACTCCCTGCAACTGTCTGAATTCGATTTGGGCCAACGATATTGTAATGACAACAAGCGATTGACCATCCTGGGTATATAAGAATCGCGAGCCAATGCAGGGACCCCTCGGAATTGCTACAAGAAAAAAAAGACAGTGGGAAAAATCGTGGATGAACAGGCCAAGGTGGAAGGATCATTACGGATGCCCGACAGGTTTAAGGTTCAACAAAAATCTAGAATTTATAAAACGACGCCCCCATCCCTGATACCAGAACGCAAGTCCCGCCATCGTCAATTTCAACATAACAGAGGTAATAGTGGTAAACCCCAACGATAGTTCGAACATTCGGGGTCGAAGTTTTGGCAGTATGGGGGTAGGGGAAGGGATGGAAATGGCACTACAACAGTCAACGTAGAGCTAGCATAGGAAAAGAAAATAAAACACGGCGTCTACAAGGTTGGCGCAGAAAAAAAAAGGGAAAAAGCGGTCGAACGAGATCATCGGTGTGGCTTATCTATACTTGTTTGATTAAACAGGAGAGAAACAATACTTGTTTTCCGTGGCATTAACATTGATAACCCCAACAATTTTATGAATGTTCTCAATAGCGAATAGATGTAGATTAAAACCCAACCCATAGCAGAAAAATCAGCACAGGATATCAGCCACACTACTTGTAAAGATTTAATCCAAAAAGAAAGGGTGCAGCAGCTACGCTTATGATCACCAGGAGGAAACGAAAATGACAGCCATACTATCCAATCACAACCAAATTTATACCATCACATATCATAGTACATTCTATTCTACCAAATTAAAAACATCCATACCTTAGCCTCTTCGCCTGCCTTGAACGATGACCCTGCTGCGAGTGATGCCCCGTGCTCCTCGCCACTCCTTCTCCTCGCCGCTCTGCCTGCCGACCGGAGAAACCTCACCAGTACCTCCCAGCCAAACGCTAGGGGTACTCTGCTTCCCCCTTAGCCCCCTGAGCCGCAAAGGGGCCACACAAGAACCAGAGATCGACTAGCGTCTCAACTCGCCTCCACGGCTGAGCTACCACTCCAACAAAGCTGAGCTTACACCCAACTCCTCACAAGAAAATCCGTCAAACCACAATTCGACAGCATAACTTTACGCTATCCATTCCTCCCTTCATCCTTCCTTTCCCTTTCTTTTATAGGAAAATGAGACCCACCTACTTTCCTGATTATTAATTAATTAAGTTTTTTAAGATAAAACCTCTAAACAATCTCCGCCATCCAAGTGTCACTCATCCCTAGGATTCTCCAATAATTAATTTCTGTTTAATAATTAAAGGTCTAAATTCCCTCACATCCCCAAAATCGCTCCTTAAATTTCTCCTAGGGTTCCTAGATCCCCTCTCATGCTTTTATTCACTTTCCTAAAATGATGTTTCTAAAATTTAGTAGTTACTTAAATGTTGATTCCCCTTTTTGCTTTTTACCCTATGTCTCCCACTTTCCAACTTTTTTAAGTTTCCTAAACCCAAGTTTCCTAATTTATTTTTATTTTCTCTTTCTTTCTCTCTTTCCATTATTTATTATTATTATTTTTGTTAAACCCCCCAAATGATAAAAGCGCTTAACATTCTTTTCAATATATATAGACAAACATTTTTATTTTATTATTTATTTATTTATTTGTTTAAATCCTAGTTTTTAATACTCCCCTCTTTAAAAAATTTAAGTCTCCTTTATAATTTAAACGCCACGGGTTTTACTTAAATTAACTCTCTCATTACTTTTACCCCCATTACCTTTTTAGAAGACTTTAATTAACTCCTAGGTGCGTGTTAGTTTATGCCCTTGGTTCACTTTCGGAGGATCTTTTCTTAGGGCCAATCAAATTTATCCTAGAGATGTTTTAATCTAGGTTTGATTTGAACAGGGATACAATTTAATTAGGGGAGTTGTTTTAAGAATTTATCAGGTGCTAAGGTCTCAGGGTCATCTAGGCTGTCTCATCATCATCCTCAAGCGACGTGCCCTTCAGGATGCACTACGTGCTCCAAAGGTGCCACTCGCCTTGATTTCTTTTGTCGTGTGACGTGACCTTCAGGACGCACCACGTGCTCCAAGGGTGCCACTCGCTGACCTGTAATTCTTTGCGCGACGTGCCCTTTAGGATGCACCACGTGCTCCAAGGGTGCCACTCGCTGGCTTGACGGATTGGTAGACTCTATAACCCCTGGAGTCAACACTCCTCCAGGTGAATCTTGTGGGAGACTAAGGGCTCTAAGGAATAAGGCCCCCGCCTTATTACGCACCCCTTAGAATCATCGTGAGCGACTGTCACAGTCTGCCCTCACGGCATCATGGATCCTCTCGAACTAGGTAATCGTTAACCTACAGTTCGAGCCACGGCGGGAGTGCTAGTAGGTTGTGGAAGGGCTGTTGTCCACACCTCTCCCTCAATCTTTCTGGAACTCGTGTGTGGCCCCTTTACTCCATATGTGAGTCTGGTCGGCAAGCTGTCATCAACCTGCATCATCAACCATCATGTCAGATCATGTCAACAACATATCATAAAATCAATAGCATATCATCAAACAAAACAATATCATCGTAAATGAAACCACTCCAATAGCCCACTCCCTGACTCGAACCGGAGTCCAAGGAAGTTCCACCGATGCCCCTGCATCCTCAAGGTCCAAAACCCTGCACACTCAAAGAAACCGAATCAGCCGCACCTGTCTACATCAAGGTAGTAAAACATCCTGTCATATAACTTAAGGCATCATAATGAAAGAAATTTTTTTATCATCATATAATCCAGATCACTTGCGAGCAAGTGTCCTCAAAGAATAAGTTTTGTAAGTGCGCCAGAGTGGGATGTTACAAGAGAGTTTCAACTCATCATAAAAATCTAACTGAGGATCAAATGGAAAATCCATTGATTGGATTGGACACTTGACTCCATCTTAAAGATAAGGGCACCCCTCTCCTATGATTCCATTTCTTGGAAAATATTTTATTTGATGATCTCTGGAACTTGGGTTTTACTTAGTAAGGAATAATGCAATTTTTTCACTAAGGGGTCTATTTTGAAAAAAAATGGCTTGGGTGATTTTGGATAGTGTTCTCACACAGGCCTTCAAAAAACACACTTGCAGGAGCTTACAAAACTTAATTAGTCTACTCGGTTTGGATTCTATGCCTTTGAACTAATTTCTTAATGTGTCCCTAAATGGCTTCAGGAAGTTAGATGCAACTTACCATAAAACTCTAATAGACACTTAGATCAGTAAAACTCCAATTGCATTGGACTCATAACATTGTGTTACAACTATCCTATGACTCTATTTCCCAAAAAATGTGTTTTTCCACGATCTCTAGAAGTAAGGTTTTGTTGAGTAAAAAACAATGCAACTTTTGCACCAAGGGGTCAATTTTGCAAAAGAATGGCTTGGGAAATTGTGGGTAGTGTTCTCACATGGGCCTTGGATATAAACACACTTTCAGAATCTTAAATAAATTAAGTATTCTTCTCGATATGGATTTTATGACCCTAAACCAAATTATTAATGTGTCCCTGAATTGCTTCAGAAAGTTAGTTGTAAATTTTCATAAAAATCTAACTGAGACTCGAATTGATGAGTTGTAGATTGCATTGGACTCCTGACAATGAGTTACAACAAGGGGAACCCATCTCCTATAATTCTAGTACTATGGAATTGTTTTATTCAATGGTCTTTGGAGCTATGGTTTTTTTGTGTAAGGAACAATGCAATCTTTTCATAAAGGGGTCAATTTTCAAAAACATTGGCTCATCGTGAAATTGTGGATCATTGTGAAATCGTGGATCATTGTGAAATTATTGGAGTCCAAAACACTTTCAATGACCAATGAAGATCAAAATGAGCTAGGAATTTGATGGGAAACCTCATTTGTTTGATCATATCAATATCTTTTCTTGTTCCTAGAGGGAAGTTTTGTACATGTTTGAAAACATTTTTCACTTGGGAGGTTTGCTATTCTCCCAAGATATTAATGTATCTCTCTAGAGGATATCAATTGTTATGAACTCTATTAGATCCCCTAAATGAAATATTTTACTTTCTTTGGTAAATTCCTAGGAAGTATGATGGGTGTTCTATATGCACTAAAAACAATCAATTAAATTGTCAACCTAGGGTAAGTAAACTTAGATTTGTAGCACTATATATGAAAAGGTGGAAAATCTAGAGGTAGTATAGTCTAACTAAGGAAATGGTCTAACTGAGAGCTATTCTACTTAAGAAAATACTATCAATGATCAAACCCTATCAAGTAACTTTAAATTATTTACCCTAAGTAACTTTTGAGCAATGGAATTTGAAAATATCATTACAAGACTCCTTGGTCTTGCAGTAGTCTTGGTAGTTTTTAAGAAATATATATTTCATGGCTTCTCAAGACCTAATACTAGATTCTCCCAACCCCATGAACCATTTTAGTGCAGAGACCTTAAGGGTGGCAGGAAAGAGTTTTAGTTTATGGGTATCTTGTAAGTAGTTGTAGTTCCTACACAAGATGTCGAACTCAAATAGGAAGGTATTCGGGTCTTCACTTCTTTTATCATAAAAGGTGGGAAGTGATGAGAGGGGAATATTTTTCATATTGAAATTCAGTGTGGTGTCCAAAATTGGAAACCCGAAGGTGGTTTCAGTTTGGTTTCCAACTTCTTCTTCTTCCCTATGTTTTACATTGTTATGATCCTCCTGATCATCCATACTAGTTTGATTTCCAAAAAGAGAGTACCTAGGTGATTTTATCCTTGAAGAGAACAAGGTCTCCCAAGGTTTTTGTTTAAGAAAGTTATCCCTCTAATGGGAAGGTCTTCCTACTGCTTGGATGTATGGGACTCTTCTCGAGCTGGTTGAGATTATTGGTGCCAAAATTTTTGTGTCAATTTGAGAGAAAACTATATTGGCTAAACTACCAAACAAGGTATTCACCTGTTCAGGCTCTAGATGTCTTCAAAATTAGGATCTCCTGATGGTGGTAAGAAAACAAAGGTTGTATTGTTTGGTTCTTCGGAAGGCTCAAGTGGTCTTGCCTCTTGTCCCATTATTATTGATGCTTCAATTTTTTGTTCTATAGTGCTCCCTGTCTTACTCTCTTCAGAGACTGCCTTATCTCTTTGGGTTGAGCTAGTTCCTACTTTTTGATATCGGTTTGTGGAATTTATGAGTGGAATGTTTCTTCCCCCAGAAAGTTCGGAAGGAACCTTGGTTGAAAGGTCTCATTTGGATTTAATGTATCTACCTTTTGGGTCCCTAGGTTTGTTCATGAAAGAAAACAACAAAAAGAAAAACTACCATTGGGTTTGGGGGAAGCTACTGTAACAGATGCGCAGGTTCTTACCTCTCGTCTTAAATTTTCCCTGCCACCAAACTAATGCTAAGGTTTAGAAATGATCTATTTCCTAACTATTTCCTACCTTAAGACAACGACACCAAAAATGATGGGTGTTCTATATGCACTAAAAATCCTCAATTAAATTGTCAACCCGGGGTAAGTAAACTTAGAGTTGTAGCACTATATATGCCAAGGTAGAAAAGCTAGAGGTAGTATAGTCTAACTAAGGAAATGGTTTAACTGAGAGCTATTCTACTTAAGCAAAGACTATCAATGATCAAAACCTATCAAGGAACTTTAAACTATTTACCCTAAGTAATGTTTGAACAATGGATCGATGGATTGTCCTAAGGAAGCAAATGAAAACCCTAAAATTAACAAGTAAAATTAATCAATGTAATGAGAAAAATCAATCCATCTATTTAATCTATTCATCTTAATGAACAATAGAAATAGAAAAATAATCTAATCAATCTATTCAAATTGATGAGCAACAACAAGTAAGCAAATAAGCAATCAAATAAATTAACCTATGAAAAATTATGCAACAAATAAACTAATCAAAACTACTTAATAGGTAACTAATCAAACTATTAAGCAAGTGAACTCTATTATTAAGATAAAATTCATAATTACTTATAATCTACAAAACAAAATCTTAACCTATTGAATTAAAAGCACCATGACAATATTCAAAGATTAATCAACAATTACTCTTAATCTACAATAACAAGATACTTCAAATATAATGATGATGATGATGTCTTCGTTGTCTTTTGAAATCACGATGGAATCTAACAATTAGTGATAGCTCAAGAGGAATAATTTCAATATTAAATTCTATGGATAAATGAAAGGTATGAATCAAGCAATCTAACAAGAGATTAGCCATCATAGAAGAAACATCAACTATCCTGAAAATCCATGTGATCCTTCAATTTATGAATTCATCATCAACAATAAGAAAAAACTATTCTTATGAATTCAAATGCACTCCTATGCTAATGTAAGCAAATTCACACCATTAGATATTTATAACTAAAAACTTAACTCAAAATCAAACTTCTATTTAGAATTGCAATTTTAATTCTAGAATGGAAATTTGGTAAAATAAACTAAGCTAATCATATTATGTAACAATTCAAATTGCAAGTTAAAATGCGTATAAAAACATAATGTAAATTCTACTTCTACCTTAACATACTATAGGAAATTTAATAAGAAAACTAAATGAGCGAACTAGATAAGCAAATGAAGCATTAAAATCAAAACTAGCAACTATTCATCCATCGAAACTCTGCCAAAGAAACTCTATACTCGGTTTTAATCATTCTACTTCAATCGGCAGAAACTCAAACTATCATTTAATCACACAACAAGGTTAGTAGCTAATCTTGAAAGATATTACTATTTAATTAAAAAGACATAGAATATTAATGATCCTTCACAAGCAACCTGCAAAAAGGAAACTGAAACAATTAAGCTATGAACAATAAACACACAGCATGTAAAATGATAAAATGCATATAACAAAAACCAGAAGAAATGACAATTGCAAAACTCAAATATACAAGCTAACTAGATAAATATTCACGTAGACCATTGGTGGGCACCCCAATAGGTCATGGCTACTCCTCAACAATGAATCACGAGCTCAAGCAACACGATTTTGGCATTTAAATTAAAAACACATTCTTGCACAAGTTTATGGAAATGTATTGAATTACATAGAAAAAAAAATTCTAGCTTCACAATTATTAACTTAACTTTTTTCTGACCACTACTGTGGTATTTATAGTAGTTAAAATTCGAGAGGTCAACCATTGGAAGGGTTGACCTCCTCTAAAAACAACAAATTACATTAAATGTGCTAAAAATGTTTGTAGCTTATAGAAACCAAATGGGTCACTCAACGCTCAGCATAATAGCTCCATCCAAGATTTCAAGAGCTCAGTAGTTGGAGGCCATGAGCATGAGAAAAACCCATGTCACTGATTCGCCCAACACAGGAAGTCAATATAACAATCACCAACTTGCCCACGGTTTTAGTGTTGGATTGAGTGTTGGATGCAGTGTCAGATGGAGTACCAGATGCATTGCCGGATGGAGTAATGAATGAGCTACTAGATGGAAAAATGCCATGCAATTTTTCCCTGTGACATACAGATCATGCATTATCTCCTTGTAATCATTAAATCATGCTGAATTAAACTTAAAACCGTCACAAAACATCAATTATATGTACCTGGTATAAGATATGAATATTTGATATAAGAATCCTTCAAAACTTCTTCAAAATAGTAAAATACACATATAATACCGATCAAAAAGGATCTAATCATCATCATTAATTTAACCAAATCACGAGCCCAACATTACCCCCACACCTAATATTTTTCAGGTCCCATTGTAAACAAAAATGAATTTCTCCATATGACTAGACTTGCTGAGAAGGATTAGCTTTAGAAGCTTCTCCCTCTTGCCCTGAAGATTTTGTCTTGTGCCTTTATGTTGTTTCAATTGTGTCCTAAGGTTGTGATTGGTTTTGGTCATTTCATCAACCAATATTTGGAGGAAATTCACCTTTGCTTGTAGTATTGCATTGTCATGGGGAAGATGATTATCCAAAGTCTTCCTCTCTTCCAATTGTTGAAGCAGCTAAACATTTTCCAGTTTTAGATTTTCAATGGCTGGAGTATGGTTATATATCTCGGAGGAGGGCTTGGATCCCTTGAAATATGTATAAAGTCTATATGTTTTGGGATTGGGTATAGTCATCTGAGAGGTAGGAGTAACAAGGGGTTTATGAGGAGAAGTAGGTTCAGATTTTGTCTTTCTATGAGGCTCCAATTATTCTGCAGACACTTCCCTAATTATTTTATGAGGGATTTTGAGATCAGAGGATACTTAGATAGGGTCCAAAGTGGTCAGGGTTTTTTCATAAGGTTTCCCTCTTGTATTTTGGGTACTCTTTCAAAAATATCTTCTATTGAATCGATTATCTCCTCTTCTATTTGTGGGTACTATAGGGAAGTCTTGTTGAATTACCTCTTGTAGCTTTTTGGGTGCAAGATCAATAGACATTGAAGGCATTGGGGAGTTAGCAATAGGCTTCTTGGTCTTCTTGCCCGATGAGGCTATAGGGGTATCAACAAATTTTTAGGACTTTTTTTCTAATAAATAAATAGCTTGAGAAGGAGGTTTTGGAGTCTTCGGAGAATGGGGTTCGGATGGAGTCATAGTCCCTAGATCAAGTGTTTTCTTTCCAGTCTTGATTGTAAGGTGAGGGTTTGAAAATTTGTAAATGAACTCATCCCACATTTTCCCCTGTTTTTTCAACTCGGCTAAGACAAGTAGTTTGATGATGCCATGGTGGAATAGGATATTGTGGGGATTGGTTACATTCTTCCATACTTGGGAAGACATCTTCTCAATACTTTTTAATAAGTAAAAAGGGAAATTCAATGGCTTATTGAATTGAAAAGGAGTTAATAATCGAAAGTGGTAGGATTTAAAAACATAATATCTACCTTCACAAGTGATCAATCTGGTGATGACTATGAGAGGGTTGATTATCTCATCATTAATCCACTACTTGGAGTACCCCTTATCTCCAAAGATATTCTGAAACTCAGGTTTGAAGACCCTGTTATAGCTCGTTCATGGCAACTAGTGGTGTTTAAACCAATGGTCTCTAACTCTTGGGAGATTTGTGGCTGAGGAGATTGATTCCTCAAAGACCACAAAGGTGAGACACCCCATGTGCACCATATTTCCATCATATCCAAGGGTGAATTGCATAGAAATGCCATCATTGTGGCCCTGCAAATGAGCCAAGAATAGCCCCCACCCTGTGTGAAGGAACACTTCTATGCACTATGTGAACTTGGGGATGGAAAAGGGTTCAACATAGGAGCATGGATCATACCGTTTGGGTATGGTGACGGTGTGGAGAAAGGATAGAGGGTGAAATTAGACAGAGGATGGGTGCAATCGAGTCGAGGATGAGCATGATTAAGAAGAGGCTATGTGCAATTAAGTAGAGGTTGAGTGCAATTTAGACAGAGGCGACCACAATTGAGAAGAGGGTGAGCGCAAGGCATAAATGGGATAACCAATTGAGTGATTCCTCCATTTTTTAATGCACCCAGGGTGGAAATGGTTGCATTCATCACACACGAGTTTCCATGTGTGAGCATGAGTGCATCAATTTCAAATTTGAAGGGCATCTTTTGGGAGGCAATTGTTATGATGAAGGAGTTAGAGCAATGTCCAAGTCTTTGAATTGGAAATTTGATAATAAAAATGCTTAGGATTTGTATCATTTAATATCAATTGCCATCAACTAACTCAAATAAATGCAATTGATTCCTGGTTACCTGAAATCATGGACATTTACTGTGTGTATACATCTCATTTGATCCTTCATATGGCGTGTCATCTGACACCTAATATGGTATTTTAAATTGCACCTCATACGACACTCCATATGGTACTCCATATGGTACCCCTGTGTGAAATGAAATCTATTCCTCTTGTAATGGATGTTTTATTCAGAGACTTTAGTCTTAAAATGATTTTGACAGTCACATTGAATAGGAGCAGAGGCAGGATAATAGTGTTCCATTATTATTTTTTTTTCCATCATTCTCACACAATCCATTCCTCTATCTCGCATAAGGCATGTAATCTCAACTTTGTAATGACAGTCTAGAATGACATTAAACCAGTTAAGTGGTTTGTTAAGGAAATGTACATCATCTTATAACACACACAGAATTAGCATTTCGAAGTAAAATAACTATTGATATAATAACCTTTATCATAAAAAAAATACACATAAATTTTTACAAAGATTCTACTTCTTCAAGGCAATGTTACCATTTGTCAACTAATGAAACCCATCCCCCACACCTAAGTATTGTGACACCTCACAATAAAAAATATAGGAAACTAGTCAACTCTCCCAATAGACAAAGATTTATAACTTGTTAAGTGTAGAGATAAATTTCACATATCGGTCTGACGAGACGGTTAGAATATGGTCCCACCTATAGGATAGAAGATCCCATATATAGATAAGAAGAGGTAGGCAAGAGAGTTTCAAGATAGTCTCAAAGTTAGTTCCCAATGGAAAATTTATGGATTTCATTAAACTTATCTTAACCATTCATACTTCATGTCAATTTTTTCTACAAGTAATGTCGTACATTAGGGAAAGTTTAAATTTCTTATTATTTTTTTTGGTCAGATTATCATCCTGGCTAGGTAGAATGCCTCGCTACCAGAAAACTTGTTCAATACTCTGATGGGTTTACCTAGTCATACCACAGGCCAGTACCCACTTCCAACAGACCTGTTTAGTATCCCGACGGGTTAGCCTTTCGCACCCTCAATCTTTTAATATTTTAGTATATAAGATTTCTTTGTGCAAGAATATGGGGGAACAACTATGAAAACAATTTTTCTCTCTCTTTTTTGTTTTAATTGGGATGGTATTTATGTTAGAGGATGACTTTCCGTTATATATTCCTTAGTGATTGTCTTGATGTAAGGGGTACTTAAGAGGACGTAGCCTATATAAATATATGATATAATCAAGTATTTTTAGTGTGTAGTGGATGGTACCATTGGGAAACACAGAAAGGTATCTTTAGGCTCAACTCAATTTCTTCCCCTTTTTTTTGATGTTTCCATGGCTAACCGCTAATCAGACCTCCTTGTTACTCTTTAATAAAGATACTTTAATCACTTACTCAAGTTTCTTAGGGAAACTGTACGAGAGACCTCTAATCTTGATGGTTACAGTATACATTTCTTATACAGTGGTGAAGGTTTTAAGAGCAGTTGCTTTTTAAGATGCCTTGAGAAAAAGAAGATGAAAAATCTTTGCAAAAATATGGCTAATTACAACAAGTCGTGATTCATTTGATGCTTAGCACACAACAAGGTTCAAATATAGAAATATTTTGAAGAAAAATCCTTCTTTTATATTTTCTTGAAACTGTCTACTCCTGGTGAAATAAATACCTACAAAAATCTCTATAATTGTCTATCAACAAAATTAAAAATTATTTACATATGTATAGTCGAAAATTCAGAAAACATTCAAGAACAAGGGATAACTTCCCCATCTACTAAAGCCAATGCCTTGTCAGTTGGCATGACCTATACAAAATATTATTTGGAAATGGGCTTGTGATAAAGTTTGAGTCGGTGTCCATTTAATACAAAGGAGACTTGTCCATCGTCAATTGTTTTGATTTTCACAGCTCCATTGTCATATATAGTGACTACCTCATAAGGACTCAACCACCGAGTGGTGAGTTTTCCTTTGAAGGTTTTAAATCAGGAGTCAAAAAAATAATCCAAATCACCAGGTTGGAAGTGTTTCTTCTTGATAAACTTGTCATGCCACTTGCTCCTCTGGTTTTGGACTAATATTGTTCATTGGATAGCATATTGCCTGATCTCATCCAACTCATTTAATTGTAGGGCTCATTGTTTCTGAGCCTCATCTAAGTTTAATCCCAATTTTGTATAAATACAAAAGGTCCTTACTTGGAATTTTATTGGTAGAAGTACTTGTTCCCCGTATGTTAGCACAATAATTTGCAGCCAAAAGAGGCTTGCCTCTCCATAAGAAACTAAATAACCTCTACATGCATATACATGCTTCTATCCTATAAACTCAAATTTCTTGATTAGTATCATCATATAGAAGAGAACAGACATTCCATAGCAACATGGCGCTACAGAATTGTCTATATAGCATGGTCTACCATTTTACTACCTAAAATGCTACCAAATCTGCTAAGCAATGTAATGATGGTGCTATGAATTCCATAGGTTGTTACCAAATCTATTTTTATGCTGGATGCTACCAAATATGTCAATGTTGAAGTGATGTAGATGTGAATTATGATGGCGCTACCAAATTTCACGCAGACACACAGGCGGGTGCTACGGAAATTTTGACAGAGACCAAATTGTGCAGATTTATTCTGCAAGGATGCTTCTCTCAGTTTTGAGTGACTAACTTGAAACTTCGATTATGAACAAATGAGAAGGTATTTTTGAAAACTGGAGGAAATTTTTGTTCATCACATACCATTTAACAAAAAAATCTCTCAATTTTTCAAAATGTGTTATGGTTTGAGAGATATTAGACATAGAAGTGGCGCTACCAAATGTGCATAATTGTTTTACGACGGCGTTACGAAATTTCCTGTAGCAATCACGGTTTGGATATTCTCCTTGTTGGGAGGTTGCCACCTGTCAAGGAGGATTCAAATGGCTTCTTAAGGATCATTTAGATGTCAAGGGACACCTAAACCTAAGTTTTATCTCCATCAAAGGTCTCATGCAATGAGGTGGAAACAATTTATTAATGACTTCCAACAAATTCCTAAAAATTAGCAGTTTGTTGGATTTTTGTCTCTTTGATTGTTGCCACCTATCTCCAAGGCTTAGAATCCAATGGAGGAGATGGGATTCGACCTCATAAGGTTATTTAGATGTTATTTTCTATTTAAGGAAGGAGTGATCTCTTGGATAAAAGGAGATTCATGAGCCAAGAGAGGCTAGAGATAGTAGGAGCAAGCAGTTTTCCTATGTGTGTTCATTTGTAAGTCTGTGGGCATTTTATGATTGTAAGAATTAATGATATTGGATACTCATGAGAGCTATGATTTCAGATTGTAATTCTTTTGTTTATATTTCTTCTTATTTGAATATATTGCAGATTTGAGGATCAAAGGTTGCCAATTATTTATGGATCCCTAAGCAACAGAGGATCTATTGTATTTTTCTTATCAATCATTTTTTATATTCAATTATTTGTTGATTCATTAAATGGAGAGGATCTCTGTTTAGTGAAAATTCTATATTATGTTTTCCTTCTTCATTCTTCCACCTATCAACATATAATATTGTTTTCTGTTGAGCATATTTAGTGCCTTCGATGAGTAGAATGTTTATGACTCCATTGCCCTTTGGTGTAGCCTATTGATCTGTAGTTTTCTTCCCTCTCACTTTCTTTCTCCATCTTTCTGATCCACCTATTCAAAACCAAAAGTATCTTTTACATTCTAATGGGTGCTAAGATTACACTTTAGAAATCAAAGTGTCACCTTCAGTGCTAAAATTTTTGGATTCGTTGTCGAGGAAGGATTTGAGCAGACTGAAAATCTCCCTAGGAAGAACGGAACTGCATAGCTCCAGCTTTAGATGGTGACTAAATTTGGAAACCTTCAAAACTACACATTCACCATGGCGACTCCATTGTTAAGAATATGTTGGTGACTCCACTGGAATGAGACAAATTAAATGGATATGAAGGCTATCCTGGCCAGAAGGTTTGCCCCACTCAATTTCTCAGCCATAGATGGTTATCCACATCCTGTGCATCAAATTTATGAATGGAAAGATCTGTTGCCCATATTTTATGAAGGTGAGAATGACAGCCCTATTGAGCATGTTCATGAATTCCATGCTTTGATGTAGCAGCTTGACATCCATCATGAAGATATATTGATGAAAATTTCCATGTTTTCATTGGAAGGCTATGCAAGGAAATGGTATAGAACACTCCCTGCTTCTAGTATTTCCTCTTTGAAGGACTTTTATGATGTTTTTTATTCTCATTGCAAGATAATTTATCTAGCGGAAAGAATTTTTGAGAATTGTTGTGAGGGGTATGCATCATATATTCAGGATTCAACAAGTGATTCCTCTAGCAGTGATGATGAAGGGGATGATTGCAGAGAGTAGGACTTAGATGATGAGTTTCATAATGTGTTTCCTAAATTATAAGAACAAATGCATCATTCATGTCAAAATCTAGGTCCCCAAGAGAAATATCAATATGGACAATCCATCATTTCCTTTTCTCCTCCTTTTATCGATCCTTTAAGTCAAGAGGTCATCTTAGGTTCTGAGGTATTTCATCATGAGTATAGTGTTGCAACTTGTCATGACCAAATTAATAGCTTACTAGTTGTTGTTGTAATCCCTCCTATTGTTAATGAACCAGTGTGCCATGATTTGTCAAGTTTTGATGACTATGAGGATGCTTTTCCTGAACAACCAGTTGTCCCAGATATTGTACTAATCCCCTCATCCATTAATAGTCAAATGGTAATTGATTCACCTTTGTATGATGATTATGAAGACAATTTTCATAAACATTTTGTTGAAGAACTTATATCAGAGAAGTACCCTTCCCATCAAACCAACAATAGCTTGTTTCAACCCTCATGTCATATTTTTGTTGTTGAAAAAGAAGAAAAAGATGATAATATAAGTTTAGAAGGTGAAAAAATGAGAAGTTGGGACCATAATCCAAGCTATGATGAATATCCCTCACAATCAGAAGATAATATAGAAGAATGTAGTTTCCCAAGCACTTCTAATTGTGATGAATTTCCCTATCAACCCCCTATTCCTCTTGAAGGCACAAGCTCAGTTTCATCAAGCAACCAAGATCAAATTCCATGTGATCAGATGAGAGAGGTTGAAATTAAAGAAAGAAAATCATCATTAATCCTTTTTCCTAATACACCTCATGACCAGGAGTGGACCAAGGCCATATGCATTGAGAATGAATTAGAAAATCAACAAGTAATGCAACAACCAAGAACAATGGAGGAAGGACCTACTGCATTACTTTTCCTTCTTACACAAAGCAATGTCATAGGGGAAACTATTGATGATGTTTTTTAGGATCCATTTGCATCCTATCTGCAAGGAGCAAGTAAGCCTAGGCTCATTGATTTCTTTAATGGAAATTGAATTGCCAAATGTTTCTTTGACGTGCCTTCAAGTAGGAATTATCTTTGGTTCTTAAGGAAGCACATTTCAAAGCTTCAAATAGTTGAAAAAATGATAAAATGGATTCATTGGTTGTTTCATGTAACTTTAATGCTTCATTTTCCCAATAATTAGAGTAGGTGTGTGCAATAAGCTTGTTGGACAAGCATCGTTTTCATCATTTTTGTCAGTTTCAATTTTCACTTGCATTTAGTTTCAGTTGAAGGTCACAAATCAAAGAAGATTGCAGAGGTTAAAGGTTGGGAGCATCCCTAGGATAAAGAACTAAAACTAAAAGAGTTATTAGATCCTCACATGGAGGGCTCTATCCCCCATGGATCCTATGTTAGCACAAGAATTTGCAGCCAGAAGAGGCTTGCCTCTCCATAAGAAACTAAATAACCTCTACAGGCATATACAAGCTTCTAACCTATCAACTCAAATTTGTTGATTAGTCTCATCATACAGAATAGAACATACATTCCATAGCAACATGGCGCTATGAAATTGTCTATATAGCATGGTCTTCCATTTTACTACCTAAAATGCTTCCAAATCTGTTAAGCAGTGTAATGATTGTGTTATGAATTCCATAGGTTGTTACCAATTCCATTTTCATGTCGGATGCTACCAAATCTATCAATGTTGAATTGATGTAGCTGAAAATTATGATGGCACTACCAAATTGCACGCAAACGCACAGGCGGGCACTACCAAAATTTTGACAGAGACCAAATTGTGTAGATTTATTTTGCAAGGACGCTTCTGCCAGTTTTGAGTGACTAAATTACAACTTGTATTATGAACAAATTGGAAGGTATTTTTGAAACCTGGAGGAGGTTTTTGTTAATCACATACCAAATAACAAAAACCTCTCTTATTTTTTCAAAATGTATTTTTTTTTAGAGATATTAGACATAGAAGTGGTGGTACCAAATGTGCATAACTATTTTACAGTGGTGCTACGAAATTTCCTGTAGCAATCACAGTTTGGATATTCTCCTTGTTGGGAGGTTGCCACCTGTCAAGGATGATTCAAATTTATTCTCAAGGATCAATTACATGTCAAGGGAAACCTGCACCTAAGTCTTATCTCCATCAAAGGCCTCATGCAATGAGGTGGAAACAATTTATTAATGACTTCCAACAAATTCCTGAAAATTAGCAGTTTGTTGGACTTTTGTCTCTTTGATTGTTGCCACCTATATCCAAGTATTAGAATACAATAGAGGATATGGGAATAGACCTCCTAAGGTTATTTGGATTCTATTTTATATTTAAGGAAGGAGAGATCTCTTTGAGAAAAGCAAATTCATGAGCTAAGAAAGGCTAGAGAGAGTAGGAGCAGGCAGTTTTCCTGTGTGTGTTCATTTCTAAGCCCGTGGGCATTTTATGATTGTAAGCATTACTGCTATTGGAGACTCATGAGAGATTTGATTTCAGATTTTAATTCTTTTGTTTATATTTCTTCTTATTTGAATATATTTCAGATTTGAGGATCAAAGGCATGGATGATTTTAGGGGCTAAATTTCGCTCATGGGCTAATTTTCCATGGTTTTTCCAAAAACGAGATTCGTTATTTTAAAAATGATTCGCCCAAATTATATAGAATATAATTATTTTACCTTAAAAATCGCCAAAATTTTATAAAAACTATATAAAATCCTTGGAAATTTGAATATTTTTACAAAAATATCGCCAAACATTTATAGTTGGCATATGAAGGATAAGTAAGATTCGCCAAGGTTTCTACATTTTAAAATAAATTTCCAACCTTAAAATCATCCCTAATCAAAGGTTGCCAATGATTTATGGATCCCTAAGAAGGAGAGGATCTACTGTATTTTGCCCATCAATCATTGTTTATATTCAAGTATTTGTTGATTTATTAAATTGAGAAGATATTTTTTTAGTGGAAATTCTATCTTATGTTTTCCTTCTTCATTCTTCCACCTATCAGCATATAATCTTGTTTTTTGTTGAGCAGCTTTAGTTCCTTCGATGAGTAAAATGTTTGTGACTCCATTGCCCATTGATGTAGCCTACTGATCTGCAGTTTTCTTCCCTCGCCCTTTCTTTCTCCATATTGTTGATCCACCTATTCAAAACCAAAATTATCTTTTACATTCTGATGGGTGTTGAGCTTACACTTTAGCAGTCAAAGTGTGACTTTCAGTGATAACACCGTACACTACCTCATAATGGGTATTCCTAGTGGTGTTTCTCCAGGTGGTCCAATATTCCCACAAAGCCTCTGGAAGCCTATCAGCCCAATCCTGATGATTTAATTGAATGTTCTTGGTTAAGATAGCTTCCAAAACTTTTTTTGTAGAATCTACTTGACCATTATCTTGTGGGTGGTATGGAGAAGATTTACAATGTTTAATCCCATATTTTTTTGTTAGTTCTCTCATCAGTTTGGAAGTGAATTGAGTGCCTTGGTCTGTAAAAAGTTCACGAGGAACACTAAAGTGGGTAAAGATGTCTTCATAAATGAATTCGAAAATGTATTTTTATGTATCCCTAAATATGTCTTTTTCCTCTACCCACTTGGTGACATAATCTGTACAAACCAAAATATAGTTTTTATTACAAGACATAGGTGAAATTGGTCCTACAAAGTCAAGGGCCCATTTCTTGAAAGGTTCTATCATAACTTGGGCATGCAAGGGAATTTCGTCAGCTGACGTGGATCTTCCTATTCTTTGAAAACTATCACAACTCCTCACATACTTGGAAACATCCTTGAAAATGCTAGGCCAATAGTAACTTGAATGTAACACCTTATATGTTGTACATTTGTCAAAAAAATGGCCACCACATGGTCCATCATGACAACTTCGTAGTATTTATGGTATCTCGTCTTCTCAGACACATCTACGAATAATCAAATTAGGACTTGTACAAGAAATCTCATGGCCAACCCAAGAGTAATTCACACTTTGTGTGATAATTTGTTAAGAACCAAATATCAATATAGCATAGAAAAACCTCAAAATAAGTACTCAATGCCTTGAAAAAGAGATAAATTTAGATAATAAGCCTCTTCGAGGGGGAAACCTCTTTATCCCCACATAAATGTACAATTACAAGATGATTCCAAATGAAAATGTATCCATGGTATATATAGGAGACTAGGAGGTATAATTACAACTAATGGACTAAAGTCGACATAAATAAAATAACATTAGTAATGTAATATGCCCTAATTAAGGGGTAATGAGCCATTATTTAGGGCTTAACATTCCCCTCCCATTGAAACAAGTGGTTTCCACAACGCTTGAGTAAATCTGGATGCTTCTATATAAGAGACTCATCTTCCCAAGTGGAATCTTCAGCCGGTAGTTTCCTCCATTTAATGAGATACTCTGAAATGGATCTATTCCTCAGCTAGCAAATTCTTGTGTCAGTGATGGCCTCAGGCTCCAATATGATTTTTCCTTCCTCTTCAATTTCTGGAAATATAGTTTGAACTGGGATCTTGTCACCTATAACCTTCTTTAAGGATGAAACATGGAAAAATGGGTGTACTCGTGAAGATGCAGACAACTCCATTTTGTATGCCATAGTACCAATATTTTGCAAAACCTTATAAGGGACATAATACTTTGGTGATGATTTATTATCCTTCTTGGCTTGCTTGAGGGACATCTATTTGTATGGTTGTAGTCTTAAAAACACCCAATCTCCTACTTCAAAACTTATTTCACTACGATGTTGATCTTCTTATTGTTTCATGCAATTTTGTGCCATGGTTAGGTTGTCCTTTAATATTTGGAGAACTTGTTGTTGATGCTCGATGTGATCTTCCACTACTTGAACCTTAGATTTTTCTTTTAGAGAAGAAGTGATGGAA
>JZKD02S2247245.1:944123-994597 GCA_000966675.3 Picea glauca
TTGGATATGGTGTTAATGATTTTGGTTATCGCTTATGGGATTATGAAAATAACAAAATCATTAGGAGTAGAGATGTCATATTCAATGAGACGGTCATGTACAAAGATCAGTTGCAGGGAAAGAAACAAGAATACACAGTGCTTGATGAGATCACTGAAAAATAAATTCCAAAGGAACCTAAAAATCAAAATCTACAACAATAGGAGCAGAAGGTACCTCAAACACCTGCAAGTGTTGTTAGAAAATATACCAGGTTAAGTATACCCCCTAAACGATACTCTCCTTCATTGCATTATTTATTGTTGATTGATTCTGGTGAACCAGAATGTTATGAAGAGGAAATGTAGGTAGACACCAAAAATAAGTGGGAGCAAGGAATGAAAGAGGAAATGGATTCCTTGGTAAATAACCATACTTGGGGCTTGGTTTAGTTGCTTGCAAGAAAAAGAGCATTGCATAATAAATGGGTTTACAAGTTGAAGGAAGAAGATGGAGGAGAAAAATGATACAAGGTTAAACTTGTTGTAAAGGGGTTTGCACAAAAGAAAGGTATAGATTTTGATGAAATATTTTCTCCTATTGTTAAAATGACTTCAATTAGGACTATTTTGAGTCTCATGGTAGTTGAATATTTTCATCTTGAACAATTAGATGTAAAAACAACCTTTCTCCATGGGGATTTGGAGGAAGAGATTTATATGCAGCAACCACAGGGGTATGAGGTCAAAGTAAAGGAGAATTTGGTATGCAGGTTGAAAAAGAGCTTGTACGGCCTGAAGTAAGCTCCAAGACAGTGGTATTTGAAGTTTGATAGGTTTATGATAGAACAGGGTTATAGTAGATGTCATTCTGATCACTGTGTTTATTTCAAAAGGCTAGAAAATAAAAGCTATATTATCTTGCTATTGTGTGTAGATGACATGCTTGTTGCAAGGTCTAATATGCAAGATATAAATGTGCTCAAGAAGAAATTAGATAATTCATTTGCGATGAAGGATTTGGGTGATGCAAAGAAAATCCTTAGTATGAGAATAACAAGAGACAGGAAAAATCGCAAATTGACATTGTCTCAGGGTGAGTATATAGAGAAGGTGTTGGAAAGGTTCAGAATGCAGAATGCAAAACTAGTTAGTACACCTTTGGCCAACCATTTTAAATTAACTAAGGAAATGTGTCCCAAGACACAGGAGGAGATAAAATACATGCCCAGGGTCCCTTATTCATTAGCAGTTGGCATCTTGATGTATGCAATGGTTTTCACAAGACCAGATATTGCACATGCAGTGGGAGTTGTGAGCAGGTATATGAATAATCCAGGTAAAGAACATTGGGAGGCAGTAAAGTGGATTATTAGGTATTTGAGAGGTACTGCTACTCATGCATTATGTTTTAGAGGTTCAGACACTTTTCTACAGGGATATGTTGATTCAGATATGGCAGGTGATAAAGACAGCAGGAGGAGCACCATAGGGTATGTTTTTACTATAGGTGGAACAACAATAAATTCAATTTCAAAACTGCAAAAGGTTGTTTCACTTTCAACAATAGAGGCAGAGTATGTTGCTTCTATAGAGTCTAGTAAAGAGATGATTTGGTTACAGAGGTTTATGGAGGAATTGGGAAAGAAGTAGGAGAATAACAAGCTGTACTGTGACACTGAGGGTGCCATTTATCTTGCAAATAACTCATCCTTCCATTTGAAGAAGAAGTATATACAGTTGAGGTACCACTTCATATGATCTGCCTTAGAAGATGGACATTTGAAGTTGAAAAAGATACACACTAGCTAGAATCCTGCAGATATGTTAACAAAGGGAGTAACCATTGAGAAGCTGAGTTCCTGCTCAGTTTCAGTTGGTCTTCAAGAATGAATATGAAGATGAGAAATTTGTCAGGTCCAAGAAGGTTCAGAGTCCAACATATACAACAGCAGTGGAGTTGTTGAGATCAGTCTCCAAGTGGGAGACTGTTAGTTGTGGAGCCTAATTATCTTCCTGATTCAGAGGTCTTTTGTTTTCAGCCGTGTTTATACCCCATGAAGTATTTACACCCCAGAAATATGTACACTCTTCCATGCGAGGGAGTGTAGAAGGGGGTTACCCCCTCTGTGGGGTTCAGGGGGGGCTATCCCCCCAGTTGGAGGGTTTGGAGGAAAGCGAGGGTTTGGGGGAAGCGTCCCCTGATGGGGGTTTGGGGGTGAAGCCCGTGAAGAAAAAATTTCCTTGTAAAAGTATATTTTAATTTGATTGTAAATATGGACCGTTAATTATAAGGTCGCAGATCTAACGGTAGAAGTTATGTTAGGGTTTTTTTCCCTAGAAGGAAACCCTCTCTTATGAGGGAAATGTATTGTGGTTGTGTATCATTGTGAATATTGTATTCTGAGATAGGATACTATGAGATAAACAAGAGGAAGTTACAATGGGTTTGTTGTAGGTTGTATCCCTTCATTTGTTGGATAATAATAAAGGAAGGACCTGGCAATTTCTCATGTGAATGTAGCCCACACTGGGTGAACCACGTAAATCTATGTCTCTATTGTATTGTGTATCTTCTGTGTTTTTTGTCCGCATTTGTTTTATTTTATTGCTCCACGGTCCTGGTTTTTTAACATATGAGAGTGTTCCCAATGGAAACCTCATTAATGGTTATGGTCACTACAGGATTTTCGGGATTTCTGTATTTTTCTACCTTAGGCTACTCTGATATGTACTCAAAAAGTTCTCCTATCAAATGTACTGTAGGAGGGTCCTTCTTCTTCCTCCCTGGCTTCTTAATACACAATTCTTTGACCACCTTACTATAGATTTGAATATTCGTAATGGCTTATAGCAAGGGAATCTTGACACAAATATTCTTCAATTCATTCAAGATGTCAAATTTCGGTCGGGTCGTAGGTTTTTCGATTACTAATATTTCTAGATAAGGAGGGGCCTTTGTAATCTGTGAAGGTTCATTTTAGGGAAGCTTGGGTTCTTGTTCCTTAGGAATAATAACATATTCCCACCTAGTGTCATCCATGGGTTGTTTGGGTGTTTCCTCTTCTTCTTCTTCATAGATGACTACTGAAGGTCTTTATCTGTCCATAACGTTTCCTGACCTTATTTGAATCTCCTACAATGGAACATGATAAATAACACACGTCGGAAAGGCCTGCATCTCAACATTGTGAAGAGGTTGAGTGGGCTTATTATTGGGATTGGGCACTGGTTGTGTCGGTAATAATTTCAGTCTTGGGGAGCTTGAATTCTAATATTGTTGTGGTTGTTTTTATGGAATAGGAGGTAAAGGTCGTGGAACAAAACCTAGCAGAAGTTTTGGAATGTTTGGTGGAAACTGAGGATAAGGATGGTTGGGAATAGGGACAAATGGAGCTTGAGGGTTCCCTGGTTATGCCCTCCTCTCCATCCTTGAGTCCAATGGTGTTGGTACTGTGTAGACCAGTTTTTCAAAATTGGTGAGTTCCACTACTGTGGTTGTTGATAATAGGGTGGAACTTGAGGTTGTAGATCTAGGTATGTAGGTTGGTTCCTAGTCTTCCATGGCCTCCTAGGTGCATAAGAGGATTCCCCAGGATCCCCACTACTATATATAGCTAACAAATCGGGCAATGATGGAAATTTTTTAGTTGAGTGGTCCTTCGTGCATAAGCCAAAAACTCAAATGTTATCTAGTGGTCATTCCCTTGAGGAATGCCTCCTCCTACATCTTGGGAAATATATGCTCATTGCTGCATTTTCCTCCTCCTGTTTCTTTTTAATATTGAGGGTGTCCAACTAGGAACCTATTGTTCTTAAGATATATTTTTTAAAATTCTCTAAAAGGTTCCCTATCTATGCTCTTGTGATACTACCTGAACTAACCAGTTTTAAGTTTCTACTATAAGGATCTCGAACATTCTTCCCTGTTTTAGCTCTGCTCCTCGAGTAATTTTTACACATTTCACAGATTTCGAAAAATGGTTTATGGGATATGCCACCTGATTCCATAAGGTTAAGTATCTCTAGGTATTCCTCTTAAATTCCCTTAAGGAAAAGAGCCCTAACTGCATCTTCTAGAAGGTCGTGGTATTTTGATTTCTGGGATATATAAGCAAATTGTTCCATACAATCATCGATATTCTCGTCTTCTAACTGTTGGAATTTGAAAATATCATTACGAGACTCCTTAGTCTTGCAGTAGTCTTGATACTTTTTAAGAAATATATCTTTCATGACTTCCAAAGACCTAATACTAGATTCTCCCAACCCCATGAACCATCTTAGTGCAGAGTCTTTGAGGGTGGAAGGAAAGAATTTTAGTTTATGGGCATCTTGTGAGTAGTTGTAGCTCCTACACAAGATGTCGAAATCAAATAGGAAGGTATCTGGGTCTTCACTTATTTTACCGTAAAAGGTGGGCAGTGCTGAGAAGGGAATATTTTTCATATTGAAATTCGGTGTGGTGTCCAAAATTGGAAACCCGAAGGTGGTTTCGGTTTGGTTTCCAACTTCTTCTTCCTCCCCGTGTCTTACATTCTTATGATACTCTTGATCATCCATACTGGTTTGGTTTCCAAAAAGAGAGTACCTAGGTGGTTTTATCCTTGAAGAGAACAAGGTCTCCCAAGGTTTTTGTCTAAGAAAGGTATCCCTCTAATGGGAAGGCCTTCCTACTTTTTGGATGTATGGGACTCTACTTGAGTTGGTTGATATTATTGGTGCCAAAGTTTCTGTGTCAATTTGAGAGACAATTGTATTGGATGAACTACCAAACAAGGTATTCACCTATTCAGGGTCTATGATGTCTTCAAAATTAGGATCTCCTAATGGTGGTAAGAAAACAAAGGTTGTATTGTTTGGTTCTACGAAAGGCTTGAGTTGTCTTACCTCCTGTGCCACTATTACTGATGCTTCAATTTTATGTTCTATAGTGCTCCCTATCTTAGTCTCTTCAGAGACTGCTTTATCTCTTTGGGTTGAGCTAGTTCCTTCTTTTCAGTATCAGTCCACAGAAATTATGAGTGGAATGTTTCTTCCCTTGAAAAGTTCAGAAGGAACCTTGGTTGAAAGGTATGATTTAGATTTAATGTATCTACCTTTTGGGTCCCTAGGTCTGTTCATGAAAGAAAACAACAAAAAGAAAAAATACCATTTTGTTTGGGCGAACCTGCTATAACAGATGTGTAGGTTCTTACCTCTGGTCTTAAAGTTCCCCCACCACCAAACTAATGCTAAAGTTTAGAAATTATCTATTTCCTAATTATTTCCTACCTTAAGAAAACTCCCCAGCAATGACGCCAAAAATGATGGGTGTTCTATATGCACTAAAAACCCTCAATTAAATTGTTAACCCGGGGTAAGTAAACTTAGAGTTGTAGAACTATATATGCCAAGGTAGAAAAGCTATATGTAGTATAGTCTAACTAAGGAAATGGTCTAACTGAGAACTATTCTACTTAAGCAAAGACTATCAATGATCAAACCCTATCAAGGAACTTTAAACTGGTTATCCTAAGTAACTTTTGAACAATAGATCGATGGATTTTCCTAAGGAAGCAAATGAAAACCCTAAAATGAACAAGTTAACTTAATCAATATAATGAGAAAAAGAAAGCCATCTATTTAATCTATTGATCTTAATGAACAATAGCAATAGAAAACTAATCTAATCAATCTAATCAATCTAATCAATCTATTCAAATTGATGAGCAACAACAAGTAAGCAAATAAGCAATCAAATAACTTAACCTATGAAAACTTATGCATCAAGTAAGCTAATCAAAACTACTTAACAGGTAACTAATCAAACTATTAATCAAGTGAACTCTATTCTTAAGATAAAATTCATAATTACTTCTAATCTACAAAAGGAAATCTTAACCTATTGAATTAAAAGCATCATGACAATTTTCAAAAATTAATCAACAATTACTCTTAATCTACAAGACAAGAAACTTCAAATATAATGATGATGATGATGTCATTGTATTATGACATCACGATGACATCTAAAAATTAGTGATATCTCAAGAGGAATAATTTCAATATTAACTTCTATGGAGAAATAAAAGGTATGAATCAGGCAATCTAACAAGAGCTTAGCCATCATAGAAGAAATATCAACTATCCTAAAAATCCATGTGATCCTTCAACTTATGCATTCATCATCAATGATAAGAAAACACTATTCTACTGAATTCAAATGCACTCCTATGCTAATGTAAGCAAATTCACACCATTAGACATTTATAACTAAAAACTTAACTCAAAATCAAACTTCTATTTAGAATTGCAATTTTAATTCTAGAATGGAAATTTGGTAAAATAAACTAAGATAATCCTATTATGTAATAATTCAAATTGCAAGTTAAAATGTGTATAAAAACATAATGTAAATTCTACTTCTACCTTAACATACTACAGGAAATTTAATAAGAAAACTAAATGAGCAAACTAGATAAGAAAACAAAGCATTAAAATCAAAGCTAGCAACTATTCATCCATCGAAACTCTACCAAAGAAACTCTATACTCTGTTTTAATCATTCTACTTCAATCTGCAAAAACTGAAACTATCATTTAATCACACAACGAGGTTAGTAGGTAATCTTGCAAGCTATAACTAATCAATTAAAAAGACATAGCATATTAACACTATCCTTCACAAGCAACCTGCAGAAAGGAAAATGAAACAATTAAGCTATGAACAACAAATACACAACATGTAAAATGATAAAAATGCATATAATAGAAAATGAAAGAAATGGCAATTGCACAACTCGAATATACAAGATAACTAGCTAAATATTTACTTAGACCACTGGTGGGCCCCCCAAAAGGTCGTGGCTACTCCTCAACAGCGAATCACGATCTCAAGCAACACGATTTTGGCATTTAAATTAAAAACATAGTCTTGCACAAGTTTATGGAAATGTCTCGAATTACACAACAAAAACAATTCTAGCTTCACAATTCTTAACTTAACTTTTGTCTAACCACTACTGTGGTATTTATAGAAGTTACAATTCGAGAGGTCGACCACTGGAAGGGTCGACCTCCTTTAAAAACAACAAATTACATTAAATGCGCTAAAACTGCCTATGGCTTCTAGAAACCAAACGAGCCACTCAACGCTCATCATAACAATTGAATCCAATATGTCAAGAGATTAGTAGTTGGAGGCCACGAGCATGAGAAAAACCCGTGTCATTGATTCTCCCAACACAGGTCGTCGATATAACAACTGCCAATTCCCCCATGGTTTTAGTGTTGGATGGAGTGTCAGACGCAGTGCTAGATGGAGTACCAGATGCAGTGCCAGATGGAGTACCAGACAAGCTACTGGATGGAAAAATGCCATGCAATTTTTCCCTGTGACACACAGATCGCACATTAGCTCCTTGTAATCATTAAATCATGCTGAATTAAACTTAAAACCATCAAAAAACATCAATTATACGTACTTGGTATAATCTATGACGATTTGATATAAGAATCCTTCAAAACTTCTTCAAAATAGTAAAATACACATATAATACCGGTCAAAAAGGATCTAATCATCATAGTTAATTTAACTAAATCATGAGCCCAACAAATCCCATCACTCATTTGGTAGCCTTGTACATATTCTTGATCAATACAATGGTATTCCAAGCATTCAAACCAAGTGATTGAGATATATGTGAGGAAATCCATGGATTTTTTGAAGGAATGAGAGATATGTGAAAAACCAACTCCAAGCTTGTGATTTATATTCCATTGCTTGCCAGATTAGTGGTCATTCCTATAGTGAAGAGAAAAGAGCTTCCAAGCTTGTATCCTTCAAAAGGGTTTCTTCAAGATTGAGTTTATGTTTTTACAATGAAAATTCCATCCACTAGTTTATGTGTGACAAACATGAAATATGGGGATATTGATGCTAGAATATTGGTTTTTACTATCATTATTTACTTGTTTCTTCCATCCTCTTTGCAAAACAAACAATTCTAAAATATGCATACTTCACCTGAGAACTTGAAATTATTGAAATTGTACATCAAACATCACCCAAATACAAGCTTATTATGTTATTTTATGTATTAACAATACAATGAAGTAGAAAGTTATTTTTAACAAATAGTACATTGTTTAATTGAATCTCGTGCTTGGATATTCCATTATTCATGTTCACATACATGTTGAGAATTGGTTGTTTCTATCTTGTTCATTGGTTTCACCATGTCTAAGGGTCATTATGAATACAAATTGCATCCCTAATATCCCAATATTACTGAAAATGGCAAGGGATAATGTAATATGGTATATAAGAGATAGAAGACTATCATTCATACTTGGGATGTATCATTCTACCCACTTGTGGTGAATCCAAATATCACTATTTTGGAGGATTAAAGGAAAGTAGTTAAGTTGAAGGGTGGGTTATTGTACAATATGTATGTGATCAAATGCATCACTTGTATAAAATAGAAGAGAAGAAGCATGTTGAAAGGAAATTAGTTAAAATGTTTAAGAAAATACATTTGAAAAGCGGTAACTCCAAATGCAACTCCCTATACATGTTTATCCACTACGTAGAAAAAAAAAACAATAGGGTCATATTCTAGTGTGGAATACATATTTATGCAATTAGATTACTTAAACAAAACCAAGTGGCCTAGTTTTAGGATAGTTTTCTAGATCCTTTAGATTCACAATTCTTGAAATTTCTTTTTCTAGATCCTTTAGATACATCAATATTATTTCCATTCAAATGTGACATAAATATTTCCATGATTTAAACAAAGGTATAAATAATACCAATAATAGAACTAATGTTATATGGTAGTAGTAATGATGACATTTCTACATTCAATAACATGACATACATACATACATGATAATAATTAATGAAATGAATTATTTCTACTAGCCAAATAAGTATACATAATAATATTTCTTCAACTCTCAATATTGATGTTCAATATTACACATACAATATGGAAATTGCATCAAGCTACAAAATGATTTCAATCATAATTGATTTAACATCTATCAACTAATGTCTTGTGTCCAATTAGGGATACCCAATGGACAATCAATTAACATGATGATATGAATTAGATGAGATGACACTTATTGTGTTTGAAGATGTATAGGGGTAAATCATTCTCATCATCATCATAATCATTCATAAACATCATATCAACAAACATTTCAATTCATAGAACACATGCCATGAAATTAGGGATAATTTTAAGGATGGAAATTTATTTTAAAATTTAGAAACCTTGGCGAATCTTACTAATCCTTCATATGCAAACTATAAATTTTTGGCGATATTTTTGTAAAAATATTCAAATTTATAAGGATTTTATATAGTTTTTATAAAATTTTAACGATTTTTAAGGTAAAATAATTTTATCTTATAAAATTTGGGCGAATCATTTTTAAAATGGCGAATCTCTTTTTTGGAAAAACCATGGAAAATTAGCCCATGAGCGAAATTTAGCCCCTAAAATCATCCCTGCTTGAAATATGTGTGTGTGTATTCAAAATTGGCTCAACTATACATTTTTTACAAAATGGCACATCATTCCCAATATATAAAATGGAAACAAGTGCCCAAACATGAAATAATAACATATGATGACCTATATACAAAATGACACACATTGGTCACTCATTGACCACTTCCACCCTCGCCACTATCATGTGCATACCAGAATTTATTATTTATCCTCTTACTTGAAGCAGAAGCTCAAACATTTTCACACCTAGGTGTGATTTGTCTCTCCAGAGATTCAACATAGAAACAACATTCTTATAAGTTTTTTTCCACAATGAATTAACACACTTGCAAAATGATACTTTATAATTCAATTCAATAAAACTCATCATAGATGATATGGTCAGTTGCGAGGGTGTTTCCCTCCTCCATGAACCTGATATCTCTTTTATTTCACCCTATAGTAGTTACAAGAATAAAATAATGAAATTTGATAAAAAAAAATACTTAAATAAATTCCATTCATGATACATAAAAAATTCATCAATGAATGATCTCATCGTGAATGACTCAAGCAATGGTGGAGATTCACTAGTAGGTGTACACTCTGTTGTACACTATGCATAGATGCAACATATGTTGTTACATTGACTACAATTTCCACATTAGATGATGGATGGGGGTATGCATGAGGTATAAGTGGTGCAACCATAGTGCGTGGTCTGCAGGGGAGGGGAGGAAGGTGGTGTACATGTGCAACCACTATGGATGGATGTGACGGAAAAGGTGGTGGAGTGGGAAGTGATAAACCCCTATGATTGGTATGAGGGATTTTAGTACCCTAGGAGGGGAGTGGTATCCCAAGGGTTGAGGTAGGGTGACTAAGGCACAAAATTTATCTGTAGCATTGGACAAATCAAGGGAAGAATGTGGGTAGTGGTGAATGGTATTATGGTGGTAATGGTGACTTTTAAATCAATGAACCAACCTACATACACATTTATAGTATTTTTATCAGTAGAAAAATGTGAAATTCAAGCAAAATAAGATAACAAATTTTACATTTAAATCATTTTTAACTCAACACATGATACCTGGGAAAGGGGTGATTTGTCCATCCCAGATGGACATGTTTCTTCATTGTATGTAATTGAAAATTGTAGAAATACAACAACATTATATTTTATTTCTCATAAACAACCTATAGAAATAAAAAAACATATTACACACATAGAAAAATATATTAGATCAGTGAGATTTCTAGAGAATTGTGGTGAATTTATCAAAGGTCACATTGAACACACTAGTACACAATATTTTAGAGAAAGGGTTGATTTTTATGGTAGTCCCAAACAAACTGCTTGCGAAATATTTTGTGTGGAACATTGAATCTTCCCTCATATCCAAAAACATAGAAAATTTTGAAGTGATTAGGAAAGAATGCATGCTAGTGCTAATATCCAATACACCACCAAGTAACAACTTGTCTAAGGATGAGAGAAAATATCTATGGGATTTGAGAAATAATAAATACATTAATATACTCTAAGATAATAAGGGGAACACTACTATCATGATGGATGAATATTATTACCATAACAAATTGATGGATCACCTCACATGAAGAAGATATAGAGTAATCATTAAATACACTAGAAACAAAATGATGTATGTAGTGTCAATAGTGATCAAGTATTCATCCCTTGATGACTCAATTAAGAATAAGTTCACTCCAAATAATGTTATCATGCATTGGATATATGGTTCAACCAATATTCATAAATATGGTTTCCCCTTAATACTGACTGTAAATGTGATAGCATCTTTGAATGACTCTCTAGCAAAATTTATTTCTAAGTTACTCATTATCCCCTTTGGAAATACAAAATATTTTTTGAAGGATTCATCATTCTTTGTAAAATATCTCAAAAGAAAAAATGTAGAAGATGATGAAATTCTACTAAGATTTGACATTATGTCTTTTTACTCTAAGGTCCCAATGGACGAATGCATTAATGTCATGGAAGAAACTAGAGACTTTGAAACTGCTAAATTGGTGAAGATATTTCTTAAGTCAATATATTTCATCTAAAGAGGAAATATCTATGAGAAAATGCATGGTGTAGAAATAGGCTTCCCACTATCACCAATAGTTACAAGCATTTGCATGGAGTAATTCGAAGTAAGGTATTTAAAATCCTTTCAACTCACCCTAGTAGTATGGAAATGATATGTGGATGATGTATTCACCAAATGGGGACATGCTAGAGAGGGTATTGAAGGTTTCTTCAAGAACATCAATAATTTCTCATAGCACTTCAAATTCACCATTGAGATAGAAAGGGACAACCAACTTTAATTTTTGGATATAATGCTCAATAAGAATATCAATGCTAGACTCAAGTATCAATTCTATAAGAGGCATTCACGCATAGGTATATACCTTCATGTAGCCTATCATCACCACCCAACTCAAAAATTAAGCATCATTCACACCCATTCCACAAGGGCCAGAATAATATTGAATGCAAAAAACTTGAACTATGAACTAGATAACCTTAGTATAGTATTTTGAATGAGTGGTTACAATGATTGACACATTGGTAAGGGAATCCACAAAGAAATGAAAATAGGGCACTTACATAGGAAGGTGGATATCCAAAAACTCCCATTTCCATACATCAAAGGTACCACAAATCAAATTGGAAAAATACTAAGAAGTAGGAACATCATGATATCCTTCACTCCTACAAACACCATTATAATCTTGGTAGACCCAGTGAAGGACTCATTAGATATTAGGAAATTGAAAGGTGTCTATAAAATCCCATGTTTTCATGGTCAAGTCTATATGTGAAATTGGAAAATGACTAAAGGTTCACTTAAAACAACATGCAATAGATAATTCTAAAGATTGAACCTCCAAATCAACTCTCACAACATTAAATGAAGGCCACAATTATACCTAACAATATAACTATTGTAACAACGTATAAGCGCATATTTTGTTAAGAAATATCAAGTTAGCATTCATTCTTCAAGACATGCACTTTCAAACTAAAATCATATAGAGAATGGACTGAAAACATACGACACATTTTGTTAGGAAGGATCATTTTAATTCATAAATTGTTCATTCCACCATACTTGAGTGTGTGGTACACCAATTGAGTAGGTTGTTGCTATTGATGCATCAATGGTGGAAACTAACATTGATGCATATTTTGTTGTTGATGGTATAATATTTGAGCATAGAAATTGACCGCTCCCCCAACATCACATGAAGGTCTCTCCTAGTGGAATAATGCTATAAATGTGTTGTGATGAACTAGGATAAGGGTCAAGGTGGATATTGATGTTTGGGTGTGGTTAATGCTTTCCTCTATGGGAGGATGTTGGGTAGGGGTTTTATGCCCCTTTCCTAGGAGGAAGAGGACCTAGCAATGGACCAATCCTATCATTTTCTCTATCTTGTGCAGACCCATGAACCACCCCCCTAGAATTCACCAATGTCAAAGTAGTTGACGTGGAGACTTAAATGAAAACATGCCCATAATTTTTTAAGAAAATATAGAGACACCTCCCTATTATTGTAGGGAGGTTTGTCAAATACCATAAACTGCCTATCCCTCTAATTATCTAAAAATAGTTGGAAGGTGCACTAGTCCATACACATACTTCTATTTGTGACTAATGGTTGTAATTTTGTTCTCGAGTCAATAAACAATGTCATCACGTCTTGTTTTGAAATCTTGAGGTCTCTAACTTGGATTTTATGTAGGCTCGTTCTATAATATCCATACATTCTAGCCCTGCATTCAGAAATGTGATTTAATTGGCCTTGCGAATTTGCAATGGAAGATACAATGGTGTCTAGGGAAGTGGTTAGTGATAGTCATGATAGATCTCTAGTATTTTGTAAGTCATGTATAATGGTTCTAATACATCTCAACCTTGCATCAATTTCCATGCTTATGTTTTCCAATTGTGGGTTGGGGTTTGGTGTGTCTTCCTATGGTTATATTGGGTTTGGGTTCTCTGTAGGATCCATATTAATTAATTGTGTTGAAATTTAATAAGGGAAACAAAATTGTTTATTTATTTATTATCATTTAAAGAAACTATAAAAAAAAAATCCATAAAAATAATTACATAGAATCAATTGAATACATTGTCGAAAAATATTGGTATTGATTTGTCAATCTCTCACCAATTTGCTCAATATATCTCAAAATGTACAATGTATTCTATTGATGAAATGGATCACCCACAAGCGTTAAAAAGAATTTCCCCATAGGAATGTGTGCACGTTCCTAGAGAACACACACATTCCTAAGAATACCAACCTAGCACTAACTTGGAACCCTTTTTGGTGGTTCATATAATTCCAAAGTTGGAAAATCAGGAATACATGCACATTCCTGAGAATACATTTGTGTTCCTAAGAACGCATGCACATTTTTGCATGAGCTCATTCCTAGGAATATGATTTCTACTTTTTCAACCATCATCTTTGTGCAAGTGCCCATGATCTATATAAGAAAATTAAATAGTAAAAATGTTTCATTTCTCTTAATTATTATGTTTTTTTTTTTGTTTGTTTTGTTTTTTGTAAATGAGTGTGTGAATCTATACTGCTTTGTAAGGTTATAGTGCAAAACTGATGCAGGGATTCCCAGGATCTGCCTTAATGAAAGCCATATATGGGGTCTGTTAGGACCCTATAAAATAGGGAATCAGTGTTCTGAATGTTATTTATCCTTTCAGGCATATGTTTTCGCTCACGTCGCTGGGCGAAGGCAGCGAAAGCGCCCGACAGTGACCAAGCACAAGATGAATGGTTTGCACGCAAGTTTCAAAAAGAGTTCTGGTGCAATTTTATCGAAAATTTGTAAAATGGCTTGAAGGACAGAATTTTTACTCTTGTTGGTCTAATGTAAGGTGTGGTTATCAATTATCTTTGGTGAAAAGGATAATTTGGCCCCTCGGCCTTTGTTTCTATGCAGAGGTTTTATTAAAAAATGAACATAAGTTTCAGCAAAAGTCTAAGTGGCCTCGGGCCAACCTCCTAAAGCTCAACATCTAAGTATAAGCATCATCCAATACACCTGCAGCAAACACAAACCAAAGYCAGCGCGCAACATCAACACCAAACCCCGGGCTCATTTCATTAATATAACATTTAAACTGTTGGTTTATTTAAGCGCCTGAAATTCAATTCACTACTCAAATGTGAGAATTTGCCCGCTGAAAGTTTAAAATATATATATATATATATATACAGAGCAGCGTGTGGGCAGATGTTGAAACGAATGAAAGGTGTCGTTGGCAGGGAGCCACGCATATGCACAAACAACCTCCAAGCACTCAACGCCGAGGATAGGCACCGTTTCTTACAGCACCAGCAATACCGCAAAGACAGAACAGGATCATTGAAATGAAAACATGATTTTGCTTGTTAAATGGGAACCCTCTTTTGGGAGTCTTGTGTATTTCATTAACTTGTGTTTTAACAAGTTTCTTGCAGGTGATATCTTGGAGGGGAAAACGAGAGGAGACCTATGATGTCGCTCGTGTACTGTCAAGTTATAATAACCTCACCGTGGCCTGTGTTTTTTCTCATAGGGATATCCTTGATTTCATTGTACACTCATGGCTGTTACTGGTTGTTGTGGTTCCATTTCACTTTGTTTGTGTTTTCCCCAAGAGATCTGAACCCGATCATGCAACTGAGGAGAAGATAAGGAACGCAGGGATTACTAAAATCGAAATAACAAATGATCTTGCAGAAGCTGTAAGGGGGGAAAAGATTGTATATACAGATGTATGGGCCAGAAGGATCAAGCTTTTATCATTTTGAGCACTTTAAAGGTTTCCAGGTTGATGAATCTCTGACGGCATTGGCAAGCCCCAAAGCATTATTCATGCACTGTCTTCCTGCTGAAAGAGGGATTGAAGTCACTGATGGTGTTATGGAGGCTCCTAATTCGGTTGTTTTCCCTCAGGCAGAAAATCGCATGCATGCCCAAAATGCCATTATGGAGAATGCTCTCGGATTTTGAGCATTGTTGTGCTATTGAAATTTACACTATTTGTAGCTAAATTCCCAATAAAATTTCACTTGCATTTTTTCACAGACAGTTGAATGTGCACAGCTTTGCAGCATTTTTAATTGCAATGTCGTAAACTTTGGGTCCCCAAAAGACTCATGAATAGTTACAAATTGCAAGGAGATATTTCAAACTAAGGCTTGTAAAGTTGCTATAAAGCTGCTGTTCGGGGGGTTATGTGAACCTGGCAGAGTTTCTGTTTGTTTCAAGTAAAGCAGGTGGAGAAGGCATTAACCTTACTCGCCAGGCGATAAGTAAAGTTTTCAGAATAGGCACAGTGATCTATTGAATATGAAGCCTCTATCATTTTTGTTTCCCTGTTCATTGTTACAGATTCTCAGAAGATGGCCCCAGATCCTTGATTAAAGACAGAGCACAAGCCTGCAACATTCACAACAAAGGGAGTGCATATGCAGCTTAAAGCACCAGACATCAAAGAAAACAGAATTAGTAACTGTGCATAAGGTGCATGAGTGAATGATTATGTATGAAACGTTTGGAAAGGTGAAAAATACAAAATTTATGCATGAATATCAACGTTAGTCACCCTATCCAAACAAGGGATGGATTCGATATAAATGCTACACAGAGGGAACTAAAAGGCCAAAAATTGATGACACTTAGGCGTACACAGGACCTTTCGATTTCCAGGACACCAGTTGAAGGGGTTGTTAGGCCAAAATCCTATAGAGGATGCTCAAGGTATACTAATACTATCAGTGACAATCAGGTCATGGGTCAGAGTGGAAATCTAGGATCATATTTGAATGGCAGTGATCAGTTTGTGGTTGGTACGTGTCTTATTGCACCCATATTTTCTGCTATAACTCCAAGTTTACGATGCCATGGAGAGCACTATGGAGGTGCTGAGAAAAATACTTGCTGGCGAGACACAATTGCTAAAAGTGGAACTCCTATTTACCAGGCATGATGCATATCAGTGGGTCCAGCATTCCCTGTTATTTGAGGTTATTATTAATGATAGCCAGGCTTTGGCTCGCTATGATTGAAATCATTTAGTGGTCTATGAAGATAGTGGCCAACATGAAACCCTACTTCAACTTGATGTCCACATTTTTAGCTACTAGTGGCAGAGTATTTTTCTTTTTCCAGGCAGAGGACCAGCAACCGAAAGGACAAGTGGATATCCTCTCCCAGATTTGAGGAACAAGCATCAACAATATCCCAGCTCTAGTCATCGACTGAAACATGTGGCAAACAAAGGATCCGACTTCAACAGTCTCATCCATATATTTAGGGAACAGTTACACAGTTGGAAGAACAGTCCTAGGTTCTAGAGGAAAGATCGACAATTGGCAAATGACAGCTTCCATCCAATCTTCAACAAAACCTCTAGCGTTCAGTCTTATTGCCAACAAACCAAAACTGCCTCCAGATGTCGAAGAAGCATATGCAAGATCTAGTCTCTAGTGAATTGGCTGTTCGATTTGCTTAAGAGAGAATTGACATGTGTAATTATTTGTAACTGTTTACTATTTTTAGTGTGCAGAGCTAAAGCGCCAGTTTTGGAGGATTGATAGGCTGGGGGGGGKKTTGTTTTCTTATTTATAGTGATGTAAAARAYKWARTGAKGGTTCRACTGGGCTGTARKRGGAGAGGCTCGACCTGTGTGAGAGGTCYAGAGCTGAGATTTTTATYTTCTCTGYTGGGTGATGGCTGTGTTCAGCCAGAGAATATTTCTCTGTTACTTTTAATGATATACCAGTGATGTACATGCTGTTCTCAGGATTCTTGTGTAGGGATATTGGTGATGTTTTCCTTCTTTGTTAATGTGTTTCCTGTTTTCTTCACAACTTGTTTTCTGTTCCTATTATCAGAAGGAAAGTTATAGGGGTAGAATTTATCATCGTATACTTTGCCTCTCAGCTTCTGATGATCTTTATGTTTTCTGCAAAAGATTAGCTTAGGGATTCTTAAGTGCTCCTTTGCCTGTCTTTTTCCTCACCTAAAGCTTAGTGCAGGAATTCTTAACTGCTCATGTGCCTAGTTTTTCCTCACCTATTTATCTTCTCATCCACGCCATTTAAACTTAAATTGATCCAATGTTTCTGCTGCCTTGCCTTGTGTAACAGTCTTGTCCAGATCTGATATGTTAATCACTTTTAATCGCTGACCCCATTTTCCCAATGGCTCTCTTTGCTGTCCCAAATTGACCATCTAAAAACCAAAATCAAAACTCTGTACCTTATAGCTAGCCTAACATCCATTACAAACAAAGCTAAATCTGAAAGAGAGATCCCTCTCTGAGTCTTGGAGGGCTAGATCCAAGACTCGAAGCGGTTCGAGGTTACCTCTGTGTTTGCCTCAGCAGCCTTAGGCAAATTACAGAGTGCTAACAGGGTCCTTAGAGTACATTATCTGAAAATAAACAAAAAGTGCCTGGATCACCACAATGGGAAACCAACCCAGGCTACCATAATTCAGTCTAAAAAAACTTCATCAAAAGAAATCCAGAAAAGTCTGACCATAGTGGGGTGAGCTCCTACTCTGAGAGACAGGGTCTGGGCAGGTCCTATGCTATTCTAGGTTGATGGGATGCTCTTCTTCCCCTTTCTGTTGTGTCTCTTCCTCCTCCCTCTGTTCCACTAGACGTAGCTTTCTGATGCAAGATGGGGTTCCATTATTGTCGGCTAGAGTGATATCTATCTGGTGGACGTAGCATAAATAGAGACAAAATTGTCCTGCCATTCGCTCCAATTTCTCCTGTTGTCTTTCCTGGTCCTCCACCATCCTTTTTAGCCCCATCTTCAGGTTGTTGAGGTGGTTGAGAATTTATGTGTGCTCTTTCTTCTTCTCTTTGGTTTTCATCCTGTTGGTCTCCTCCCTACTCGCACACATCTTACCTATCGTCATTTTGGTTCTCCAATATTCCTCCACTATCATATGGTAGAGGGTTGTCCTCGATCATGTGGTTCTGAGGTCCCATATCCTCCCTTCTTCCTAGGTTAGTGTTCACCAGGCTGTGCCTCTGCAGGCGTTGTTAATTTTTCCCTCCCATATTTTAATGATCTTCTTCCCCTTGTTGTCTACCTTCATGAGGAAAGTGTTCCTTGCGTCCCTGGACGCCTGTTCAATTCTTGTCATCCGATGGGCGCTCTGTGGAGGTTCCTTTCTCTGGAGGCCTCTCTTACTGCTGGTTTTTTTCATGCATACCATATTGACTTGCAGGTGGTGGTTATTATGTTGGGTTCTTTCCATGTTCTGCTGCAGCTCCTTCTGATATGTAAGGTGGCCCTTGTAATTACGATGCCTCATTCTATGATATGTTATAGTGTCCTAGCCTTTATGGATCCAAACCAGCTGCAGTCTCATCCTTGCAATCATGCTCTACTCATCAAGGTGGTCCTTCCAGTCAGAAGACTCTGTTCCAGAGCGTGTGCATTTGATGACCCTGTCGTTATCTCTGCTCCAATTCTCTACCCTGCTCATTGTACACCATCCCTTTTCTGGTTCCATATCGGTACTTAGGTGAGGTGTGTTCCTACTTGGCCCTGGTGAGACCTGTCATCCATTGTCCTTTGTTTCCTGTGAGTTAGGTCCATCATCCTTTGCCTCCTGCGATTTATCTCTTCTGCTTTCCAAAGGGTAACTTCTGTACTTATTTTTATTGATGGGGCTATGGTGTCGTACCTTCGTTGGATGTGTGATCTGTGTTTACATTTGCAACCTTATTTTATTGGTGGGCCATCAAATTCTATCTAGGACCTATGTGTCCTATGGTGGCTTTTACGCCTCCATTCTTTCCATAATCTCTCGTACTACTCCTGTTATCCCAGTATTTTGCCAAAACTTGGGTACAGTATGCTCGGAATTGACCTTGTGCGACGTTGCTCCAGATTGTGTCCAGTTTTGGACCTTCTTTCTTGACCCCCTCCTTTTCTATTCTGTTCGCCAGTCCATTTTCTAACCTCCTCACCCAACACAAATCCACATTGATCCCTATCCATAAGTGCTCCTAGATTTTGTTCAGTATGTAGGCCAATCGCTAGTGCCTATGGATCATGCCTATTCAGGTACCGTTTTGGAGTTTTCTCACTGTGTTGATGACTAGCGTTGAGTCTCCTTCCACTATGGCATTCATCATCCCCTCTCGGCTGAGAATCTCCAAACATGTTTCCATGGCCCTGAATTCTATGGCGTTATTGGTGGAATTGCCTAGGCTCCCTGTGTATAGTTGTATGGTGTTCCCTTTACTGTCCCTGATTACTCCTCCTATACCTATTCTTCTTGGGTTTCCTTTCTCCACCCCATCAAAATTCAACTTGAGAGAGCCTGAAGGTGGTGGTTTCCAGTTGTGCTCACCTCCTTGGAGTTGCGATTGTTGGCTGTTTGGATTGGGGTTGTACCCACCGGTTAATTGGAAAACCTCTAAGACTTTGGACTCCTGGTCTATGGGTTGTACGCTACCCTCGTGGAAGTTGTTGCTCATCACTGTCTCACATATCATGGAGGTTATTGTTTCCTTGATCTTCCCTTCTGGCCAGCTTTGGTTTCTGAAAATGCGCCTGTTCCTTTCCTTCCATGTCGACCATATGATCATTCCTGGGGTGAGGATCCAACAGAGGTTCACCTCTGCTTGGTTGTTGTAGTTTTCTCTCCAGAGCTTGATTGTTGCAGCTATGTTACCACGGATCCTGTCTGACTGATGAAATATACTTGCTGCCCAGTCCCATAATTCTGCAGTGTAGGTTCATTCATCAAGGAGATGGTTGGTTGTTTCTTCCTGAGTTTGACATAGATGACACCTTGACAGACTAGTGAAACCTCTTTTCCTTAGGTTATCCCAAGTTAGGATGCGGTTGTGTAATATTATCCACTGGAAGATTTTAATCTTTGGCCATTGGGGGCTGTTCCAGAGCTTATCCCAGTGTTGCACTAGGTTGTCTTGTTCTGGGTCCATATAGATCTTATTCCAATGTTGCGCTAGGATTCCATATAGTGCTAGACTTATTTTAGGTTGAATTCTCCTCAGTCCTTTTTGCCCCACCTCAGCTGGTATTCTCCTTCTGTTATTGTTATTTTCCATCTGCCTAGTTCCTCCTCCACCTCTTTTATTGTTGTTGCGGTTATCTCATTGTTCTGAGGAATAATCGTGTCCCAGGTTCTCCATTTGTTGCAGTCCGTTCCCTGTTGCCAGTATCGTTAGACATTGATTTTTCCTTGGGTGATGAGGTCCTATTGGAGTATTCCTCTATCTAAGTTTTCCATCCTTGGTTCCTGTTTCCAAGCATCCTCCCAGAATCTGGATGTTCTGCCATTCTTGATTTCCCAAAATCTGTGTGTCTTAATCCATTCTTTGTTGCGCCATGCTAGGTTCCAAATGGCTGAGCCTTCATTGGTTCCTCCAAAGCAGATTATGTCCTAGTCGCGGGTGTCCGGTGCATACTTTGCCTTCCATAGGTTCACCCAAGGTGTTGTAGTTTCTTTGACCCAACTCCACCATTGTTTCTCCCCATATGCATTGTTGGTCATTTTTGGATCTTGCAGCCCCAAGCCTCCTTTGCTTTTTGTCCTGTAGACTTTCTCCTAGGCGACCAGGGCCCATTTTTTCTTTGTTTCCACACCTCGCCACAGGAAGTCCCTCTGGATGGATATGATTTTCTGTAGGATCCCCTGTAGGGTGGGGAAGACTGACATCATATAGGTTGGAATAGCTTGTAAGACAGACTTAGATAGGATTAGTCTTCAAGCTAGATTAAGGGACCTATACATCCATTTTTTTACCTGCTCCTATAACCTGTTTATTACTCCTTCCCAAGTTGACAACTTATATACTTTGTCTGTCAAAGGAACTCCCAAATACTTGGTTGGGAGTTTTTTTCATTCAAAGCCTAGGATGTTGGTCAAATTCCTTTGGATAGCTGGGTTGGTATTAAAGAAAATGATCATCGACTTGGAGTGATTGATCTCAGTGCCTGAGGCTTCGCCAAAATATTCTAGAATGCATTTGTAGGCTTTGGCTTCTTTGACCATGTGTATGCCATGGAGGAGTGTATCATATACAAACTGTTGGTGGGTTGAGGTACGACAATTTTTTAAGGGTTTGAGCCCTATTATTTCATTTTTTGTTGCACTCTTTATGCTCCTGTTGAGGCCTTCCATCAATAGAATGAATAGGAAGGGGGACAGCGGGTCGCCTTGTCTGATCCCTCTCGTGGGCCAAAAAGGTTTGGTCGGGGATCCATTGATTAGTAGTGAGTAGCTTGTTGTGGATACTAGGCTGACAATCCAACTGATCCAATGTTGGGTGAAACCAAAGGATTCCAAAGTCTTGATCATGTAATGCCAACTAATTTTATCATAGCATTTTGCTAGGTCCAGTTGTATTAACATTCCCCCCCTCTTCTGAAGTTTTAAGGTGTGGATGATTTCATGGGCCTGGATGATATTATCCATTATTTTTCTACCCTCCACAAAGTCTTCTTGTTCTTGTGAGATCAGTGAAGGTAGGAGGGGTTTCAATCTATTTGCTATGACTTTAGAGATAATTTTGTAGATTACGTTACAGAGTACTATGGGTCTGTACTGGTCTAGAGTTTTGGCTTCATTTTCTTTAGGGATTAGGGTGATCTTGGTTGCCTTTAGTGCTTTAAGGATGGAGGAAAACCTTTTAGAGTCCTCTACTACCTTATAGATGTCCCATTTGAAAATTTCCCAGTAGGATTTGAAGAAATCCACAGTGAAGCCATATGGACTTGGTTCTTTCCCACTGGGCATTTCCTGGAGGGCTTGATCAACTTCTTTTGTGGTAACAGGTTTGTTCAGGAAAATGTTTTGTTCCTTAGTAACTAGGCAAGGAATATGCTGGGTTATTTTATGGATGGCCTTTGATCTGTCTTGATGAGGTTCTTGGGATATCCCATGGAAGTGGTTGACCAGAGTGCTTTAGATCTCCTAATGTAACTCATGCTCGATTCCATCCTGATCCTTGATCTTCAATATTTTTTTATGGGCTCTTCTGTCCATGGTTGTTCTGTGGAAGAACTTGGTGCTCCGCTCTCCTTCCTTTATCCATCAGATGTAGGACTTTTGATGCCAGAGTGTTTGCTCTTGCTAGCATCATGCCTCCCATTCTTGTGTCATTTGGAGCTCTTCCTTTTTCCAGTCCTCCGTATAGCCTTCCCGTAAGCAAGTTTTTTGGAGTTTTTTCATTTTCTCTTCGATGTCATTTTTCTTTGTTTTTATATTCCCAAAGATATCCCTGTTCGAATCCTTGATTTTTTTTCTAATGTATTTAATTTTCTTGTGTTGTTTGAACATCCTAGTCCCTTGCTCCAGTTGCTCCTCCCTCCACCATTGTTTGATTTTTTCCTTTAAAGTTGGGTGATCGATCAAGAATTTCTCGAATCTGAAGGGTCTATTCTTAGGTGTTGTTTGGAAGCCGGCCTCCAATTGTACTGGCTAGTGATCAGATCCACCCCAGGGGAGGATGTTGTTGTCTAAGGTTAGCCCCTGCATGATGATTGACTCTGATACAAGGAATCGGTCAAGTCTTGTAGCTACCTGGAACTGGTTCATCCATTTATTGTTCTAGGTGAACTATCCATTCTTGGTTTGGAGGTCTGCCATCTCTTCTCTGTCTATAAAATTTGAAAACTCCTCCGCATCCCGATCCAATCTCCTCATACCACCCTTCTTTTCCATAAGGGAGGTGATAATGTTGAAGTCCCCTGCTAGTATCCAGTGGAGGTTGGTGGCTCGACCTTTTATATCTTCTAGGTCTCGAATCGTTCCTTTATTTTCCTCTGGCCCATGGGGCCCATACACATTTGTGCATAGAATCTCCTCAGTATTTCCTATGATTTGCATGCATACCATTAGGGTGTACCTGGTTTCCTCAGCCACTAATAAATTTAGGATTTGTGGGTTCCACAGAGTGAGTATGCCGCCTCACCTTTGGTGGTCTTCAATGGATACCATATTGTACTTGCAAAAATGTTGTTTACTGATTGCCTCCATCCTGTCTGTAGTACATTTTGTCTCTTGAATAAAACAAAGATCTGGTTGCTCCTGCTTTAGTTTATTCCAAAGGATTCTTTGTTTTCTTGGGTTGTTTAGGCCTCTTATATTCCAAGTTATAACCTTCATTTTTAAACATGTGGGTGAGAGTGGGGAAAGAGTTTCTTAATCTTACCGAGTTTATCAGTAGCACTCACAACTCCTGTAATGCGTCGTTGTTTGATTTCCTGCCTTTTTTCCTTCTCGTCTATTTGGGTGATGGCTGCGATTGTCCCTCACTAGCTCTCACTCCTAGGTGTCCTATCTCCCCGTGAGTGTGTTTTTTTCCTCTGGCTTTGGCTTCCTCGCATAGGAGGAACATGTATTGGATGCAGTCAATTTGCTTTGTTGGTACATTGTCGACTCCATGCCTTTTCCATTGTTCTAATATGTGCGAAAGTTCTATCCCTTCCCTTTCCACCAAGTCTCTGAGATCGGGGTCTTATGTACCGACTTCTCTCAGAGTCATCTCTGCATCCCCCTTTGCATATTGCATGGCAGTGTTGTCCTCTTTTGTTTCTCTATCCATCGAGGTTGCACAACTCCCCTGAGCTGTTGTAATGTTTGGTTGTTGGGTGGGATTTTTTTTTGCTTGGTCCTTGTCTTATGGAACTTTTGCCAAGTCATTTTCTTCTTCTTTCCCTTTGTTTGTTTGGTCCCTTCCTTCCATCATGTTCTGAGTCTCCTGGGTATTTCCTGCCAAGGTTTTATTTTGCTTTTTATTTCCTCGAAGCCTGGGGTTCGGGGTTATAAACCCTTCCTCGTATTGTTGTGTTTTGGGATTTACCACTTCTTACCTTTTGTTTATAGGGCACTCTCTGATCAAGTGTCCATGTTCATGGCATCATCGACATCTAAAGGGGATCTGTTTGTAATCTGTGTTTTGGATCCATTCCTCATCCCTGAATTCCAGACTTATGGCCTCTGGGAGTGCTCTTGAAATGTCCATCTCTATACAAATTCTTGCATATGATGTGTATCTTCCTTTTAGGGTGGCTTCTGAGGTCTTCACATATTTCCCCAATTTGTTGCCTATTGCTTCAAAGGTAGAGGGTAGCTAGTAGTCTAGGGGTAGGGAATAAAGTCTCGTCCATACTGGTACCTTTTTGAACGTTTCTTTCTCTGGGGCAAAATTTTCTTTCCAGGGTTGCATGTAGAGTCCCGTTGAGGCGTGGAAGTATGGATCTCCCTCGAAGACTTTGTCCCTGTCCTCCAGGTTAATAAAGACTGTTGTGAAGAAACCCTTCGTGCCTAGGTCGAGTTCCATTTCTCCATTTGGCTTCCAGTGGTATTTAATCCAGTTGCACAGAGTTCTTTTTGTGGGCCATAACCCCATGAATTTTCATATGAGCGCATGCATATTCATTTGATCCCTATAGAGTTGCGTTTTTGGGTCTTCCAGTACCACCTTGGGTATCAATGTTTTTTTGGGTTTGCAGGGGTTGCGCTCTTTTGTCCCGTTAACCTTCCTGGTCTCATGTTTTTCATTATGAGTCTCCTTAGCGACTTCCTCCATGGTCTCATTTTTTTCATGGCTTCTTTCTTGTTGCTTCCTTGGTTCTTCTCCCGAGGTTCCTGTCACTTGTGCCTTGAACACTCCGCTTCTTGGCCCCTTTCCTCTGTCCACCACTACCTGTTTGTATGAGGGTGTCCCCTTGCTCCTCCCCCTACTTCTCATGCTACTCTCTGTTGTGTCCACAAATTTCAAACCCTAGCTTTTATTTTGTTTGTAAGGCTATCTAGCTCCTCCTCACGTATGGAGACAAATACTTCTTGTGCCATGCCCTCTTAATTTTTATGTTACCATAACTATATTGGAGAGATTATTACTTATTTAGAGATCTTGATACTCTAAGATATTGGATTCCTTATGAAGAACATAGGTGTGTTGATTCTTTTATATGATAGCTTACCTAATTCTAGATGAAGTTGTTACATACCCCCAAATTTGGGCCCATTTGAGACCTCTAGTCTTATTACACCTTTATTCATAAAAATACGAAAAGGCACATGGATTTCCCTAACTTTTAGAGAAGCACTTAGAATTAAATCTTCTTTATTATTCCTTAACTTAGGGTTTGTTCAAAGTACAAGTTTACCATAATGTATTACTCACTTTTCCTCAGCCTCAAATATTAAGAGACTATTCTTTCCATGATTCCTTATAGATTTTGATCAAATACAATCAAGTACTTGCCCTCATTTAAAGGATGTTGGTCAACAACACAGCTCAAAGCCATTACAATAATATACTCATTATGAGATCAACATGTCACTTGTAGGAATTAAAATTTGGTGGGAAGGATAACAATATTTCCTCCCAACCACCCAATATAAAACTAATTAGCATATCATTATTTAATTGTGTTTGTGTGTGTGTTATAACCTTAAAAAAACCAAAATATAAAATATAAAATAGAAATTATAAATTATAAACACACACACACACACACACACACACACACACAAATTCACTAGCAGGATTCCAATAATTGGTTCTTTGGGGTCCATGTGTAGATAGGTGGTGCATCCTAGGACATGTCTCTGCAAATTATGAATGATTTGATCCAATTAATTAATTATTTCAAGGATACTATCTCATAAGATATGATATTTACTAACCCTTGTCTTCGCACATACCTAAATATTAAATTGCACCAGGTGGATGAGTTCTTGAAAGGATCGACTATCCTTTCTAGAAAGTCTCAAGGGATGAATGCTATTAAAAATAATAGTAACAATAGATCTATAGTTTTCCAGTGATTCTTTGTCAAGGATCAGACCAGGGCTTTGAATGTCGTAGAGTTTTGGTGCTAGGAATATTTCTTAGTTTGTGTGGATATCTCATCACTTCTCAACCTTCATTCCCTTAAACCCTACCCTACCATAGATTTGAATCAAAATAAGGGTTTATTATTGATTGGAAAACTCCATTAGAGTTTATCAGAGGTAAGTTAGTTCTGGAGGAGTTACAGGGTGATGAGATAAAAAAAAAAAAACTTGGGAAATTTGTGGACAAAAATGTTGGAAGGTGGTGAAGTCGAAGGGAGGTGGTGTATCCTTGGTGGTTAGGGAGGATAAATAGGTGACTCATGTAGAATATTTGGAAGTATGAATGATCATTGAGAAATTTAGTGGTAGAAGGGTATTCATGGCAAGTCTAAACACTTGGATGCAAAAATAATGGGCTCTAATCCTAGGGTATGGCCCAATTACTCACTTCCTTTCTAGAGGATGGATAGGGTTTATTTTTATATCTAGGGAATATGAATGGAAGATAATGTCATGCCACTAGAATTGAGATAGGCACATGATCTACATTAAACCATATAATCCGCTATTCGATGCTCATGAGGAAAGTATCACTAGCTCACCCATTTGGATCAAACTACCAAATCTTACATTAAAGTTTCACATTGACTCTAGTCTAAGAGCTATCAAAAAGGTGTTGGGAACTTTCAGTGTATCAAACAATAGTTACAACACTAGTAGATTCCATTCGATGGCTCAAATTTTGGTGTATTTGTATCCTCGTCAAGGTTTATTTGAATTAATAATCATGTTGGTGGTGGGGGATATATATTACACAAATATTTTGGAATACATAAATATTCCTTTTAGGTGTGCACAATGTCAAAAGGTTGGGAATATTTTCTCTGAATGGGAGATGAAATTTCAAAGGAATTTTATGGGGAAAGAGGTGGTGAATTTAGATACAAGGGTTTTGAACCCTATCCTTTCTGGCGAAATGAATACTCCACATGAGGATTCTATATTGATGAAGGAGGGAGTAAATGAGGATCAATGCTTGAATAAGGTGCCAGTCATGTTATAAATGAATAAAGACCTAAAGGTAGGATACATCTCAATCCCATTGATCATAACTTAGCAAGAGGAGGAGGTTCAAACTTAGTCGAATTTATTCAGGGATGACTTGGATTTCATGTTGTCACAATGTTGAAAATATAGGAATTATGGAACAAGGATTTATCTCCTCGTCATGCTTTGGGTAAGTCCATTCATTTGCAAAACCTTACACATATTTCTAATTTGGAAAGATATGTGACTAGTTTGCACTCTTAGTGTGATGGGTCTTTTCCTAGGCATGCTTTGGGGATTGTCTAGATGAGTCGATATCCAAGGGTGAAGGAAGGGGGGTCCTTCACTATTGGCCTCTCAAGTGATTATAATCCATTTCCTTTGAATACTAGAGGAACCTTTCATCCCTTTACCCCAGAAACTCCCATATTCTTATTCTAGAAGAGACCCCTACCTTTTGCAACCTAGGAATCCATCTCAAGGATCTGGTGACAAGGGGGAGGGAATTGGGGTTTGGTATTCAAATGGAATTTTGGTCTAAAACATTATGGCTTAAATATTCTCTCAGACATGCCCCAGAGAGGGATACTAATGAAGTAAACTAGGGTAGACAATGCTTAATATTTTGGGTCCTTAAAGAAGGAACTTCCCTAAAGGCAGGTTACTCATGAAGGTCATGTCCGTCAATATGAGGGGCCTAGGGGGAGGGCCAAAAAATTGTCCCTAAAAAGGTTAGTGGAATTGGATCACCTAGATGTTATATTGGTTCAAAAAATGATGGTGCTGTATGACCCCATAATTGTAGATATGGTAAAATTGTTTTCGGGGTGGGAATTTTATGGATTGGACTCACGGGGATTATCGGGGGGGATTATTACTAGTTTTTTGGAAAACAATTCACTTATACATGTTTGTTTTGTACCGTCAAGGATATGTACTAAATTATACGGTAAGGATATGGATACTTCATTGTCCATACACAATTTATATGGACCTTATGAGGACAATGAGTCTTTTGGGACAAGTTATTTTCCTTAAATTGTCTTCGATATGGTAATCTAATTATTGGGGGGGGATTTAAATTTCACTGTTAGTAGAGAGGAAATATAGGGTCCCTCCCCACATGAAGAAATACTGGATAATTATCTCATTGATAAAATTGAAATGGAAGAATAGGTAGATGTAGAGCCTATACAAATATGCTACACATGGAAGAACATGAAGAATGGATCATGTGGAGTCTCTAACATGATCAATTGGTTTATTTCTTGTCATATGGTTCTTCAGAAGATTGAAATATAGGTCATGGGAGTACCTTTCAAATACAATCCTTCATGGTTTGAAGAGCAGGAGTGTCAAAATTTGATTCAAGACAATTGGAAAAGGTTCCTGGCTAAATTGGATGTTCTGGCTAGTGCTCAGTTTTCTATAACACTTCTTTTGGTAAAAGAGAAGGTTGTTTTTTGGGAAAGGGAGAGGAGAAAGAATATAGATCATTATATGAGGTATATTGAACAAGAATTGGATATTCTTTATGAATCTCACAAGGGAGGTACTATGCCTCAATTAGACCTATAAAGATCCATAATTTGGAGTCCCTTTGATCCAATACACTACTATATCAAGAAAGGACATGATGTTTAAAGAGTCAGGTATTTTGGATTGTATCAAGGTATCAAAATACCAAGTATTTTAAAAAAATTGCAAGCTATTGGAAAAAATTTAACATCCTTTTGGAGTTGAATGTAATGGAAACAAGGTTCGAGGTTTCTTGGATTTGGATACAATGGGGGTTAACCATTTTAAAGATTGTTTTAGGGAGTCAAAGTAGGAAAAATTAGGAGAAATGCTAAAACTCATTTTATACTTCCAACTACTTTTGGGATTGACCATTTTAATGATTCTTCTATGGAGTCGGAGTAGGAAAAAATCGTGGAAATGCTCAAACTCATTTCCTAGTTCCCGAGACTCATAGATGATGAAGACAATTGCATTCTATACAATGGAGGTACTAAAGATAAACTCTTTGTTTTCATATGTTCATTTAAAAAGGATAAGAACCCTAGTCTATATGGTTGGACCCATGAGTTCTTGATGAATTTTTTTATGTCCTTTGAATTACTATGTGTGGTGTAGGAAGTTAGACAATCGGGTAAAATGTTGGGTAGTTTCAATTCAAATTTCATTGCAGTAATTCCTAAGGTGGATTGTCCTAATAAATTTGATGATTTTAGACCAATATATTTATGTACTTGTTTATATAAAATTATATCTAAAGTGATTGATGTCAGTCTAAAGCCAATTTCATCCAAGCTCATTTATCTTGAACACTTTGGGTTTCTCAAGGGTAGGCTCATTCACAAAGATAATTGTTTGGCACAAGAAGGATTACACACCATCAAGACTCAAAGGTTCCCAACATCGGTAGTAATTATTGATTTATAAAAATCCTATAACCATGTATCATGTATTTATCTCAAATTTCTATTATTACAAGTTGTTTTTTACTTACCTTTGATTAAGTGGATTATGGGTTGTGTGAGGACAATTTCCTTTGTTGTGTTAATAAAATTTTCAAGCTTGCCTTTCTTTAAATATTCGCAGTGTCCTAGGCAAGGATGTCCCAACTCCTCATAAATTTTTTATTGGTTTTTTATGTTCTCAAAAGTGCTATAGCCGAGGCCAAGAGTATGAACAAATTTCAGGGGTTATGGATTGGCAGGTTTAACCACACATTTTTGTTCCAATATTTTGTTACTGTATGGAAGTTGAAGGTAGGAAATTTAAGGAGATGACACAGAATTATTTTGTGATGCTATAGATATGTTGATTAATTCCAACAAGTTTTCACTTTGTTTCCTCGAGGTGGAGGATGATATTAAACATAACATGATAAATATGTTCAATTTTCCCTCTTTTGAATTGGTGTATGCCATTAAGTATATTGGGTACACACTCAAACCTAATAAATATAGAATCTCTAACTGGAAATGGTCGGTGTCCATGATTGAGAAGAAAATAAATTTATGGTGCAATATCTCGAGGCAACATACTAGTTCTAATTAAAATAGTAATCGAATCCATCTCAGTGTACTTGAATATTCTATCTTACATTCCAATAGGAGTACTCAATAAAATTAGGAAATTATGCTTCAATTATCTTTGAAAGGGAAACAATGAATATTTGGGTTCTCACTTGGTCAAGTGGAAATAATCGTCAAGGCCTAAAGGGCTTAGAGGGTGGGGCTTAAAGGGTATTTTTGTTTTTGGGAAGGATTTGGCTACCAAATCTCTTTGGGTTTTCTTGTCTTGGGACATTTTATGGAGGATGATATTCGTTGAAAAATATATTTTCCTGGAATAGTCATGGACTATATCTATAGGTGTTAGAAGCCAATTCAAAATGTTTCTAATCAATGGAAGGAGATTACACTTTCTTTCCCCATTATTGGAAAATTTTTGGCCTGGAAGGTGGGATTAGGTTCTTAGGTTAAAAGCAGAGAAGATGTTATAGTTGGATGTGGAGAAAGAATCTTCCTTCATTAGGATCTCTTTTCTCACCTCCAAGATATTGGATTATGTACCCTCAATAGTATTGGAGATGTTTCTTGCATGAAAATTTGGAGACAAGGGTGGTTAAATGCAGAGGAATTGGTTTTTGAGGAAAATTGGCATCAACCTTGGAATATGTACACTTCTGAGTTAATTAAGGATCATATGTAACTATCAGATTCAATGTATGATCTTGCATGGCCTTTCAATTCATTAGGGGGGAACTACTTGACCAAGTTGGGTTATCTAGAAATGTAGAATATATAAGCTACACCAAGTCAATGGTGGTTCAAGAAGTTGTAGAAACTTAAAGGCCCAATGAAAGGCATCATTTTATTTTGTATTATGCTCAAAGGAAGGGTTCTGACCTGGGAATAAGTTCAATTATGAAAAAAATGGGGTCGTTCTATTTCTCATTGTGCAAGAGGAATGATGAAACCAATATCCACATTTTTCTGGAATGTCCTTTTACTCGCTAGGTATGGCATGAGATTGAATGTCAGTTGAGTTTGGATCATTTATGGGATATGATCTCATTAGTAGATTTCTTCCATGAGTTTTTTGTGTGAAGTTCACTGAAGCCATACATAGTTCTTCTTTCTCTGGTTTCCTAGGGAGTCTATTTGGCTCAAAATTCTTGTCTATTTGAAGAAAAATACTATCCTTGCTTCAAGGTATCTTAACAAGTTGTGGCTTTACTCTCTTTGTACAATCCCTCTCTCTATATAAGAAAGTATCATGTGGTAAGTGAGGTTTTCATCAACAAAGAAGTCCCTTGGGGATTTTATTATGGTTCCTATAAAGGAATGACCCATAATTATGGTTTGGGATTTATATTGTATCTCTTAGACTCACATTTATTTGCAAACAAAACTAATTTGGGTCACATTACCAACAATCAGGGCGAATTTAAAGTTTTGTTTTCTCTCCTTAAAAGTGTAGTGGACTTGAATTTTCTTGTTCTGCAGGTGTCTGGATATTCATATATCACTGTTAATTGGATGAATGATGAATTCTAGGTGACTAATCTGGGCCTAGAAAAAATTCCTCACCAATTGAAAACTATTTTTGAACAATTTTGACAAATCAATTTCACCCATTTACTTCGAGAACTAAATACTTATGTTGACTCTCTTTCAAATGGTGCTTTAATTATAATATAAAACCAATTGGTTATTTAAAGGTTCTTTGATGGAAAAATAATTTCTAAAAGTGGAAGTAACTTTATAGTTATGTAATAGGCATCAATAGGCCTATTCTCTTGTTTACTATTTAGTTTTTTTTTGACCCGGATTGGTCAATTATAGATACAATATTGAATATGCTAATTGTTAAATCTCAATGTAGGCACTATGTGCCTAAGGAATGTACTCTTAATTTATCTGAAATAGAAAGTATGTTTTTCTTTGGGAACACACACACACATTGTTAATTGGGTTTAGCTTGGTGGTTGGGAGGAATAATTTTTATCCTCCCAACCCAAACTCAATTCCCACAAGTGACATGTTGAGCTCAAAATGAGTATATTTTTATAATGGCTTCAAGCCCTGTTGTTAATTGGCCTTGTGTTGTAAATATTATAGGGTTATTCTATCATGAGTACCATCCTTGAAATAAGGATAAGTACTTGGATTTTTTCCCCTGTAACCCATAATTATGACCACAATAAGTTTCACATTGTTATGAAGTAATTCCACACATTCACATTGTCAACGTTCCAACAATATTTTATCATTAAAGGGTGTCCCTTATATGATGGCCTTCATATATTTAACATTTAACGTAAAATATTTATATGTGAAAATTGTAAATGTAATAGCAACACAATGACATGTATAAAGAATTTAAAATTAAGCTTATCGTATGTGCTACAAATTTAAATGATTTAAAATCTAAAATCTACTTTTGTCCTACAAAGTATGACTTTCTAAAACTATACCTTAATCATATTATTTTTCATCCATCATGTAAACATGGATAATTTTGAGGATGGAGATTTATTTTAAAATTTAGAAACCTTGGTGAATCTTACTAGTCCTTAATATGCAAACTATAAAATATTTGGCAATATTTTTGTAAAAATATTCAATTTTCTAAGGATTTAATCTAGTTTGTACACAATTTTTGTGATTTTTAAGGTAAAATTATTTTATCCTATAGAATTTGGGTGAAACATTTTTAGAATGGAGAACCTTTTTTGGGGGAAAAGCATAGCAAATTAGCCCATGTGTGAAATTTAACCCCTAAATTTTCCCCTCATGTAAAACAAGGATTGAGTATTGTAAGGCCTAAATTACAAAGCCTCATAAAAATAAATAAATACTTTCTAATCTACTTATTTAATTATTGCTAGTTAGTTTAGAATTTCTTTTCTTGATTTTCTTCTACCAACATGATAATTGGCAATTTCTACCAACATGATAATTGGCAGTTTCTACCAGCATAATAATTGACAACAACATGATAATCAACAACAAGCTAGTAACAACAACATACTAATGACATATCAACAAACAACATATAAGAAACAACATACTAACAACATAATAATCAACAACACTATAATGATAGAAAAAAATGCATAAAGTATCTACCGCAACCTGAAGCTTAGTTGATTTAGCCCTTTCCTAGTTGTTGCTGATCTTGCCCAACTACTCAAAGTGAGTATTAACCTCCCAGCTAACTAGGAACAACCTCTTTGACTCCCTAGCTCCAATAATCCTTCTGGTTTCATGGCCCTTGAGCCCAAAATTCCCAACAACAAGGGTGTCCCTGTGAGAGTTCCAAAAAAAAAAAATTGTTCACTAATCTCCTCTCTTCAGAATTTCTTCCTCCTCCTTCTTATTCAATTTCACCTCCCCCAAAACCAATACCAAAGATCCTTTTCCAAGTCCTCTCCCCTCTTCCTTATCCCCTGCCTTGAATCCCTCTCCCTCCAATTCTCCAACCGCATTATCCCCCATTAATTCCTCAACCACCTTATCTCTCCCATTAATTACTTCAACTACCAATTTTAATAATATTATAATAAAGAATCAATAAATTTATTTTAATAATTAATTAAATTAATATTTATCAACCATGATATTAAAAAATTAATTAGGGTTGTTACATACACCCACCCTTCAAGAAACTTCGTCCCAAAGTTAGAGTAATTTACAATACAAGGGTAACGACACATGATTCATACATCCACATAAAATAAACAACAACATCAATTTAAAACACTTATACATACTAGTGTACATGTGCAAGGCATGCATGTGTAGCTAGGACATACAAGACTCACACATGCACTAATGAAAATAATGATCACTCCTAAAGCAATTCTTTCATCCGTCCAATCCAATCAACAAGACCATTCATTTCATAAAAGATAGTAAACCAATTAAAATGTTTGCAAAATCCATCAATTACAATAATTTATCACAAACAACATTCATTTAGATAATTGTAGTTCAGTTAAGCAATTATAAATATACATATTTTCTTTTCAAAGAAAGGGGGAAAACAATAAATTCTGCTATAAGGAGAAATCCCCACACATGCTCAACTATTTCAATTCATCCTTCCTCCCTAACTTACTTCTATCTTCCATCCCTATCCTTCCTCTACTGGACTATCTTGGAGTGTCAACTATATTGACCTAACTCCAAATAGAACCCATAAGAGAAAGTGTCAACTCTCTTAACCAAGCTTCCCCAACAGGCAACTAACAGTGATCATCACACGTCTAGGGGAGCATGAGCTAACACCATCCTCCCATGACTCTAGGTTTCAAAGGATACACAGTGGGAAATTCCTCCACCCCTCCTAGAAGAACTAGGTTCCACACCCTACCATGGAACATACAGTGGCATTGTGTTGCTGGGAATTTTGTCATTGTATATTCAGTTTTAGGCAGTCTCACCACCTAAAAAACCTGCACTAGTCCATATATCATAGAAATGAATTCGAACCAACATAATTTCACATACAAATATTCATACCATATTGTTTCTTGGTCGGTGTTCACGACATCAACTTTTTATTATCATTATCCTTTGGCTATTTCATAGCCCATTGACCTGCAAATTAGTTAATAACACAAACTCATGCATATCTATGCATCATCATCATGTAAATGCATTTAACCATAATCTCAATTCGATATCCACATACCAACAACTTTAAATGTCAAAATTTTCAAGTTAGAAATAGATTGCATAGTATCCATCATAATTCAAATAACGTTAAACATTCATAGAATTGACATTCACATAATATATTGCATAATATCCATAATCATCCAAATAACATTAAACATTCATAGAATTGGCATTCACATAATAGATTGCATAATATCCATCCTCATTCAAATAATGTTAACATTCATAGAATTGAAATTCACATGGGTTCATACATCTTAAAAGTTCAAGTGTATCATTAATAGTCTCACAGTGAATAGAAAATAAAGGTGATTAGGCCATAGGTAATTCTAGTTGTGTAAGTCAAAAGGTGGCATTACATACACCCAACCTTCAAGAAACATATTCCCGAGGTGGTCAAAAAAGTGAGGGATGATCTCGTCGCAAGGTCTCAACATCCTCCCAAGTAGAAGATCCTGGGCTATACTTGTCCCACTTGACCTTAACTTGGTCTACCAGAGGGTTCCTGAGCTGTCAGACCATATGGTCCAATATGCATAACGGTTCTACCATGAGGGTTCCCACGTCCGATACCTGCAATTCCTTCCAATTCAGTTTATGAGATTTTTCAACAACATAATGACGTAGAAAAGATACATGAAAAACATTATGAGTTTTATGCAAGTGGGGTGGCAGTACAAGATGATAGGCACCAGGTCCAATTCTCTCTTAGATTTTGAACAGTCCTATAAATTGAGGCGACAACGTTTTCCCCTTCCCGAACCAAATGGTACTCTTATTAGGCCCAATATGAATGAAAACTTGATCTCCCACTTTATAACTTCGGTTAGTCCTATGTGCATCAACATAACTTTTATGTCTATCCTGTGCTTCCTTGAGTCTCTGTCTAATCTGAATCACCTGTTCCTCCATCTCTTGAATCAATTCTAGCCCAACTATCACTCGGTCTTTGTCATATCCCTAGGTCGAACCCAGTTGTAAATGTAAATGAAAATGTACTTAAGCTAGTGAGCAGTTTGATATCATTTTTTGTATGCACATTTCATGGCATATTGTGTGCATGTACTGCACAGTAAAATGAGGAAGTTTGCACATTCCAGGATATTGCATGCAACAACATAAGTGCGTGCGATTTTGAGGCCAGGTAGCCTTTTGTGTATATGTTTCATTTTATAGGCTAGTGAGCCAATTATTATAAGCTATAATGATTATGTTTTGATTAGGCCGGAGAGCCTAGATGTTAAATGCCAAAGTTCCTATTTTTGTATATGTCTCATAATTAATATAAAATACATCACTGCACACAAACCGACCACGATAAGAGAGATGGGGGACTAAACTCCATTGGCTAGGGAAAGGGAGGGGCCTAAAAGTTAAGGAAAAGGGGTAAGTTAGGGAGCTTAATCCAAAAAAGAATATTATATTACTATTTCTTAAATCATAAAGTATGGATAATTATTTTATCCTAAGTTCTAAATTTGGGGACAAGTGGGGCCAAAGTAGCTCCCAACATGACAAGTGTCAATTTGGGGACATGCATACATATTGTTGGGACTCAATTCATTTTCCCATATTTTCCATGATTCTTCCCATCATTCAGTCATCCAGTCAATCATCCATGAGCATGAACACACCCATTAAGCTATCCTTCGTATCTTCATGATTGTACCTGAACCTGTATCCATAGCCATTTTGTGTTGGTGTATCTGGTTAGCTTGGGAGATGGATTGAAGAAGTGAGTTTTTAGGCCCATGGGATATTTAAGAGGTGGGTTTTCAAGCCCATGATAAATTCTCTAGGTGAGAGAATTGTTGGGAATTGATTTCTTGAAGGTGCTAAACTACAACTACAATGTTATGAGACTTCCTGTCCGACCTGTTGCTGAAGCCCGCAAGGGAATTGGGGAAGCCGAAGGACTATTGAGCAGAGAAGGGGCACACTTCCTGGTGGGACATGCATGCGGGGAATGAGGGACTGTATTTTGTTAGCTTGAGTTGGCACCTGAGACATAGTCTTTCCTATTCTCTATGAGCCTTTAGCCTGGTTAGGAATCCCTTTACCAGGGTGGAGTTTAGTCCTAGCTAAGGGGTGACTCACTGTTGAGAGTGATGAATAGAGTGGTCTAAGGCTAGGAGGTTCATGGAAGGTCTGCACGCAGTTGTTGACATTATTACCAAGATAAGTGCCAATTGTGTGATAAATTTACATGCTGCATTGTTATTTATGTACTTATTTTTATGGGTTATCATATGTGCGGTTATAACTGTGTTTATTTTTATGGGTATTTCCTGTATATGCTTGATGTATATGTTTACTATTATTTCAGTGTGAATCTGTACATTTATAGATGTATTTGGCTATTTACATTTTATATATATGTTTCCACAAGAGTTCTGTGTGTATATATTTTAATTGCATCTAGTTCGAAAAATTTATGTGGCATAATTCAGTTGGATACTGGGTATGTTACAGTATGTTCTGAAGAGAGAAGAAAGAGTTCTCTGGCATAGCATGGCCTGACATGGATGGTCGGAGACGTTACAATATGGTATCAGAGCTGTAGTTTTCAACACTAATCCTACATGGGTCGAGAAAGTTGATTTGAAGGGAAATTACACGGAAGATTTATTTCGAAGTGGCCAAATTTCAGTTTTTTAGAATGTCCATGGTAAAATTTAGAAGAAATGACATGGAATTGGGAAAAGCCCCAATTTTTGTTGTTAAATTTAGGGAAAATTAAGAAATTCAGCCAAGTGATGAGATATTCCCAATTTAATATCTATTCTAGAAAATTCGGGTCTATAATGGGTTGAATTTGAAGTTACAGTGAAGCCATGACAAATGGAGCAAGTTTAGTGGTTAAAATTCTCAATTCGCAAATTGATTTTGGATAAATTCATTCCAAAAATGTAAACTTACAGCGATTTGTTGTTGCGGAGGTTGAACTGGTGTTATTGGGGTGAAATTGAACAAATTTCATACTTGTAAAATGTTTATGGTAGAAATTGAGAAAACATTAACCAAAATCCCCAATTTATGCAATGGAATTCACGAGGAATTGATGTGCATAAAAATGAATGTGCGTAGGTGGGCACACTAAAAATGCAGGATGTGTAGTAAAAGGATTTTGATATGTAAAAAAATTGGGTTCCGTGCGGAAAAACGTTGGTGTGCTGGTGCACGCGCTAAATTTGGACAACACATGGAAAAATTTTGGTGTCCAGTTGTGCGCGCTAAATTTAGCATTGCGTAGAGTGAATACGCATAAGAAGTGTGCACAGTGTGCACATTCATAATAATGGTGTGCATGGTGTGTGCAGTATTGGCAGAGTGCAGAGAAACTTTGTTGGTGCATGCGATATGGGTATATGTTGTCACACGACAGTTTAGTTAATGGTGTGCGCAGAGTATTTTTGCACGGTGGGGGTGTACTAAAATTTGGCATGGTGCAATGCATAGAGTGAAATGCATGTGGTATATCACCTTGTGATACAAAAAATGTGTGCAACAGGTAGTAGTACAAGAACCAAAACTGTGCGCGGTGAATATTGGCGCATGAAACAAAAGTAGTGCGCAGTCATTGGTGCGACAGAGAAGTGATGCATAGTGGTTATGGATGCACCGAGCATGATTTACCTTGTGTTTTTGTTGTGCATGGTGAATATGAGCATACAGGTTGAAATTTGTGTGCGCAGAGTAGTTTGGAGGGTGAATAACAACAAAAAACAAATGATTTTCTGTGACGTTTTATATCATTTGAACGCCATCTTTTTGCAGCGCGTTTTTGAGGCCGTTAAGAGCATTTTTAGCAACGCAAAAACCATGAGAATAGAGTGTGCGATGACCCACCTTGTCTTTGTAGCTCAAATAAAAGAGCTCGGAGAGAGCTTTCTAATGATGTAAATTTTTCGCCAAACGGAGCTTTTATGAGAAAGTTACAACACAAACAGTGGAGGGTAAATTTTAAGGCTCATCTAACTTCAAAGAGCCATAACTTTCTTCTTCAGAACCAGATTGAGGCACAAGAGCAGTAAATGGAAATCTATTGAACCATAGAAGACATTCAAATAGATGACTTAAATTTTTGGGCATGTTAAAAATGTTTACTATGGAAAATAAGGCACCTATAGCATTCCAGACCAAAAACACAAATTGATTTAGAACTTCAGCAGGTTGTAACTAGCATCCAATAACCCAAAAAAAGGTGAAACTTGGACAGAGTGTCCATATTATCCATATGAGGAAACCCAATTGAGATCCTATGAAAAATCCAATGGAGTAGGTGAAAAAATGCATAATTATTGTGTAGAGTAGCGAAAAGTTGAAAAATGAACAGAAAAATTAATGGGAAATTTTCAAATAGCCATAACTTTCTACTCGAGACTAGGAATTGAGCATTGGAGCGGTCCTTGGAAAGGTCTTGGACTTTGGAATCTAAATATCCACCCAAAAAATTGATTTGGGCATTCAATTTTTTCAGGAAATCAGAAGAAAGAGTTATGATATATTATTGAACTAGAATGGTTCATATATTCATGAAATTGTTGAAACAATTAGCTTGATAAAGTTTTGTTGGCTGCACATTTTGCAGAGTTTATAACAACTAGATCATATCAGAATCAACACAGATTCCATAGGAATGGAGGAGGAATAGGGGACTTACAACTAGGAATATGAAATCAGAGGGATGGATGTCCATTTGGGCATCGAAGGAACAAACTCCAATGGACATGGAGAAGGAAGGGATGAAAACATGAATATGGTAGAGACCATTAAAATTTTTCACAAGGATGTCCAAAGCCATAAGGCTGATAATGAAAGGCTTATGAGAGCTAAGGAGAAACAAAATGACTTCAACATGAAGTTAATGCAGGTCTTGAACATAATATAAAAGAAATTGGATAAGTAGAGTGGCTCAAAAAAATCAGGAAGTTGCAAGTCTCCTGATGAGAAAACAATAACAAGAAGTGTTAGTAGACATCACCATCACTCCCCGAGGAATTCCAATAAGAGATCACACAGTAGATCAAATCTTTCCCCTGTTAAAAAGAATAAGAGGTATAGGGTGGATGAGCTACGAGGCAAAATGAACAAAATCAAACCTCCTACATTTGATTGCGAGCAAAAGAAGGATGAGGATGAAAAAACATGGTTGTTGGGCATGAGAAAGTATTTTCAATTTTAGACTTACTCTTCTCATGCAGAAGGTATAATTTCCATCTATCAACTCAAGGGAAAGGCATCCATGTGGTGGGATCAACTTGTGTAGGTGCAACACATTAAAGAGAAAAATGTTACTTGGAGGGAATTCAAGAAGTATTTTGAGAAGAAATACTTGACTAAAAGATACTATGACAAGAAAATGAAAGAGTTCTTCGAACTCAAGCTTGGGAGTATGACAATAGATGAATATGAGAGAAGGTTTTTAGAATTGTTGAAGTATGTCTCTTTCATCAAGGATGAGACAGTTAATATTCAAAGGTATTTGAGTGGATTGTCATCATTCATCAGTGACAAATATAGTATGTTGATCCCAAGACATTGCAGGAGACCATAAGGAGAGATAAATTCCTATATGATTAGCAGAAATCAAGGCCAAGTTTCCAAAAAGTTTGGGAAGACAAAAAGAAATTCAATATGGATCAAAGGAAGAAGGGGTCTAAGCCACCATTCTTCATAAATAATCCCTAGGGATAGCCAAATCCTAGAGATCCCATAGCGATTGAAATAGGGGGTAAAAGGCCAAGGAAACCACCTATTCAATGTTGGGGTTGTAAAGGGGATCATATGTTCAGAGATTGTCGTCACAGAGGTGAAAAATGGAAAACTGTTCACAATGTACAACAAGATGAAACAGTGGAGGACATGGTTAGAAATGTGGCAAGGACCTATGCAACCCTGGACAACAAGAAAGAAGAGTATCAATCACATATGATTGAAGTGGAAGGTATGATCAACAACCAAACCATTGTTATTTTAAATGATTATGGAGCTAGTCATAGTTATATAGATCCTAAAATGGTGGAAAGTTTGCATTTTCCAAGAAGAAAGCATGGAAAATATTGGTTGGTGCAGCTGGCTATAGGAGCCAAAAGAAAAGTTAATGATATGGTTAAGTCATGTCTTATGGACATGAATGGACTCAACACTAGGGAAGATTTAAACATCTTGCCTTTAGGTTCTTATGACTATCTAATTGGGATGGATTGGTTGGATCAACGTCATGCTATCCTAGACTTTCATAATAAGGAATTTACTTGCTTGGATAAGGGAGCCTAAGAAAAGTGTGGTGGATTCTGAGGGTTGTAACCATCAGATAAATTCTAGCATTACAGTTGAAGGGATGTTACAGAAAAGGGTGTCAAATCTTTGCAGCGCATATGGAAGAGACACCTAAAGATAAGGTGCCAAATTTGGAAGATCATGTAGTCTTGGAAAATTTTGAAGATGTGTTCAAGGAGGTACCAAGACTACCCGCAAAGAGAGATATTGATTTCTCTATAAATTTAATGCCTGGATCAGCTCCAGTGTCAAAGACTCCTTACAGAATGAGTACGTCGGAGTTGAGGGAGTTGCAAATGCATCTTGAAGAAATTATGAAGAAGGGGCATATACACCCAAGTGTGTCACCTTGGGGTGCCCCAATATTTTTCATGAAGAAGAAAGATGGGACATTAATATTGTAAATTGATTTCAGACAGTTGAATAAAGTGACTATAAAGAACAAGTATCCTCTGTCAAGGATTGATGATCTCTTTGATCAATTGAAGGATGCCAATATATTTTCAAAGATAGATCTTATTTCAGGATACCATCAAGTAAGGATTAAAGAGGAATATATCAGCAATATCACCTTTAGGACAAGGTATGGTCATTATGATTTCATAGTGGTGTCATTTGGGTTGCCAAATGTACCATTTGTTTTCATGTGCTTAATGAATGGTGTTTTTCGAGAATATTTAGAAAAGTTTTTCATTGTCTTTTTGGATGAAATTCTTATATACTCTAAGTCAGAAGACGAGCATGAGAATCATTTGAGAATGGTGTTGCAAGTATTAAGAGAGCATCAATTTTATTCCAAGTTGAGCAAGTGCTCATTTTATCAGAAGCAAATCCATTATCTGGGGCATATCATTTCAAAGGATAGGATAGCAATGGATCTTGAGAAGATAGAAGCCATTAGAGAATGGTCAACACCAAAGAATGTGACAAAGGTCAGATCATTCATGGTCCTTGCAGGCTACTATAGGATATTTATTGAAGGATTCTCAAAGATTGCACACCCAATCACTTCCTTGCAAAGAAAGGGTGTGAAGTTTCAGTCGACATTGGATTGTGAAAAGAGTTTCCAACACTTGAAACAATTATTAACAAGTGCTCCAATACTAAGAATTGCAGATCCAAATGAAGACTTCATTGTATGCACAAATGCATGTAAATAAGGACTTGGTGGTGTCCTCAGTTAAAATGGGTTTGTTATATGTTATAAATCAAGGAAGTTGAAGGAGCATGAAAGACACTATGTCACTCATGATTTCGAGTTGGCAACCATAGTGCATGGCTTGAGGAAATGGAGACACTACCTCATGGGAAAAATGTTTGAGCTAAGAACAGACCATAATGGTCTGAAATATTTATTTGATTAGCCAACTCTAAATGCTAGGCAAACCAAATGGTTAGAATTTATAAGTGAATATGACTTTGATATAAATCATATCAAGGGGAAAGAGAACAAAGTGGTTGATGCACTCAGTAGAAGAGTACATGAATTGGATGCTACAGCCATTACCTTGTACCAATCGGATTTGAAGGACAAAATTATAGAGGCTGCTAAATTAGATTTGCATTACAAGGAATTAGTGGCAAAATTATAGAAAGGTAATTTGCAATAGAAAATTGAATAATACAAGCTAGATAATGATGAAATTCTCATGTACAAGGGAAGAATTTATGTACCAAATTCTCAGGAATTGAAAAATCTAATATTGAAGGAAATGCATAATGTAGCTTATGTTGGGCACCCATGATATCAGAAAACTATTGCAGCTATCAAGAGCCAATATTATTGGCCAGGAATGAAGAAATATGTTGCTAATTTTATTGTCAAATGTTTGGAATGTCAAAAGGTAAAGGTTGAGCATAGACACCCAGCTGGTTTGCTACAACCATTACCCATTCCTGAGTGGAAGTGGGAAGTTGTAACCATGGATTTCATTACCAAACTGCCTAGAACAAACAAGAAACATGATTCTATCATGGTAGTGGTGGATAAGCTTACTAAAGCTGCCCATTTTATTCCAATTAAGCTCACCCACAAGGAAGTGAACATTATTGATGTTTATATGAAAGAAATTTCTAGATTACATGGCATACCCAAGACAATTGTGTTTGAAAGAAATCCAAAATTTACCTCAAAATTTTGGAAGGGATTATTTATTGGATTTGGAACAAATTTGAATTTTATTACAACTTATCATACAGAATTAGATGATCAAATAGAGAGGGTGAATCAAGTGATTGAAGATATGTTGAGGATGTATGTGATGGATAAACCATCAAAATGGGAAGAATACCTACACTTGGTAGAGTTTGATTATAACAATGGGTACCAAGAATCTCTAAAGATGAGCCCATTTGAGGCACTTTATGGAAGAAAGTGTAACACACCAGTAAGCTGGGATAACCCAACATACAGAGAAGTGGTTAGGCCATATTTACTTAGGGAAATGGATGAGCAAATGATAAAAATAAAGAAAAATTTAAAGGGCAGCCCAAGACAGACAGAAAAGTTATGCTGATAAGGGAAAAACTTGCAGGGAATTTAAAGTGGGTGATTATGTATTCTTGAAAGTGAATGCCAACAGAAGTTCCCTGAAATTGGGAAATTTTTCAAAGTTGTCAACTCTCTATTGTGGGCCATTTGAAATCGTAGATAGGATTGGTCTAATAGCTTATATGATTGCATTGTCTGCATCTATGTATGTTCAGAATGTATTCGATGTATCATTACTCAAGAAATATATACCTGATGCTAATCATGTTATTGATTGGAATGTGATTCAGGTGGAGCAATAAGACATTTTTCAAGTGCATCTGGTATGCATTATGGACCGGAAAATCAAATAGTTATGGAATCGAGCCATAGGGCTTGTAAAGGTCCAATGGACCTGGTACAGTCCTGAGGATGCTACTTGGGAGCATGAGGATGCAATGCAAGCATAATACCCACAACTTTTTGATGATTTTTGAAATTTTGTTGTATATGGGTACATGATGCACTGAGGACAGTGCATAAATAAGGGGAGGGGATTGTAATATCCCTAGGTCGAACCTAGTTGTAAATGTAAATGTGAATGTACTTAAGCTAGTGAGTTGTTTGATATCATTTTTTGTATGCACATTTCATGTCATAGTGCACGCATGTACTACGCAGTAAAATGAGGAAGTTTGCACATTCCAAGATACCACGCGCAACAACATAAGTGCGCGCGATTTTGAGGCCAGGTAGTCTTTTGTGTATATCTTGCATTTTATAGACTGGTGAGCCAGTTATTATAAGCTAGGATGCTTATGTTTTGATTAGGCCAGAGAGCCTAGATGTTAAAGGTCAGTGTGCCTATTTTTGTATATGTCTCATAATTAATATAAAATACATAGTTGCGCACAGACCAACCATGATAAAAGAGATCGGGGACTAAACTCCACTAGTTAGGGAAACGGGGGGGGGCCTAAAAGTTAAGGAAAAGGGGTAATCTAGGGAACTTAAGCCAAAAAGGAATATTATATTAATATTTCTTAAATCATAAAGTATGGATAATTAGTTTATCCTAATTTCTAAAGTTGGGGACAAGTGGGGTCAAAGTAGATCCCAACATGACAAGTGTCAATTTGGGGACATGCATACATATTGTTGGGACTTAGTTCATTTTCCCATCTTTTCCATGATTCTTTCCATCATTCCTTCCATCATTCAGTCATCCATGAGAATGCACACACCCATTGAGCTATCCATCATATCTTCATGACTATACCTGAACCTGTATCCATAGCCATTTTGTGTTGGTGTATCTGGTTAGCTTGGGAGCTCGACTGAAGAAGCAGGTTGTAAGGCCTGTGGGATATTGAAGAGGTGGGTTGTCAGGCCTGTGAGAAATTATCTGGGTGAGAGAATTGTTGGGAATTTATTTCCTGAAGGTGCTAAACTGTAGCTACAATGCTATGAGACTTCCTGTTCAGCTTGTTGCTAAAGATTCGAAAGGAAGTGTGGCATTTGAAGGATTGTTGAGCAGAAAAGGGGCACACTTCCTGGGTGGGATAGGAATGTGGGGAATGAGGGACTATAGCTTGTTAGTTTGAGTTGGCACCTGAAACATAGTCTTTCCTTTTTTCTATGAGTCTTTAGCTTGGTTAGGACTCCCTTTACTCAGGTGGAGTTTAGTCCCAGCTCGGGGGTGACTCATTATTGAGAGTGATGAATAATGTGATCTAAGGCTGAGAGGTTCGTGGAAGGTCTACACATAGTTGGTGACATTATTACCAAGATAAGTGCCAATTGTGTGATAAATTTACATGTTGCATTTTTATTTACGTGCTTATTTTTATGGGTTATCATATGTGCGGTTATAACTGCATTTATTTTTATGGGTATTTCCTATATATGTTGCATGTATATGTTTATTGTTATTTCAGTGTGAATCTATGCATTTGCAGATGTATTTGGATGTTTACGTTTTATATATATGTTTCTGCAAGAGTTCTGTGTGTATATATTTTAATTGCATTCAGTTCGAAAAATTTATGTGGCATAGCTCAGTTGGATACTGGGTATGTTACAATATGTTCCGTAGAGAGAAGAAAGAGTTCTCTGGTGTAGTGTAGCCTGACATAGATGGTCAAGGAAGTTACAGTCTTCTAACCTTTCCCAACTCAAGGGTGCTCTACATGGCCTTCCATATAAAGGTTTGTAGGGTGGCATTCCAATGGAGCTATGAAAACTGTTATTGTAGGCGAACTCTACCAAAGGTAGGTTCTTCTCCCAATGGGTTTGATTACCCATAACATACATCCTAAGCATGTCTTCCATAAATTTATTTTCTCTCTCATTTTTCCCATCTATTTCAGGATGATAAATTGTGCTTAAGTTCAATCGATTCCCCAACGCTGTCTGCAAACTTGTCCAAAACCTAGAAGTGAATTTGTAGTCCCTATTTGAAATGATATTCTTGGGTAACCCATGAAAAAAGATGACTTAACTTATAAATATGTGTGCCACATAAATGACATCGTAAGTGTCTCTAACTAGAATAAAATGAGCACTCTCGGTCAACTTATCAACTATCACAAGAATGGCATTGTATCTATGTGATATGAGCGACAATCCCACAACAAAATCCATAGAAATGACTTCCCATTTATACATAGGGACATCATGTGGTTGTAGGAGACCTGTCGGGTGGTGGTGGTCAACTTTCACTTGTTGACAATCTAGGTACTTGGCGATGAAATGGACTACATCACGCTTCATTCCTACCTAGAAGAAAAGTCTCTTCATGTCTGCGTACATTTTCTTCACACCTGGATGAGCACAATAAAGTGCTCTATGGGATTCCTTGAGTATGATGCTTTGAATATCCCCACCTTCAGGGATGTACATCATTCCTTAATATCTTAATAGTCCATATTCTTTGAGGCTATATCCTTTATACTTTGGATGTAATTTCCTTCCACTCTGGAGGGTTGAATTAACCTTTAAATACCAACTATCTCCAATAAGTTTCCCCAACACATGCTCCCTAAGATTAAATTTTAAGGGTACCAAGGAGAATACATGTGGTCTCCGACTCAAGGAATTCGCGACCACATTTTCCTTTCCCTTGATGTACGAAATTCCAAATTCATATTCACTCATAAACTCACTCCATTGCCTCTGCCTAGCATTGAGATCCCTTTGAGTGAATATATTTTTTAAGATTTCATGGTCTGTTTTGAGCTCAAAGTTTCACCCCACTAGATAGTGCCTCCAAAGTTTCAAAGCTAGCATTACAACTGCCAACTCGAAATAATGAGTAGCATAAATATCCTCATGTTGCTTCAACTTTCTTGACACATACGCTATCACTCCTCCATCCTATATTGGCACGATCCCCAATGCTTGCTTCAAGGAATCTGTGCAGACTATGAAGTCTTTTTCCATATCCAACACTCGTAGAATTGGTGCAGTAGTTAGTAACCTCTTAAGCTCTATGAATGCACTATCGCATTCTTCTATCCATTCATACCTGACCCCCTTGCGCTACAAAGTGGTTATGGGTTTCGCTATTTTAGAGAACCCTTCCAAGAATCTCCAATAGTAACCTGCTAGCCCCATGAAGCTTCTTACCTCATGAACATTTTTCGGCACTGGCCATTCCATAACTACCTTTACCTTTATGGGTCCACATAGATTCCTTCACCAGAAACGATATGACCTAAATTGTGAATTTATTTCTGGAAGAAAGAACACTTCGACAAATTTCCATACAATTTGTTCTCTCTAAGGAATGACAACGCCACTCACAAGTGTTCCTCGTGTTCTCTTTCATTCTTGGAATAGATGAGGATATCATTCAAAAATACCTATACAAAGTGGTCTAAGTACTTTCAGAATACACCGTTCATGAGGCTCATGAATATTGCTGGTGCATTGGTCAAACAGAAAGGTACTGCAACGAACTCGTAATGCCCAAACTGAGTTTGAAATGCAATTTTAGGAATATCACCTTCCTTAATCCTTAACTGGTGATACCCTGATCGCAGATCAACTTTTGAGAACACCGTTGTTCCTTTCATCTGATCAAAGAGCTCATCTATCTGTGGCATTGGGTACCTATTTTTCACTGTAGCACGGTTCAAGTCCCTCTAATATATACACAGTCGTAAGGAACCATCCTTATTCTTCACAAAAGTTATTGGTGCACCCCAAGGTGAGACACTAGGCCTTATTAGCCCTAAGTTGAGTATTTCCTTCAACTGCATCTGCAACTCACAAATTTCCGTCACTCTCATCCTATACGGAGTCTTGGAAATTGGCTCTGCACCAGGTTTTAGCTCAATGGTAAAATCAAACTCCCTCTATAGAGGTAACCCTGGAAACTCTTTCGAAAAAACATCCTTAAACTTCGACAATACTGGGTACTGATCCAAGGAGGGTCCTTTCCCTTCATTAATTGCTTCCACTACATATAATCGACAACCTTTCCTCATGCAACATTTAACTTCATGGTTGAAATAAAGCATAGAGACACCTCCCTTCATACATCGTGGATCTCTACTGACCTTTCTTCTCGTCAATGCAAAGCACCCTTTTTTTGAAACAATCTACCATATCTCGATGGGATTATCACCAATCCATTTTGATGATTAGGTCATACGTCCCGATAGTAGTGACATACACCTTCAACCTAGTATTACACACTCCCAGGTCTACTAGAAAATTGCTAATGCTAGGTCCTACCGCTTGTTTTTCCCTCGAATCCATCTCGACTTGTTTAAAATCATCGTGCACGTAGAATGCCAACCCACACTTTTCTAATGCACAAGGTGAAATGAAACTATCTGTAGCACCATAATCAAATAAAATTTTAACATTGACATGACTTAGCATACCTGACAACTCCACCATTGTGGATTGATGTTCTTCTTGGCGATTATTAACTGTTACATAAATATGGTAGCTACCACTCGCTCTTCCCATCGGGGCCTTTCCTTCTCTATGCACAAATCTTGTTTGTGACTCTGGGTAGTCATGTTGGTAATGGGATCCTCCAAACCCCCAATAAGTAACACGAGATGGAACCTGCGCACTACCCTGTGATGGTCTCTGAAACAAGTTCCTTCCCCTTGATCCTCTACCCCTACTTGTTGCTCCCTCAAAAGGTCATGGACCTTCCTGCATCGTTGGTGATGAGTGGGATGTTGCACTCACTGCCATTGAAATACTTGTAGCAACTACTCTAGGTGAGACTCTATTTTCATAAGGAAGCGGCCTAGAGCTCCCTCGCCTGGATAATGTCCTAGGGGCCTTCCCCATGAATCTAGGATGTTGTGGAAAGGTTGATCTCATACCTCCATTTAAGATCATATGATCCTCCACATAACGTGCATTTTCAACTTCTTTATCTACTAACGACGATTTCCACATCTGTACCATGGCCCTTATCTTAAGGTTTAACCCATACACAAAACGTTCTGCCTAGCATTGATTGGTATCCATGTACGAGAGATATTTTATCAACTCCATGAACCTGATCTCGTACTCTTCCATGGTCATGTTTCCCTAAACTAGAGCATGAAATGCTCCCACCTGTTGTTCATCGTAGTAAGCCGAAAAATATTTCCTCAAGAACCTTTCCTCAAAAATATCCCATGAGACGGTGTCTGGGGTAAGGTGCAACTACCCCTCTAGGTTACCCCACCAGTTCAAGGCACTATCTCTCAACTAAAAGATCGTTATTTTCACCTTTGATGTGGAAGCATAGTCTCTTAAGGAGAAACATCGTGTCATTCCTTCCAACCATGCCTCCACATCTTCACTTGCACGACCCTCAACAAACTCTGGGAGTTTGATCTTTTGTAGTTATTTGGTGATGTCCCCTGGTGGAGGCCTTCCCTATGAGTCCCTCGACACTTCAAGGTTATCCACTCCAGATGGTGGGGGTTCAAATTCGACATCTCCTAACTGGCGTCCCTTTAATGTCTCATTAATATCCTCCAAAGAGTGCAAAATGAGAGCTAATTCAGGCGATGGTGGTGGTAGCGTCAATATTGGCGGTCCTTGCAATGATTCCCCTCAAACTTGATTTCCTTGAGTCCTAACCATTTTAAATGATTGAATCTGCATCAACCAAATTATTACCAGGGAAGAGTTTAAGGCAATCCACATTTTCTCAACTTATACTTGTAGACATAGGGTTACGCATAAGTTTTTTTTTTTACTTGTCTGTAAACAGACGTTATTCTCTTTAGGGTAAGTGGCTTAGGTCAAGGTTAACGCATCTAATCTTGGTAACTTCATCCAAGTAAGCTACTAGCTTGTCTCCTTGCTAACTATGCTAGCACCATAATGTACTCGCCAATTACTCTAACTTAACTATTTAGTCAAGCATTTAACCCTTCCCTATATCAATATACGACACTCATATTAACCACCCTTATAATATTATTATTATATATATTTTTGTAATACCACAATTTCCATATGTTTGTCCTTCATTATTTTAATCTTAGTCACTTTACTATTTAACCCATTATTTACCACTTCCATGCATATTTTGTAATATAGCAATACTTTTTATTTTTATTTTTATAAAGGTTTATAACCATAA
>JZKD02S2247245.1:994633-1026582 GCA_000966675.3 Picea glauca
GTTTTGTAATAATATTTTTTTATCCCTTTTTGTTAATTAAATTAAAATCAAATTTATTAAAAAAAAACTATCAATTAAGTTTAAATAAATCAACTAAATTCAATTTTGATTTAATTCAATAAATACAATTTTTTTTTAATTGTTTATTATTATTATTATTATTTTAATAAAATGAAATTTTAATTTTAAAGAAATAATTATAATAAAGAAAAGAAAGAAAACAATTAATTGATAAATAATAAAAAAAAGACTTACCCTGTAGGTAACGTGGACCTTGCATGTGATCCACGTGTTACTCATGATCATTTCCGTAATTAAAAAAAAAGCGTGAACATTTAAACCCTAATCACCACCATTCCTTTCTCATTTGCTTGGTTGTCTGGGGTGTTTGTACGCAGAGGGTGAAGGAGGGTGTTTAGGCGTGGCCATGGGTCCAGCTCCTCCCCCAGTCTCGGTCACTGAGCTATGGCTCCTCCATCTTAGAATTGAGCTTCCAGGCGGAGAGCTCAACGTTGAGGATGGAGTTCTCTTGGTTGTTGCGTTGGCTTTGTCGACGTAGGTTCCAACCCTGTTGTCTACGCATTATGCACAAATGTTGTCCCTTCATGAGCTCTCCTCTCTCAGTGGCTTAGTGCTGGTTTGGTGTTGTATGATTTAGCATGCTTGGAATGTAGGCTTGGATGCTCGATGGGTATGGAGATGTGGGCTCTCTTGGGCATGGCACTTGGTGCTCAACTCATCATTCCAAATACTCTAGGTGGAATGGTCAGGCATTGGTTTTTCTCTTAAGCATTGGATTATGTTTGGTGTGTAGTGCAGTTACTTGAGGGCTCCTTCCTCGTGGCTTGGATTGCACTTGATACTCACGATTAGGCTTGGCTCTTGATGATGGATTTACAACTCTTTTTGTAGCTCTCAATTGCAGCCGTACTGGTACTGAAGTGATAAATGAGAAACGTGCGAGCACACTTGCAGAGAGAGTCAATCGAATCTTCTTGAGACTCTCATCATGTACAAAGTGCAAGAGAGAATTGGCTTGTGGAATTGGTGCTTGGGTGTTGGGTTGTGTTAACTTTGCATGGTGGCCTTCGGCCCTCTACCTAGAATATAGGGTTGGACGCATAGTGCACTATTAGTGACTCATGGCTTCTCCCAGGTGTCTTTGGTGCTTGTTCTTGAGCATTATAGTGTTGGGAAATTGCTATGACTTGGTGTGGTGGCTCTTGGTCCTATGCTTCAAGTTTAGGGCTCGATGGTTGTAGGCCAAAGAGTATGAGTTGTGGGCTTCCTCATGACTTCTCCTTGGTGTCTTGACTTGGTGATTGGTATGGTTGGATGATTGCACCCTCGGTTCCATAGAGATTAGGGATCGATGACTTAATCCCAACCTTTTTTTTATTTTATTTATTTATTTATTATTATTATTATTATTATTTATTTATTATTTTATTTTATTGTTATATTATTGCATTTTTTTTTGTATAAATAGGTAAATTTCACTGACATGTGTGCTCCCTTGTGCCTCCTCCTTGTAGGTTTGGTGCTCGGTCTTGGGAATTTGTTGATACTTAGTATAACTCTTGGGTTCTTAGTCTATAAATGGAGATTGGGGTCGATAGGTTTATGCCAGCATTGTTTTTTTTAATATATATTTTTAATTTGTTTTTATTGCATCTAACCCTTATAACTATTTCCTCTTGTTCTTTTGCAGGTGAGGCTGTTTGCAGGTAGAGAGGTTGGAACAGTGGAACAAGGAACATATGGACATCGCACTAGAAGAGGTGTGGCAGGGTCTTTTCCCTGGTGCACTCACCATCTTGTCCAATAATTTTCTGGGTAGTTTCCTTAGGGCTCTGGGGTCCTTTCTGGGTTATTTATGGTTTAATTAAGGGTTGAAAACAAAGGGTAGTTGCATGAACATGTTCAATGACGCGAATTCGCAACCCTCACAGTCTGACCTGCTCTCACCGGGACCTTCTTTAGCACAGGCCCGAAGAGTCAAAGAACTCTTCCAACTCCTCTCGGGAGTTCTCACTACCCACAGTTCTCCCTTCGGCGATCTCTCCTTCGCTTATCGAGAAATCGAGTTTCGCGGTATCGCGAAACTCGGGAACGCAATTCACATGCAAATCAAAACCCCAAACTCTGATGGTCAAAGGGTCAACGCTTTCACTCTATCAAGGATTTCCCTATCGGGATATCTCTACCTGCGATGTCAACAACTTGAACTTACAGTCCCCGAGACCCGATGTGCCGATTCCCCGACATAGCGCCACCTGTACTCCACTAGCGTCTCCGGGTCCCACACAACCATATTACTTCGGGATTTCACGGAGGGTGAATCCACGATACAAGTTTTCCTGGGTGTCGAAAACCCCGAACGCCGAATCCCGACCTCCCGGGATCACGTGCCACCTGTCCCGTGGAAATCAACGACTTCGGTTAATTCGGGAATTCACGACTCGTGAGTTCAACGGTTCTGCACCTCACCTCATCAACCACTGAACGCCAAACCCCGATGGGCTTTGGTCCCTCCTGCGCCTATCGTTTAACTCCTGCGCAGCTTCTCCACGATCCAACGATCCTCGGGACTTCGCGATTTCTTCTCCGCGAACCTTGACCTTTGATTCTCCTTCTTGGAGATTTCTCCCGCTTGAAAGCTTCTCCTGCTAAAGCCTCTCTTGGTTCTGTTCCCACCATATCCTCGAAGGAACTATCCCTCCTGAGCTTGTAAGTTCTGTCGCCTTAAAACTTTGCACACTCTTTCCACAATCGACTTCTAACAACTCTCAAAGTGATGAGTCTCCCTCGACTCTACGCACTCACCTGCACTTCTCCTGCACGGCTCTTTCGACCCAGTTCAACTTCTGGATGAATGAGAATAAGAATTTAACTGCTAAGCCTCATCAACGCACTCTATGCAGAGGAATTCAACTGCACTCTATGCAAGAATTTTCTGGCTCAAACAGAGAACAATTGAAACTCATTCCCTTCTCTCAGACTTTAAATTTATCCTGAAATCAAACTTCCAGCCTACGCACGTCTTGCACGGTTCCAGTGTCAAATCCTGCACCCCTGAGGACTTAGAACAAAAGTTATCACTTCCTGAACCCTGCGGTCACGCACTCCTTGCGGACAAATTCCACTGCACTCTATGCAGGAATCTCTTGGTTCAAGAAATAGAGAAACAATTGAAACTAATTGTTTTACTCTCACAGATTTCGAATCTACCATGAAATCACATACGCAGCGTATAGAAAAAAGGCATAACAAGAAGCAAATATGAAACATCATAATATCAACAACACACAGAGAATAATCACATCCATGGAATTGAATCAAAGTCTTCCTATTAATTCAATATATGTACATGGGTGTTCTCCACAAGTTTTCTGCTCTGCTCTTCTTGCTCCTGTTTCTCATACGAATGATGATGTTACAATGATACAAAGGAGGGTGCCTATATTCCGTTTTCCCTCTCGAATTCTACAACTATCAGATCTACAATTAATTCCTAACTATCTTTACATTAATTCTATTGAATGCCTCAGCTACTAAGGAAGTGAGCTTAAAGGCTCAAAGTCCATTTACATATACAAGTGCGCTTCATCACATCAACACATTAATGTTTGGTGCATCATATGAAGGTGTTTCAAAATTTTGGTGCTGGCACTATCCAGCTGTCTTTTCTGTTCCACGCGCTGGCTCGCTTGATGAGTGAGCGATGCTCTTCCATCATACTCCTCGGCTTGAAAATTTTCATGGGCTTCTGTCCATGAGCTCTGGTACAGTCTACCCATGCTTCTGGATAACTTCTTCTGTCTCCCAACTGGCATCCTCCACTGGGTGATTCTTCCATTTTACCAGGTACTCAAAATACTGCTTTCGCCTAGTCTTTTTGCTCAATCGCTTATCTAGTATGCGCTCCATCTGCGGTGTCACTGCAACTGGTAACTGCTTTTTCCACTGGATCATTGGTTCCTCAATTCCAGCTTCTTCTTCATCAGCCCTGTATGGGTATAAATCCAAAACATTGAAAATCATAGATATCCCGATGCCTTCTGGAACTCAAGTTCATAAGCATTCTCGCCAAATTTCCTCAGTACTCTGCACGGCCCGATTTTCTTCATTTTGAGCTTGTTGTATGTTCCCCTCGGGAACCTTTCTTTTCTCAAGTGTGCCAGAACCATGTCCCCAACTTCAAACCGAAGTTGTCTCTTTCGCTGATCATCTCTGCGCTTATACTCTTGATTTGACATCTGTAGTCGCTGCTTCACCTTCGCGTGAAGTTACTGCATCGCCTCAACGAACTCTTCAGCATGAGCGCTACTAGTTTCAGCTTGTCTTGACTCCCTGAGCTCAGAAACTCCTCTCGGATGTGTCCCATACAAAATCTAGAATGAGCTTTTGCCTGTACTCCGATTCACTGAATCGTTGTACGCAAACTCTGCCTGTGGTAATATTTGGTCCCAACTGCCGTGATGTTCCATCACTAAGCCTCTCAGTAAGTCTCCCAGACTTCTGTTGACCACCTTGGTCTATCCATCTGTCTATGGATGGTAAGCTGAACTAAAAGCCAGATTAGTCCCCAGCTTCTTCCATAGTGTCCTCCAAAAATGACCTATGAATTTTGTATCTCGATCCGAGACTATGCTCCTCGGCAATCCATGCAATCTAACAACCTCTTTGAAAAACAAGTTTGAGATGTGCGTCGCATCGTTGGTCTTATGACACGGAATAAAATGTGCCATCTTCGAGAACCTGTCTACCACCACAAAGACGGAATCAACTCCCCTTTGTGTTCTCGGCAAACTCAAAACAAAATCCATGCTAATGGCTTCCCATGGCCTTTCGGGTATGGGTAATGGCTGATAGAATCCTGTATTCTGCTTTCGGCCCTTCGCATGTTGACATATCCGACACCTGTCAACAAATCTCTTTACATCTGCTCGCATGCCCGGCCAATAATATGATTCACTCAGCTTGGCGAATGTCTTATCATGTCCAAAATGACCTGCTAATCCACCACTATGCTTTTCCTTCACCAAATTCTCCCTCATGGAGCAATTCGGTATACACAATTGATTACCCCTGAACAAAAATCCCTCCTGGATCATGAAATCTATCCAAGGAGTCCGATCCCTGAGAACTGGATTCTCAGTGGCCTCGTATGCTTCTCCGAAGTCTGCATCACCTGCATACATATCTTTGAGGTTTTCAAAACCTAAGGTTTTGACCCTGAACTCCTGCAGCAATAAACATTTCCTGCTCAAAGCATCAACCACTTTGTTAGCAGTCACTGAAATGTGCTTAATCACAAACGTGAAATTCTGCATGTACTCTACCCATTTTACATGCTTCTGGTTCAACTTATCTTGTTGACTTACAAACTGCAATGCATGATTATCACTGTACAACACAAACTCTTTGGGTATCAAATAATGCCTCCACTTTTTCAATGCCTGTATGATGGCATAGAACTCTTTATCATATGTGGAGTATTTCAATTTTGCATCATCCAACTTCTCACTGTAATATGCAACAGGTCTGTCATCTTGACTCAGGACCCCTCCAACAGCATATCCACTGGCATCACACTTCACTTGGAAGGTTTTCTGGAAATCAGGCAACACCAGAATTGGTTTCTCTGTTATCTTTCGCTTCAACAGATTGAAGCTTCTCTCAGCCTCGGTTGTCCAGTGAAAAACTTTATGCCGTTTCTTCACCGTGTCCATCATTGCGGCACTAATTCCACTAAAATTGCGAATGAACTTTCTGTAGAAACTAGCCAGTCCATGGAAACTCCTCACCTCAAAAACGTTTCTGGGTGATGGCCAGTTCCTGATCACCTCCACCTTCTCAAGATCCATTTTCAACTCGTTCGCTGAGATGAAAAAACCCAAATAAATGAGCTCTGTCTGCATGAAGGAACACTTCTTCATGTTGATCAACAACTTCTCCTGTTGTAGCCTTCTCATTACAATGGCAAAATGTTTCAAGTGCTCAGCCTTGGTCTTACTGAAAATCAAAATGTCGTCCAGGTATTCGACTACAAATTTTCCAATGAATTCCCGCAAGACTTCATTCATCAGCCTCATGAATGTGCTCGACGCGTTTTTCAAACCAAATGGCATGACCATCCATTCGTACAAACCTTCATTTGTCTTGAATGTTGTTTTCCATTCATCACCCTCTCTCATGCGAATCTGATGATATCCATTCTTGAGATCAATCTTCGAAAAGTAATTTGCCCCACTCAGACAATCCATCAGATCGTCCATTCTCGGCAGTGGAAATCTATACCTGATGGTGATTTTATTTATCTCCCTGGAGTCTGTACACATTCTCCAGCCTCCATCCTTCTTCAGACTCAATATCGTCGGAACAACACACAGACTGAGACTTTCCCTAACCAGTCCTTTATTTTGCAGATCCTGTACCTGCCTTTTGAATTCCTCGTTCTCCTGAGGTGTCAACCTGTACGCTGCTTTATTCGGCATGCTTTCTCCGGGTATGAGATCGATGTGATGACTCACACTTCGCATCGGTGGCAACGAACGAGGTAATTCGTCCACGATGATATCAGCGAACTCTCCCAGCAGTTCCTGAATCTCTTCTGGCAAGTCGTCCACTCTTGTGCTTGTCAGGACAATTCTCGACTTCCTGACAACGAAGAATTGTGGATCTTCATTCTTCTCCATCTCTGTGAGAAGCTCCTTCCCACTCATGAAAAGTATTGTGCTAGTTACTTCCGGTTTCACTTCCTTATCTTTTATCGAAAGCAATTTATGGAGTCTCCCATCCTTCTCCAATGTATGTGTGTTCATCCTCCCATCATGAACAACATTTCTATCATACTGCCATGGTCTACCCAACAAGATATGACATACGTCCATGGGAATAACATCACACAGTATCTCATCATGATAATTCCCAATCTTAAATTTAACTAAGCATTGTTTAGTGACACTTACCCGGTGTCCTTTCTATAACCACGAGACTTTATATGGGCTCGGGTGCTTAGTTGTTTCCAGCTCCAACTTTTCCACCATCTCGGATGAAACGAGATTGTCTGTGCTCCTGCTGTCAACTATGACCTTGCATTTTCTGTCCTTGGTTGTACAAGTCGTTCTGAACAGTCTTCTCCTTTGCACTGATCTTTCCACCTCTTTCTCAGGTGTCAAAAGAATCTTATGCATCCCAAGTGACCTTCCGTTGTCTGCATCTTCATTCTCAGCATCACGCCTCTACGCCTCAGTGATGTGAGCTTCACTTCTATCCATTTTCCTGTCTGGACAATCCATGGCTTTATGTCCGTCTTTCCCACATGTAAAACATGTGATAATTCCTCCACGACCTCTTCCTCTACCTCGGGTACGAGGAATAGCGTTGGCATCAGCATATCCGCCACCCTGCTCTGCATGATGCCTCCTCAGCTTAGCATATTGTTGCCTTGGTTGTGAGGTCCCACCTGTCTCAACCTTACCCTGAGGTCTCTTCCACTCCTCCTTGGGTTTCTGAGCTCTATCTTGGGCAATTTCCTTGCCTCTGGGCTGACTCCTACCTCGCCCTCGCTGTCCCTGCTTGCGGCTCAGCTTCTCTTCGTCCTTCAGAGTCATCTGGTATGCATCCTCAACTATTCGGATGGTAACCATGCTCAACTCATCCTGAATGTCATAACTTACACCATTCAGGTACCTTGACACCTTTTCATCATCGCTCTCTTGATGACCTGCCCGAATGTTGAGTCTGTAAAACTCCTCGGTGTACTCCTTCACCGTCATCAGCTTCTGCCTCAGGTTCTGCATACGCCTGAACAGAGTGATCTGATAATCTCTGGGGATGAACTTCTCTTTCATATTAGCGATCATCCGATCCCAGCTTTTAATTTTCTGTTTTCCTTTGCAGCGCCTATCAGCCTGCAATTCATCCCACCATAAGGCTGCATGTCCTTTCAACTTTGTAACAGCATGCCTTATCTTCTTGTCCTCTTCGATATCCTCATAATCGAAGTAGGTGTCGAGTTCTCGGATCCAATCCAGCAACTCTTCTACATTCAGACTTCCCTCATAGACGGGAATGTCCATTCTTGTCTTTGAGCTCATTCTGGCGATGGCTCTAATCAACCTCTCTGTCAAGGCATCCTCTGCTATGATTCCTCTACATCGTGTCCATCTTCCTCTTCCACCTCGGAATCACTGAACTCTACTGCACCAGCTCCGCGTCTCTGCGCAGTCTCCATCTCCTCAAGCCTTTCTCGGAGATCTCTCATTTTTCGCTCCATCTCTGGGTTTCCTGCCGGCCTACCCCTCCTCCGAGCATCCCTGTACTCATGATCAGGATACTGTCTCTCTCTTATGGGAGGCATGGTGAAATCTGCTCCTCCCTGCTACCTGAACAAAGAGAACTCCTAAGCTGCTCTAATACCACTTGACGCGAAGTCGCAACCCTCACGGTCTGACCCGCTCTCACCAGGACCTTCTTTCGCACAGGCCCGAAGAGTCAAAGAACTCTTCCAACTCCTTTCGGGAGTTCTCACTACCCACAGTTCTCCCTTTGACGATCTCTCATTCGCTTATTGGGAAATCGGGTTTCGCGGTATCGCGAAACTTGGGAACACAATTCACATGCAAATAAAAACCCCGAACCCCGATGGTCAAAGGGTCAACGCTTTCACTCTGTCAGGGATTTCCCTATCGGGATATCGCTACCTGCGATGTCAACAACTTGAACTTACAGTCCCCGAGACCCGATGTGCCGATTCCCCGACATAGCACCACCTGTACTCCACTAGCATCTTCGGGTCCCCTGCAACCACGTGACTTCGGGATTTCGCGGAGGGTGAATCCATGATACAATTTTTCCTGGGTGTCGAAAACCCCGAACGCTGAATCCCGACCTCCTGGGATCGCGTGCCACCTGTCCCGTGGAAATCAACGGCTCCGGTTAATTCGGGAATTCGCGACTCGCAAGTTCAACGGTTCTGCACCTCACCTCGTCAACCGCTGAACGCTGAACCCCGATGGGCTTTGGTCCCTCCTGCGCCTATCGTTTAACTCCCGCGCAGCTTCTCCACGATCCAAGGATCCTCGGGACTTCGCGATTTCTTCTCCGCGAACCTTGACCTTTGATTCTCCTTCTTGGAGATTTCTCCCGCTTGAAAGCTTCTCCTACTCAAGCCTCTCCTGGGTCTGTTCCCACCGTATCCTCGAAGGAACTATCCCTCCTGAGCTTGTTAGTTTTGTCACCTTAAGACTTAGCACACTCTTTCCACACTCGACTTCTAACAACTCTCAAAGTGATGAGTCTCCCTCGACTCTGCGCACTCACCTGCACTTCTCCTGCACGGCTCTTTCGACCCAGTTCAACTTCTGGATGAACGAGAATAAGAGTTTAACTACTGAGCCTCATCAACGCACTCTATGCGGAGGAATTCAACTGCACTCTATGCAGGAATTTTCTGGCTCAAACAGAGAACAATTGAAACTCATTCCCTTCTCTCAGACTTCAAATTTATCCTGAAATCAAACTTCCAGCCTGCGCACGTCTTGCACGGTACCAGTGTCAAATCCTGCACCCCTGAGGACTTAGAACAAAAGTTATCACTTCCTGAACCCTGCGGTCACGCACTCCTTGCGGACAAATTCCACTGCACTCTATGCATGAATCTCTTGGTTCAGGAAATAGAGAAACAATTGAAACTAATTGTTTTACTCTCACAGATTTCGAATCTACCATGAAATCACATATGCAACATATAGAACAAAGGCATAAAAAGAAGCAAATATGCAACAACATAATATCAACAACACACAGAGAATAATCACATCCATGGAATTGAATCAAAGTCTTCCTATGAATTCAATATCTGTACATGGGTATTCTCCACAAGTTCTCTGCTCTGCTCTTTTTGCTCCTGTTTCTCATACGAATGATGATGTTACAATTATACAAAGGAGGGTGCCTATATTCCGTTTTCCCTCTCGAATTCTACAACTATCAGATCTACAATTAATTCCTACCTATCTTTACATTAATTCTATTGAATGCCTCAGCTACTAAGGACGTGAGCTTAAAGGCTCAAAGTCCATTTACATATACAAGTGTGCTTCATCACATCAACGCATTAATGTTTGGCGCATCATATCAAGGTGTTTCAAAATTTTGGTGCTGGCGTTGTCCAGCTGTCTTTTCTGCTCCACGCGCTGGCTCGTTTGATGAGTGAGCGATTCTCCTGCATCATTCAAGGTTCAGGTTATAGGTTACATGCTATCTTAGGAACTAATTTACACAACTAAGTGGTTGTTCAAGCCGAATGTTTCAGTTTTGAAACTGGGTTCTGATACCATTTGTAAGGCCTAAATTATAGAGCCTCATAAAAATAAATAAATAATTTCTAATTTACTTCTTTAATTACTACTACTTAGTTTAGAATTTATTTTCTTGATTTTCTTCTACCAGCATGATAATTGTCAGTTTCTACCAGCATAATAATTTACAACAACATGATAATCAACAACAAGCTAATAATAACAACATACTAACGACATATCAACAAACAACATAGAAACAACAACATACTAACAACATAATAATCAACAACAATATAATGATAGAAAAAAATGCATAAAGTATCTACCTCAACCTAAAGCAACCTGAATCTTAGTTGATTTAGCCCTTTCCTGGTTGTTGATGATCGTTCCCAACTGTCCAAACTGAGTATTAACCTCCAAGCCAACTAGGAACAACCTCTCTGGCTCCCTAGCTCCAGTAATCCTTGTGGTTTCCTGGTCCTTGAGCCCAAAATTCCCAACAACAATGGTGTCTCCATGAGAGTTTCCCCCCCAAAAAACCAAATTGTTCACTAATCTCCTCCCTTTAGAATTTCTCCCTCCTCCTTTTTCTTCAATTTCACCTCCCCCAAAACCAAGACCAAAGATCATTTTCCAAGTCCTCTTCCCTCTTCCTTATCCCCTCTCTCAAAAGCCTCTCCCTCCTTCAATTCTCCAACTGCCTTATCCCCCATTAATTCCTCAACCACCTTGTCCCTCCCATTAATTACTTCAACTACCAATTTTAATAATATTATAATAAAGACTCAATAAATTTATTTTAATAATTAATTAAATAAATATTTATCAACCGTAATAATTAAATAATTAATTAGAATTGTTACAAGTACTCACAAATCCCCATATAACATATTAAATAAATATATAATCTTAAATAAAGTTTTAAATAAATATATGATGTTGTATAAGGCTTTTTTTTTTTTTTCCAAAGTTCATCTTGCTTAATATATGCATGGAATCAAATTATATATCTTATATTACTGTATTATTGAAAATTTATTGTCTCTTTCATTTTGCAGAGAGCACTTAGTCGTCTCGTATCACCCATTTAATGTAGTATATACATTAAATTAAAATAAACACCTTGTATCGTGGGGATCAAAATAAATATTTTATGTGGATCGTGGATAAGGTTCTATTAGTTTATATATAAATATATGGAATGACAAATCAAATTAAATATTTTATATTATAAATTTATATGATTGAAAATTTGTTAATAAAGCATTTGAATATTTTTATTGTTAAAGTAAATGAAAACTATTCACAATCTTCTTTGCTTCACCGAATAAGTAATTATTAAAAAAAAAATATAAATATAAAAAAATTATGTTATCCCACAAATTCATATACTACACACCTTAAAAATTTAAAATCTATGCTTGTCCTACAAAATAATACTTACTACAATACCCTCATAACACTTTTTTTGCCACCAATTACAAGAAACTTTTCATATGGCGTGATCCATTATGTAAAACAAGTACTTACTCCTTTTGAATTTCCCATTTAATTATGCCGAAAGGCATATACCTATTGGCAATGGGCACGATTAATGACCTTTTAATCTAAAATTCTAATCTGATGGCTAACAATTGAAGATGCTGGCATATTCTTAGTCGTCCTCCCAAATCAATGAAATGATTTACTCTTCATAACTTCTTTGTATTTTTGAATGCATCCGTTAACCTGTTTACTTTTTAACATTTACCTAATCATATTAAGAAATTACTATAGCACCATATAATTGCCACATTTAAATTATTAATAGACATTACTTCAACTTCCTCCTCAGCTGTCTGTACGTCTCACATGTCTGCGCGTTTCATATTCGATGGCTGGCCGACCCACCTATTGCATGAGCATGGAGCGTTTCATCTTCGAGCGTGGATATCTTCTAGCGTTCTCAACCGATACCTTTCGGCGTTGTCAGCCACGAGTTAGCGGTTGTGCTAGTATATTATATACATTCAATCAAAATAAATACATCATTAATATGGTAGAAGATTCATTTTTTTTTTCATAGTTTTTGTTACTTGATGATAATGATAATGGTTATTAAAGTTTATTGAAACTAACTTTGGTTTATCATACTTTAAGAAAAAAAGGATAAGGAATTACTTGGTTTTCTTTATAATTTTATTTTTGTGCTTGAAAAACTTGAAGAGAAGCTTTTCTAAAGCACCATAGTTTTGATGAGTTAAAAGGAGGAAAGTTGGTATTATAACAAAATATTATGAAATTGAGATTTAATGTGGGTGTATGCAAAACATTCTAAGAGAAAGTGTGTTTCATCTTCAACCCTTGTTTTAAAAACAAAAATGGGTAATATTTGTATTAGAAATATGTTGCAGCCAAGTTGGACAACATAGCGATACAAAAAGAATGTTGCCTCTTAACAAAAACCAACATAAATATCAAGCAATATGTGTATACTACTGATAAATCCAAATCATCCATCGCAAAGGATTTCAAAAAGTTTCTTCTAGTATAAATTCTAAAAAAGGCCCCTAATATTAATATTGTTCTACATTAAATATGAAATACTAATGAAAAAAATGTTTGTTGAGTGCTTCAACTTGACCAATATTAGTGGGATATGATTATTGTTTGCCCAAGTCCATGTATTCAATCATTGGATTAATTGTTTCCTCTTCCTTGAGATCATCAGGGAACGAATTCACTGACATTTTTTAGTTTGAGGTAGTTGAGTGGGAACCTTTGTTGAGATTACAAACCATATTCCTTAACATTGAGCATTCAACTTCCAAAACTTGTATTTACCTTTGTTGTTGTACAAGGTTGTTCATGACCACTACATTTTGGGATATGCATTGATGTTAGTTCTCATGTGCCTTAGTTGTCACCAAAATATAGACATCCTATTATTATTGATAAAATTCTCATGCTTGTGCAATACTCTATTCATTTTCTGAATTTCCCTGTAATATATGTCTCAAATCTTTCATGGATGCCCAAATACAAAGTAGGCTATAAATTCCCAATGGAACAATATCAATAGGGTGACGTTGAACTTTCTAATTAGTAGGAACAATAAGCACCCATCAGGTAGAAATGTCAACCCAAGATGGAAAATACTCTATAGACATGAGATAATATAGCACACACATGAGAATAGAGTGGTCGCAAGAAAAGAATCCAAGTTTCCCTTCCTAAAATCATCCAAAAACTTTGAAAATGGAATTCAAAACCTCCTTCAATAAGAATCTAACCGAATTCAAATGGAGGAACTTAAGACCCATGTTTCCAATGCTATGAACCAAGGGCTCCAAACAAGCACCAACGCATCAAATAAGGACAAGAACGAAGATAAAAAAAAACTCTAATGTAGAGAACTAGACCATAATAGTAACCACTAAAGACAAATCCAAAAACATTGAGAAAACACCAAGAATTCAAAATTGATTTTGAAAAGGAGTCTTTACTTGAAATTCTAGTTGAACCAAATATGACCACTACCAATTCTCCTTGTTGGATGAAGCACCCAACCCTCTATGCCATAATCCCACTTTTCTCCTACATATACTCTCCACAAACTTTAGATTGTCGACTAAACATAAAGGATAACATGTGTGGGGATGTTGTAGGTTGATGCACATTGCATCCCACCTCCATTTGGTTATACTATGATGGCTTAGATGCATTGACATATGTTGATTAATGAGCATGATACATGGCATCACACATAATTGGATATGAACCTAGGGGACAAGTTGGAAATAAATACCCCCATTTTTCCTTAGGCTTCCCTTGTTCAATATTGAAGCTTCATTGGAAAGGGTGTTTGCTTAATGATTTAGAGCCCACGAGACTTAGAAAAAGATAATATCCTTAAACTAAAGAGTCTTTTTTTTTATTCTTGAGTTGAGGCAGACTATCTTATTTTCAAATGTGATTTTCTTGTTGTTCATGAGATCAATAATTGTATTTGAATTGATAATAACAATCAATGTCCTCACTCTAGCCGCATTTATAAAGAGAAGTCCCTGGAGGAGAGCATTTTCTCATCCTGGTTGTTTGTGGTTGTCCCTAAACCGCATCCATAACAAAATTCTTGTTTCTCCCCAAGATCAAGGATGACCACCCCCCTGCGCACCTGCCACCCCTTATTTTCAAATTCAACCCTCTTAGTGTCATAAACATGATATATTATTTCAACCCACAATGTTTTAGGAATTGTCCAACACCATGTTTCACTATGGAACTCATGGGAGTCCATTCTTAATATTTTAATGATGTTGTTTTTCTTCTTTACATTAGTTAAAATAGATAGATACTTTTGATCTTATGGATGAGGGAAATCACCTCCTTTTAGTATATTAATTTCTCTTATCCTCTAATTTTTTATTGCATAACAAAATATCAGGGTAAAATTTAGATGTAATTATATTTTTAATACTATCAGTATTCGACAAAGTGACATATTCCTTGATTCCTCAATGATATATCCAGGACTTGGAATCTTTATGCCAACCCCATTTGAGATACAAATGGTTTTGATTGGATTTCGATGAAATCTTAGGAAGCCTCTTTCCTTCCATGCTGTTTATCTTTTTCTTGGACATTATGTACCTAGTCATCACCATGTTCTCAATAATTGAAAGTCTTGTTTCTATGAGGAGGATATGATAGGGTGTATTTCCTTTAATTTTAAGATTATAATTTATAAAACATTTCTAGATTTGTGTGATCTCTCTCAACATTTTTATAGTTCTAGAGATGTTATAGCCTCAAATTTCAAAACCATATCAGGTAACAATAGCGACGAGTGTGTAACGAACCTCCCATTTTGTTACGACAACAAGCCTCACATAACAAGTGCAATTTTTTTTTTTGTGTGTGTGTATGTAGAAAGGTAATAATGACATTATACTCAACATCGCAATAAGACAATGAACACAATGCATGCAACTCATGCCACAACAAACATAACGACCTAAAATAAAAGCACATCAAGCACCTGGAAGCAATGTACGACATTCAAACGACAAAGAATAAGAATGACTACCCACCCATCCTACCCTGCAATGGTTAGGACCTCCAGGACACATAAGCAATGCTCAAGCCCAGGTTCCCATCGATTTTGACCATTTAAGGTCTCAAGGCTGGTGACTGTTCTGAGGAACAAGGAGGTGTCTACATCCCGCCCGACACAAGTAGACCAAGCCTACTAAGCTAAGGACAATCATCCTAGCAACCCCACGCACCCAAAATTAAATACACAAGTAACTAGAACCCTTACAGTGAGCAACCAAGCACATTAAATGTTTACAAAACCAAGTACAAACATTAATTAAAATGAACAACAACACCCTCAACGGGAAGCGCAAGCTAAAAATGACTTCGTCAACAACCCAACCATTAATCAAGGCTAAAAGGTCAATATATATGATTTAAATTGGCATTAATTATAGATCAATTAACCAGTCTAAATTCCATTAGTCAACGAGTTACCAACCGAACTTAACACGAATTACGACATTTAACGTGTCTGAGTTACCAATTAGGCGATATCTATAAATCCAACTAACATCAATTACATATCTAAATTAGCAAGTCTAAAATTTGCAATCTAGTCTTTACTCACCATACAAATTTTAATATTTATTACAACCTAAATGGACAATTCTATATTAATCTGAATCCCCATCAAACTAGCCATAAACTTGAATAAAAACATGAACATTCTTAAAGTGGAATGATACCATTAGCACTTATAAGAAATTAAATCTCAACATGTAGTCTAGCTATATTGATCGAACTAACAATGCTAGCGGTCTACTATCATAGAGATAGGAACTGCTAACTATTAACAGTGTTGTAGCAGCAATTTAACAAGGTGATTATCATAGCAGTTACATGACAATTAATATACCATTAACAAGATAGTTTACATGACTGTTTTTATAATAAGTAATATAGAAATAACAAGGCATTTAATATTATAGTTAACATACAATTAACATAAAATTAACAAGGCAATTTGTATGACTGTTAACATAACCATTCATAGCACAATAACCAGGCGATTTATATAACTGTTAACTATTTAAATCGCTATGGCATTTAATCAATAGAAGGAATCTGCTGACCAATAACATTGTTGTAGCAATTGTTCAAGCAATTAATAGGGAAAAAATATAGCATTTCATATTGCAATTAACATGGCCTTTAACAGAAAAAGGAGGCTGCTAACCATTAACATTGCTGCAGCAATTATTCTAGTAATTAATAAGGAAACAAAATAACATTTATTATTGAAGTTAACATGATAATCAACATGGCCAGTAACATTGTTGTGGTAATTAAATCTTGGCAGAGAGAATGTTGGGTATGCGTTCAATGTGAAGGAGGATAAAAGGGACAAACAAAACTGCAGAAGGACCAACTCGTGGTCAGTCAACAACAACTCAAGCAATGATTAAGGAAAGTCGTGGTCAATTAAGATGGCAACACAATCAATTTCTAATTATAAAAAACGTGGTCACTCCAACAAGTAAGGTTGTGATTTAAATGGATAAAATTGTGGGTGATTTCTACAACAACACAATCAACTTCTGATTATAAAAAACGTGGTCATTCCGGCAAGTAAAGTTGTGATTTAAATGGATAAAATCGTGGATGATTTCTACAACAACACAGTCAACTTCTGATTATAAAAAACGTGGTCATTCTGGCAAGTAAAGTTGTGATTTAAATGGATAAAATTGTGGGTGATTTCAGCATGCAAGATAGTCGGTTTTTAATTTCCAAATCGTGGTCTTTCACAACAGGAAATTTGATGAATTGAAAAGAAAAAACGTGGCATTAACATGAATCAAATGGGAGCAAAACACAATCTTCATCAAGGGAAAAATTGCCCCAAAGGTAAAACGAAATGCAAACAAGAATAATTCCTCTTTTCCATCGCCAGAATACAAAATAAAAATGTAGACCAGAAATCATTTCATTTTTCATTGCCAGAATACCCAATGTAAAATGCAGAGATGAATTCATTTCGTTTCTCATTGCCAGAATACCCAAAATAAAAATGAAGACCATAAATCATTTCATTTTTCATTGCCAGAATACCCAATGTAAAATGCAGAGATGAATTCATTTCGTTTCTCATTGCTAGAATACCCAAAATAAAAATGCAGACTAGAAATCATTTCATTTTTCATTACCAGAATACCCAATGTAAAATGCAGAGATGAATTCATTTCGTTTTTCATTGTCAGAATACCCCAATACAGTGCATACAACAATAAGAGAATGCAAGGATCCAATGGGAAGCGTCATGGAATGATTGCAGGGGTTCTATCAATCAAGGCATAGAGAAAACCAGCCGGGACATAAGATAATCCACACGTAGAGGTCATTGCCAGATGGCGGAATCAAAAACCAGCTAGGGGAAAACATCAAGGGTAGATGGCTAACAGGTTCATCCTTCACTCATCATCCTCGCATAGAAAAGCAGGGCATTGAGATCCATAGGTCTTTTAACGCTAAGGTGACGACCGTAGATCAGGCTCCTGGCCGACTGCTTAGGTGAGGACTGGTGAGCTAGGGACGAAAGCTAAACAACCACGAAGTTCATAATCAACGCAACAAGGTGGTCAAGACGTGCATGGAAATGAAGCCATGGGAGCTGATCTATCATTGAGCTAGGCTAAGAAAATTTCAGAAAATCATCTAGACAATCAGTTCACTCACCCAAGTAAAAATGCAGATTCAAGCATAAGTTCTAAACCAATTTACCATACAAAACGAAGAAAGTGTATCGTTGCCTGTTCGGAGTGGATGTCCCACATGCTCCTTGTAACTACTGCATGTTGACCAATGAGACTACACTGGTACCTCCCAGCCAATGCTGCAAAGGGGCCAGACACTCCCTATCCAGAGATTTCGACTGGCTCCCAACTCACCTCGCAAGGTCGAGCTACCACTCCTCACCGAATTGGGTATCCCAGCTCCCACAAGTTAAGTCAGTCAAGTAGATATTTTTGCAGTGTAACGTTATGAAAATAGAAGAGATCCAACCTCCATCTCCTCTCTTCATTATATAGAGTTTCGTGGTTCCTTACTTTCCAAAAATCTTGTTTAGTTAAGTTTTTAAAATTTAATTCCTAAAAATTTCTCCCCGTACAAGTGTCACCCATCCCCTTCATTCCTCCATAAATTAATTTTTTTAATTAATTAATTATCTTTATTTCCCTCACCCACCTAGAGTTACTCCTAGAATCACTCCTAGGTGTCCCCAAATTCTCATATAGGTTTTAATGACTTTCCCCACCATTAAATTGTTAGTTTAGTTTAAATTAGAAAGTTCTTAAATGGTAGATACTTTACTAAGTTTGACTTTCCACTATTTCCCTTATGTTCCCTTTTTCCCTTTTTATGTTTACCTCTTTTCCTAGTTTCCTAATATTTTAGATTTTCCCTCTTTCCCCTTTTTAATTAGAACTCAAAAAGGCATGTGTGGAAATTAACCCTTTTTCCCTTTTCTCATTTAATTAGTATATTTTAAATTATCAAAAAGATAAAACAATTATTTCCTTTTTTTTTTTTTAATTTTATTCCAACAGTTTTTTATTTTTTTTTCTTGAATAAATTAAATTTCTTACTTTCTCCATGTTACAAGATTTAATGAAGATCATACTCTTTATTTATTTTGTTTTTAAATTTTGTTATATATATATATATATATATATATCAAAATTATTTTAATAAGAAGGATAAAATTTCACCACTAGCATGATTTAGACCTAGACCTTAATTTTCGTGATAGGTGACATTTTATTAGGGAAAAAGTTTTTAAAAATTCTTATCACATTGTTCATCCTAAGGCCGTCTAAGTTCATTCATTTATCAAAACAGCGCGACGTGCCCTTTAGGATGCACTACGTGCTCCAAGGGTGCCACTCACATCTTTCCATTTTTCTTGCGCGACGTGCCCTTCAGGATGCACCACGTGTTCCACGGGTGTCACTCGCCTCTTGACTAACTTGGTAGACATAAAAAACCCCTGGAGTCAATACTCTGCCAGGTGAACTTGTGGGAGACTAAGGGCCTCTAAGGAATAATGCCCCCGCTTTATTGCGTGCCCCTTAGAATCATCATGAGCGACTGTCATAGTCTGCCCTCATGGCATCGTGGGTCCTCTCGAACTAGGTAAATGTTAACCTACAATTCGAGCCACGACAGGAGTTCTAGTAGGTTGTGATAAGGATGTTTTCCACACCTCTCCCTCAACATCTCTGGTAGTCGTGCGTGACCCCTTTACTCCACATGTGAGTCTGGTCGACAAGCTATCGTCAGCCTGCATCATCGACAAATCATGTTAGAACATATCCATATCATATCATCTAATCATATGCACTAATATCACAGTAAAACAATCAAACCCCAATGGTACACTCCCTGACTCGATCCGAAGTCCAAGGGGTTCCATCGATGCCTCTACATCCTTAAGGTCCAAAATCCTGCACACTCAATAAAACCGAGTAAATAGCACCTGTCTATGTTGAGGCGGTAAAACAACATGTCATCATCCCATAACGCCTCATAATCAAAATCAAAAGTTTTAATAGCATAATAATCCGGATCACTTGTGAGCAAGTGTCCTCAAAGAATAAGTTTGCTCAGTGCGCCAGAGCAGGATGTTACAGAGTGTAATGGCCCCCAAATTAATTGAGGAAGATTACCATGCAGACTACACCTAAAAACAAAAATAAAAATACGCTAACACATCATGTAGCTTACTAGCTTTAGGAAAACACACATATTTAACCACGTGTTGATACCATTATTTAAAATGCAGCTACAACATGCTGAGATAAACATGGATGCATATAATAAGCTCATTTGCAGCAGAAAATAAACCATTCACACACAAAGAGTTAAATCAGAATAATTAAACTCATAAAATAACTTAGAAAAACAAATAAACACTTATCTTTTAAAAACAAATGTGCAACCAGCTGCTTGGGCAGACGTTCCACCCAACCATAGACTTGTTGTTATATATATAAACAAAAAGTCACCATTAATATGGGGATAAGAATCCACAAAATAGAGTGTCTCTCATTGTCCACTCATAGCTCATATATCCTACAACCCACCGACATTCTACTACAACTATCCTAATTCCCACCAGCTCTCTTCCTCTTGACTTCCAAACCTAAGGAATGTACCCCTTCACTTCTCTCAGTCCATCAAAAATCTCATTCATTTATAAAGGTCTCTCTAGGATATGTAACTAGGAATATCACTACTGGTAACTAAAGGGAACTGACTGTTAGGAAAAACTACCAGTAAAACAACAACAACAACTTGTTACAGTGCAACTCACGAAGGAGTTCACACTTCAGGATTGAAAAATGGGTTCTTTTGTAAGCCTAAAATATTTCCCCTTCATCCTTTAGCTCCAAAGATGCTCCAAATTTTTCCCTCCATTGTTTCTTCAACTCTATTTCTCTTCTCTATTCTCTGCTTGTCGTTCATGCAAAAACATGACTGTAAAAATTGTCGTCTCTGGCCATACAAATTTCCTTTTCCCTCAATCCAGTTGATTTCTCTCTCTCTCAAATATTGATTACACTTCATCCTCATTTGACCAATAACTATTGGATGTGAGTTCTCACACCGACCCTCTTACATGTATTCAATGACTGATCTCTCATACACTCAACCAAAAAATAGAATTTTTTCCCCAATGATAGTAAACTTTAGAAATCTGGGTTTGGATTAATACCCATAAATAATTTTCCATGTGGACCCATCTTAGACACTCCCTTAGCTTGTGTAAAACTCATCCCCCATATATTTCCATGTCCCTCAATTGCTAGCATCAAATTTTATTATTAAAAATCAGAAATACAATTGTCATATTACATCAATTGGCCATAGACACATTTCATTATATCTACATTAATCATTAATTAAACTAGGGATTATGGTGGGGATGATACAACGAGATTCTCAAAGAGGGGTTTCTTTTTATCCCATAGTGAAAGGTCCATTGGTTCACAATTGTTTTTAAGGCCAAAATAATATTTGCACTCTCTATTTAACCTTTTATCAATGCCATAGTTCCAGTTAAACTTGTGATCTAGATCGACTCTAAGATATTCGTATGAAGTTACTTCCGCCAAGTTGTTGTTTTCATACATGAAACTATCATAATTGATCTTTTTGGATTTGATTGTTATAACTTTTTTATTGTCAGTTTTAATAGTCATACCCTATTAGAGTAGAAATCCTTGAGAATTATTAGTTTGTTGAGAGCATAGGGACACATCACCATAATAACAACATCATCAAGATAAAGAAAAAGGATGATGAATATTCTATATAAATCCATTCCGACACACCCTTTTTCTTCCAAACAACCCTCTAACGTGTCATTATATATGCCAAAAGGGGTAGGGAATAGGGCACACATTTTCTTAACTCTAATATTACAATTAATATCTTCCAACGAATTCTTAGTGTTTATAAACTTGGAAATAATGTTCTAGTAAAACCTTACCACTATAGCTCTCAACTCGAAAGGAACCTTTAGCTCTTCTAGTATATTCCAAATGTTAGTTTTAGGCATTATGTCAAATGTTTTTCTAAAGTTAAAAAATCAACACATAGTATCAATTTTATTATTACAACACTCCTCCATAATGATCCTAAGTATAATAAGGTAGTCCACAATCAAATGATAGCTCCTAAATCTAACCTAGCCTTTAATCCTTTTTCCATGGCTTTCTAGCCATATGCTAGTCTTTGTTTCCAAAATAATTCCATATAGCTTAACTAAAAGAGAACTAATCACAATGATCTTATAATTACAGATGTTTTTATCAAAATTTATATATATATATAATTGGAAGTTTATTGGCTAACCCATTTTGCCAAATCAAATACTTAGTCCTCTCAAATCTCCCATTTAACATATTATGTACAATCAATTCAAATAAATATCTCATATCATGGTTTTATATTGAGTTAAATGTATATCTCATATCATGAGAATATATTGGACCAAAATAAATATCTTAAATCATAGTCTTGTATAATACTCCATTATTTTTATTTAATATATTCAATACATTTAATAAAAAACTAAATTAAAATATTTTTATTATGAATTAATGTTTTAAAAAAATTGTTAGTGTTGATTATATATATATATATATATTTATATATATATATATATATATATATATATATATATAAGAAAACGATTTACATCTTATCTCACTCAATGACTAATTCATTTAAAATAATGGCCAGAGAGGTTTTTTCAAATTCATTGAAAACATGGTCAATGTTTATTCCACGTTGTTAAAACCTCTAGGTAGGCTACCATTCCTATCAAATGGCCTCATGATATTTTCAGGACCCTATCAAGACCACTTATAGTTATCCAAGTAGAATCTTTTTACAAACTTACTCAAGTCTCAAAGGTGGTTCCAACTTCATATTTGTCTTAGAACCATATGTTCCTCTCTAACTAGGTCATCGTTAAGGTTACCTAGTTTTTGGTCACTTGCAAGTTTTAAATTAGCTGAATTTATTGCCATACATGAAAATAAGAAGTGAAACCCTTGTTGTAATTTAAGAACATGCCAAGGTATCAATTTATTGTTTGAATATATATATATATATATATATATATATATATATCATGTGGTTCACGACATCGGATATCGGTGCTTGCTACATCTACGGATAAGCTCCTCAAAATCCGCAAGAAAATATGGGGTGGCTGAACATTTTTCGGAATATTGAGGGCTCAACAACAATAGTATCGTATATAACCATTCAAGGGAACAGCATGTCACTTGCAAGGAAATGAACCTAGGTGGGGAGGGTAACAACCATTCCTCCCAATCACCCAAGCAACATCCAATAAATGTACACACACATCTATCAATTTTTTTTAAAAGTATAATAAATCACATATTCATATTTTTGTAATTTCTTCTTCTTTATAATCATACTTTGATGGTGTGACATATTTTCCATTATTCTATGACTTAGTAATAAAATTTAATTTTTATTACTACTTTTATATATTCATTTGAAATTTACAATTTTAAATATTTACTATTTTATTTCTTTCTAAATTGACTTTTTTTTTTTTTTTTAATAGGTTTTTGAGTTTCTACTACAATGGTTTGATTTACTATTTCTTTTCGCATTAATTATGTGACATTGATCATCCTTCATATTAATTATTAATTATGCGATATTGATCATCCTTTTATTATGGAATAGAGACCCAAATGGAAAAAAATGAATAGGTTTTTGAATTTTTATTCCAATGGTTTGATTGATTCTTTCTCTTCATATTTATTATGGTGAGGTTTGATTTACTATTTCTTTTCGCATTAATTATGTGACATTGATCATACTTCATATTAATTATTAATTATGCGATATTGATCATCCTTTTATTATGGAATAGAGACCTAAATGGAAAAAAATGAATAGGTTTTTGAATTTTTATTTCCATGGTTTGATTGATTCTTTCTCTTCATATTTATTATGGTGAAGACAATGATCATATCTTTTATTATGGAATTTTAATAGGTTTTTGAGTTTTTATTCCAGTCATTTGATTTACTATTTCTTTTCGTATTAATTATGTGACCTTGATCATCCTTCATATTAATTATGCGATATTGTTCATCCTTTTATTATAGAATAGAGACTCAAATGGAAAAAAATGAATAGGTTTTTGAATTCCTAGATTCCAATGGTTTCATTGATTCTTTCTCTTCATATTGATTATGGTGAAGAAGACATTCATCATATATTTTCTTATTATGGAAGAGAGACCCAGATAAAAGAAAATAAAATTTTATAATAATAGAGACTCATGTTTTCTTATTATATTAATGTTCTTTAAATGGTTTGATTGATTCTTTCTCTTCATATTGATTAAATGGTTTGATTGATTCTTTCTCTTCATATTGATTATGGTGAAGACATTGATCCTAACTTTTATTATGGAAGAGAGACCTAATATTGATTATGGTGAAGACATTGATCCTATCTTTTATTATGGAAGAGAGACCGAGATAGAAGATGAAATTTTATAATCATTGAGACTCATGTTTTCTTTATTATATTAATGCCTTTTAATTTCACAATGTAAAAGTAAAAATAAATAATATGCAACACAATATACTTGAATAAAACTAAGTTTAATTGAATATCATTATTCAAGTTTTCAAAATGTTCTGATTTTTTTTTTCTCTACGATGTATGACATGCGTTTACTTTCGTCAAAGTCTTCTTCTTTGGATGGATTTGTTATTATTTGGTGGTGTTCTTCCTTTGCATCTTATTATTAAATCAACCTTGTATATTTTACTTGTATTATGAAATAAACCCGGTATGTTTTACTTGTAGATATTGAATATCCAATTCAACATTATGTTTTGGATAAGATGATACAAATGATTTTAAGAAAAACATAACCAATACTTAAATGCTACTTGTTCATTATTCAACTTTTAATTTCATGTAAAATTGAAAAAAAAAAAAATATGATGTTTAATTTATTTATATTTTTCAAAGTAAACTTTTTTTAAAGGTCCATTGTAATTGACATCTAGAAAATATTGGAGAAAGGTGTTGGACACACCTACCACACTTAGAGAGGGGGTGAATGAGTGTGGGGCTCTTTTTCCAAAAACTTCCCTCTTACACAAAACGTTTTAGTTAGCATTCAACGTTTTACTCATTACTCATTGTTGTCATTTATAACCAGTTAGATGTGAACACATATTAGCAACATATATCAACAATATATCATCAACAAGTCATCACCACAAGGAACACAAAGAACACAAGATGTATGTACAATTTTCTTTTTATTACGAACTACAATCCTTGGGGGTTTTCAGCAACAACTGAATAGATTACAACTCTACAAGAGAACCAGCTCTATCATGCAAGAATTAGCTTACACACTCAGCACCAACTGAGATGAGGCAACAATCCTCAACAGATATCAATCTGCAACATGTACGCGACCTATCAGTAGTGCATCCCGTGTGTGTACGCACCCGGGATCACTACAACTCGCGTATGTACACAACCATGGTATACAACAACCTACGTATACCTTCTGAGCTATTAGGGTTTATCCTTCAAGATCAACTCAGATCCTTTGCAACCAATTCATCATTCTCTTCTGTCTCTCACTGTCCAAAATGAACACCAGCCAGTCACACCACATCCAAGCTCTCCAATAGCTTATGCATTCTCCACAATCAATCAATATGTATGCTACTCAATCATGCATAAGAAATCAGCATATTATAGCCATCATATCAGTACTGAATCACAAGAGTACTGCTCACTCCATGAGCCAACACAAACCACATCACAACAGCATACCAAGAATTCCCTAGGTATTCACCACACAACAACCAATAGTATCCATCAAGATAACAATATAACCATACCAGAGTCTCAGTGGAAAATCTGAGCCCATAGAATGAATATCTGGAACTTGCTTCAGTCTTTAGGAGCTTGTCATCAGTGCAAGCACCAATATCCATCACTTTATCCATTGTACGTGCCATGTCTTCATACATCCCACATATGTACGCACCCTGGCCCATTACAGCATGTGTACACCTTAGAAACTAGGGTTTCTGAAGCTCCAAGATTTTGTCCGTCAAGATCTCCGACATTTCCAAAACTTTGATGTGTCCATGAGATCCTCCTCATGCTCTCTTTCTCATAATATATTTTAAATCATTCTCAAGAGATCCACACCAAAGATTCTCTCATAAGAACCTCTCCATCAATACTCCAAAATATATTCTAACAAGAAGCTCTTCATTGATCCCAACAAATGATATGCTTACCAGAATGTACTCTTCACAAGATACACTGGCCTCTTATTTATACTCTTTATCTTCTAGGTCACTTAACTCACTTCTAGGTCACTTAACCCATTTCTGGTTCACTTAACCTATCTTCCTTATTTTAGGGTTAACCACTTTCCATAAATAGAAAGTTCTCCAATACTTTATCATTTAAATACTCCTTCTTAAGTTTGTCACCTTACTCTATTATTTAAATAATCCACCTTGACTTTGTCACTATACTTTATCATTTAAATAATGATTTCTTCTTTTAAGGCACTTTGACTTCTTTGATTGTTTGGGTCTTCAAGCCTTCATATGGGGGTCCTTCAGCTTCATAAAGTCACAACTCTCAAACCATGAGGAGTTATGTGACATTCCACATACCACCAGAAATGACATGAAAATCACTATCCATCTAGGATAGTTTCACCAACAACTTCATTGATATTCATCTCATTATTCCACATACAAGCATGGGTCCTCCAACAATTCTTGTAGGATAACTCAATTCGCAAAGCGTCTTCCCATGAGGGATTTCACCGTAAGGGGACCACGTTGGAGTTCATCCATTTTTGAAACTTATCAATCATGATAAGACAATATCAAACAAACTATGCATCATATATCAAGGAACACATCTTCATCATGTATCAATGACATCTCATTGATCCATCTTCATCATGTATCAATGCCATCTCATTGATCCATCTTCATCTATTGGTTTCCACTTGACATCTATCATTCTCATCAAGGATAATACATATACATTGTTCATCAATAAAAAATCAATCAAGCCTATAAATCAATCCATCACTTGACATCAATCAATCAAACCATTGGAATCAATGACAACATGATCCAACAAAAGGTAGAACATATCCAAAATAATTTTGTAACTTATAATCTCAAAATTAAGGGAAATACACCCTATCCCATCCTCCTCATAAAAGCAAGCCTTTCCTTGATCAACATCATTTTTATTATTAGATATTTAACTTATAATAAAAATATAAACAACATTGACAACAAGAGGCTCCCCAAAATTTCTTTAGACTCTAGCCAAAACCACTAACAGCTCAAGCGGGTATGGCATAAATATGTCAAATCTTGTCAGGATATTTAGACACTTAGGAGTTATTTAATATCTACTTGGTCTAATGTGTCTTTAGGTAAAAGTGTGTTTCTTCATGTGTTTCTTTAGTATGAATTAGTATGCATTTGTATTTAAGAAATCTGGTGGTAACGATATGTTCCTGACATAGAGTGATCCAACAGTTCATATTCTCCTCGGTCCTAACGATTGATTGATCTGTGGATTAACACCTTATTGGTCCATGATATCTATTTAAAGAGAATGGAGAGTCATTTTTTGATGATCGATTGTGGGAAAATCTCTTATAAAATCTCTCTATAATATTTTTCTTTTGCATTAATAAACTACTCCAAGTGGTCGCGTTGGATGGGGCCATGGATGTTTCCCCATAGGGGTTTTACCATGTTGAAACATCAGTGTGTTGATATTTGATATGGTTGTATGAGTGGTTACTGAAGGTGTTCTTCCTCTGTTGGAATACCTTTGTAGTCAAACATGGTATCAAAGCTTATTTGAAGACCTGCTCTCGTTGTAGATCGAGATCGTGAAGCTGAATTCCCTATTCTGTGGTTTCTACCATTTGCATACATTTCTAGGCTGATAGGATTATTCCATTACATCCAAAGTGATCGTTTCAGTCAAGAACACTTTTCGTTTCACTCGAAAAGGTTTATCTTTTCCCAAGATACAACCATTTCAGTCAAACTTGGAGGTATAAAGTCTAAATATGCCCTTTTAAAAATTTTGCAGAGTATTATTTAGGCTTTATATTGTTTGTATCTAATCCTTGTTTCCATCGAGAAGCATAATTTTTTTCTTGTATGAAAATCATTTTTTTAGCACATTCTCCAAGGCCATCTTCTACAATAACAAAAACAACAACAACAACTCCAATCATCCTTCTAAACAATACAATGTGTTTTGCTAGCTCACTTGGTTAAAAGTTGCCTTATTAAGTAAGAGGTCTTGAGTTCAAGTCTCTTTTTTTGTTAAATTTTTTTAAAAGGTTCATGCATCCATTGTAAAGTGTATTTCATTCCAATTATAAAAGTGAATCACTATAAGTAGCTTTAATATTTTATTTTAAAGTTATTTGTTTTGAATGCAACATTATTTTATAAAGTAACTTCATTGTAAAAATGATCCCCGCTTATTTTTATAAAAGTGGGTCACTTCATAAAACAACTTAGTTGTAAAAGTGAGGGCATAACTTTCACATCCGAAGTCCGTTTTCAGGGTTGTTTTTTTAAAACCACCTATGTTTTTGAGATCTTTCCATACATATCATTAGTTTAAGTTTTTAAATCCATATTATCTACATATTTAATTTAGTTTCTTCTAGTGATATTTTAGTTACCAACACCAACTACTTCCAATAGAAATTTCATATGGAGGATTTATTGATAAGTAATTGTATGTGGAAGATTACCTTGTGAAATGAAAAAGAACCCAGTGATGATGAAAATAAATTCAAATGGGATAATAGGAATGACGAAGCACGTGGACTGATCAAACTGTCCATCTCTCCCGATTTAAGGTTCCACCTTCAAGAAATTGATGACCTCGATGAAGCTTGGGAAAAGCTTGAATCTGTGTTTGGTAAACACAATATTATTCAAGCACATAAATTAGAAAATAATATATTGACTTTAATTCCAAATGATTTTTCTTTCATTTAAGACTATCTATCTAAGTTTAAAACACTTAGAATTTTATGTGAAGAGTGTAGCATAAAGTTTGAGGAAGAGTGTTTCATCTATATTATTGTTTCTAAGCTAGGTAGTGCATATTATTTTTTTGTATCTACCTTTCATGCCATGATAGAGACTCTAGGGAAATCTTATCAAAAACCAACTCTTGAGTCCTTTTGTGATGATTTGATTAGAGAGAAAGATAAGCTTGCACAACTTGGAGTGATCAGCACTGCAGGTACCTCCAACAAAGCCTTAGTTACCCAACAAAAAGATAAACCCAAATATCCCAAGAAGCAACATCTTCACCACAACATCAAGCAAAAAAAGGGTCCCAAATCCACTCAGCTAGCTTTAGCTCCTAATGGTGACAAAGGAGAAAAATCTAAAAATAAGAAGACTAATAGAGATTGCAATTTTTGTGAGAAAGATGGTCATCATGAGTCCAAATGTTTCAAGAATATGGCATCTTTAGAAGAAACAATGAAGAATCACAACATCAATATTGATTCTACTTCTTCTTGTTCTTCTCATGGACATGCACTTTCTGCTTCTCGTTTTTCTTTCAATGCAACTTCTACTTCTTCTTTTGATGAGTGTCTTATTGATTCTAGAGAATCTTATTATATGGCTAAGGACAAAGCCATATTTTATGCTCTAAATGAATGTAACACAAATAAAATATTTGTTGGTGATCATATATCTCTTAGTGTTGTAGGATCTGGAACATTTCAAGTAGATAATGGCCATTTCAATGATGTATTATGTGTTCCAAGTTTTTCCTGTAACCTTCTATCGGTATATCAAATTACTCATTCAGGTGAAGGTAAAATTGTAGATTTTTCACCTCACCAAGTTGTAATCAAGGATCTAAAAGATCCTAAGCATGCTCTTGCAAATGGAATTATTGATGATATTACTAGGTTGTACAAGTTTGACAACTTTAGGTCATCGTCTTTTCCATCATTTTTTTTTGCTCATAGAGATGACTTGCGAAAACTTTGGCATGAGTGGTTTGGTCATCTAAATTATCTCTCATTGCAACAAATTTTAATCAACAGATGGTGACTAGTATTCCTCTTGTTTCATGCAGAGATGGTGTTTGTGACGGTTGTGTTTTAGAAAAACATCACCAGGACAATTTTGACAAACGTGCCTCTTGGCATCCCTCGGTCCCTTTACAACTTATTCACAATGACTTGTGTGGTCTACTTTCTTCTCCTTCTGTTAAGAACCAAATATCAATATAGCATAGAAAAACCTCAGAATAAGTACTCAATGCCTTGAAAAAGAGATAAATTCAAATAATAAGCCTGTTCGAGGAGGAAACCTCCTTATGCCCACATAAATGTCCAATTCCAAGATGATTCCAAATGAAAATGTCTCCTTGGTATATATAGGAGACTAGGAGGTATAATTACAACTAATGGACTAAAGCCAACATAAACAAAATAACATTACTGATGTAATATGCCCCAATTAAGGGGTAATGAGCCATTATTTAGGGCTTAACATGCCCCTCCCCTTGAAACAAGTGTTGTCCGCAATGCTTGAGTAACTTTGGATGCTTCTGTATAAAATACTCATCTTCCCAAGTGGAATATTCAGCTGGTAGTTTCCTCCATTTAATGAGATACTCTGAAATGGATCTATTCCTCAATTGGTGAATTCTTGTGTCAATGATGGCTTCAGGCTCCAGTATGATTTTTCCTTCCTTGTCAAGTTCTGGAAATATAGTTTGAACTGGGATCTTGTCACCTATAACCTTCTTTAAGCATGAAACATGGAAAACTGGGTGTACTCATGAAGATGCAGGAATCTCCAATTTGTATGCCATAGTACCAATATTTTGCAACACCTTATAAGGGCCATAGTAATTTGGTGATAATTTATTATCCTTATTGGCTTGCTTGAGGTACATCTGTTTGTATGGTTGTAGTCTTAAAAACACCCAATCCCCTAATTCAAAACTTCTTTCACTATGATGTTGATTTCCTTGTTGTTTCATGCGATTTTGTGCCATGGTCAGGTTGTCCTTTAATATTTGGAGAACTTGTTTTTGATGCTTGATGTGGTCTTCCACTGCTTGAACCTTATATTTTTCTTTTAGAGAAGAAGTGATGGAAGGAGGGTGGTATCCATAGAGTGCCATAAATGGTGTCATTTTTGTTGCAGTATGAAAGGAAGTGTTATACCACCATTCTTCCAAGGATAACCATTTGAACCATTATGTTTGTTTATCAGAGACAAAGCAGCGAAGGTAGCCTTCCAAACATTTTTTCACTATCTCGATTTGTCCATCAGATTGAGGATGATAGGATGAGCTATGAGCCAATTGAGTACCCAAACCAGAAAATAATTCTGTCCAAAAATGTCCAGTGAGTATGGGATCTCTGTCACTTACAATAATATTTGGGTTTCCATGTAGCTTTTGAACTATCTCCATGAATGCGGTGACAACTGTACTAGATTTGAAGGGATGAGAGAGTGCACAAAAGTGTGCATACTTTTTCAGTCTATCAAAAATCACCATGATGACACTCTTTCCTTCAGACTTCGGTAACCCTGTGATGAAATCCATGGAAACCGCCTCCCAACACTGACTTGGGATGACTAATGGTTGTAAAAGACCCGGGTTCTTAATTGTTTCCACCTTATTTTGTTGGAAAACCAAACATTCTTCCACAAACCTTTGAACATAAGTTTTAAGGCCATCCCAAAAAAATTCCTTCTTGACCCTATGGTAGGTTTTCAAAAATCCCGAGTTCCCTCCTACTGGAGAGGTGTGCAATTCCAATAGTACCTTTTGTCTGAGTTGGGAGTTCTTACATAAATATAAGTGATCTTTGTACCATAGTGAATCATTTTTCCATGTAAATGTATTTGATGCACTGGAATCCTGTTGCAACCTTTGAATGAGAGTCCA
>JZKD02S2247245.1:1029127-1042859 GCA_000966675.3 Picea glauca
CATCAAGAGTCCAAGTAGGATTGTCTGGAGGCTTATTTGGTGTAGAAGTTCCCTTTTTTGGTGGCATGTTGGCCAAGTATCACTTTAAACCTTGATTTTGAGGCGGTTCTACTAGGCGATATTCCTTTTATTGTATCTCCTAAATTTTGGCCCTTCTAAGTATGAAATTTTATTTTTTGTAGCTCTCTGATATTTCTTCTTTGTAATGCCATGGGTTTGATCAAAATTGGATGTGCCAAGTGGAATTTATGGTAACTTCCCCACAACTTGCTGATTTTTGGCCTTTCCAGGAGATCTCACTTGTATAGCATGCCCCACACAAAATAATTGGTATAAAATTATTAAATACGTACCAGAACTACTATGGGCTGTCCACTATCCAATGAAACTAGTCTCACTCAATTTGGATACTCTAGGAAGAAGTTATGATTTTTTTACCTGGAGAACCTGCTTGAGACTAGTCAGATACCCTATCTTCCACAGGGTGTATCTACAAATGTAAGATGACCCAGAATCTGAAATTGTTACCACTGATACCTTACTAATTTATGTGAATATCCTCCAGATTTCAAGGTCTAAAATGTTACAGAAAAAATTTATAGCGAAAATTCTGCAATGACTCAATTCAGGATGATTCCAGAACCCTATCTTACAAAGGTTATATATACAAAAGTATAAGGCCTTGGGATCTGAAATTTTAAACCAATGTACCTTGATTCGTCTAATAAATATCCTCCAAGTAGTTCCTTCTGAATCATTGCATAAAACAAGTTATAGAGAAAATTCCAAGTTGTCTCAGATGTAGCAGCGAAACCCCAAGACCTTGAGCTCTGATACCATATGTTAAGAACCAAATATCAATATAGCATTGAAAAACCTCATAATAAGTACTCAACACCTTGAAAAAGAGATAAATTCTGATAATAAGCCTCTTTGAGGGGGCAACCTCCTTATTCCCAGATAAATGTCCAATTCTAAGATGATTCCAAATGAAAATGTCTCCTTGGTATATATAGGAGACTAGGAGGTATAATTAAAACTAATGGAATAAATATGATGTAAATAAAATAACATTACTAATGTAATATGCCTCAATTAAGGGGTAATGAGTCACTATTTAGGGCTTAACACCTTCTTTTTTCTGGGTGCAAGTCTTTCTTAACTTTCATTGATGACTTTTCCAAACATACTTGGGTTTAATTCTTAAAACTTAAGAGAAAAGTTTTTGACAAGTTTCTAGACTACAAGGCCCTTGTAGAAAAGAAACCTGGACATTGAATTCAAAGGTTAAAAATAGATAATGGAGGTGAATACATGAACAATAATTTTACAAGTTATTGCACTATGTCACATGGAATCCAAATGAAACACATTGTTCCATATACACCACAACAAAATGGTGTTGATGAGAGAAAGAACCACACATTAAAATAAATGGATAATTGTATGATCTAATCTAAGGGATTAAGTCTAAAGTGTTGGACAGAAGCCATTAACTATGAAAAATACATAGTAAATCACACTCCCACAAAGACTCTTAAAAATATAACACTGGAAGAAGAATGGACTAAAATTAAACCAGATGTAAGTCACTTATATGTATTTGGCAATATAGCATGGGCTCACATTCCTGATCAGAAAAGGAAAACATTGCAGCCTAAAAATGAGAAGTGTATATTTGTTGGTTTTTTTGAAGATGTCAAAGGTTACAAACTTCCTCAACCAAATTGTAATGAAATTATTATTAGAAGAGATGTTAAATTTGAAAAAAATATTTTGGCCTGTGAGCCTAATTCGACGATTGTGTATTCTTCGGCTTGTGAGCCATCTTCGGTGTTTGTGCCTTCTTCTATTCCTATTTTGGTTTCTTCTTCAGATGATGAAAATGCGGATGAAAATCCACCTCTACCTTCTCACCTTGCTCTAGATGTGTCTATTGAACCTAAACCAACACCAACACCACCACTTCTTAGATGGGTCTGTTCAACATGAGAAACAACTGGTGAACTTGTCAATGATCCTTTAGATCATCATCAGACACATTCTTAGTTCTAGCGAGCATCTTCTCTTTTGAATCAAGTTTTGGAGACTCATGATCCATAGACATTTGCAGAAGCTTCATGTCATCCATATTGGGATACAACAATGAATAAAGAGTATCATTCTTTAATGGAAAACGATACTTGGGATCTTGTACCTCTTCCAAAAGGAATAAAACTTGTCATATGTAAATGGGTCTATAGAACCAAACATTCATCATATGGAAGTTTTGAAAGACACAAGGCTCGGTTAGTTTCCAAAGGATTTTCCCAATTTGAAGGAATTGACTATAATGAAACTTTTTCCTCTCTAGCCAAAATGAATTCCATCTGCCTTGTTCTTGCCCTTGTTGCCTCACATAAATGGGAGGTCCATCAGATGGATGTTAAATATGACTTCTTGCATGGGGATTTGCAAGAATAAATATACATGAAACAACCTCTTGGCTATGTCCAAAATGACTCTATCTTTGTTTATCACCTCAAGAAATCTCTTTATGGTCTTAAGCAAGCTCCCAAAGCTTGGTATGCCAAAATGGACAACTTTATTATTTACACCAGATTTTCTAGATGCCATTATGATCCTAATGTCTATACTAAGAAAGTAGGAATCCATCTCATAAATCTTTATCCTTTATGTTGATGACCTTATCCTTACTGATAGTGACTCAAAAATTTTAAACCATGTGAAAACCAACCTTAAGAAGAAATTTGAAATGACATACTTAGGCTCTTTACACTATTTCCTTGGCCTCCAAGTTTTGAAAACCAATGAAGGAATTTTTCTTTCCCATTTTAAGTATGCTTGTGACCTTCTTTGTCGCTTTCACATGGAATATTGTAAACCAACCCCTTCTCCCTTCTAGTTTGGAGTCAAGCTTGTTGCCACCTTTACTTTTCTCGAAGTTGATGCCACCTTGTACCATCAATTAGTTGGTAGCCTCTTATACTAATTGACTCATACTTGTCCTGATATTTCCTTTATTGTTGGTCTTGTTTCCCAGTATATGAAAACACCCCATGAAAGCCATTGCAAATAAGCTAAAAGAATACTTCAGTATGTCCGGGGTACAGTTCAGTTCGAGATACATTACAGTTAAGGGGGAACTCCTTTATTTGTTGGTTTTACTTATTCATATTGGGTCGACAACCCTAATGATTGGAAGTCTATTGCAGGTTATATTTTCAGCCTTAGTTTAGGACCTGTCACTTGGGCTTGTAAGAAACAACAAGCTATTGCACTTTCTTTTGTAGAAACAAAGTACCGAGCAATGATAAATGCAAGTTAGTAAGCATCATGGCTTTGACAGATCCTTTCAGAGTTTGGATTCCATCAACAACATCCAACCAACCTTTTGTGCGACAATCAGAGTGCCATCAAGCTCGCCAAAGACCCAGTTGAACATCAGCGCAACAAACACATCAATCTACACATGCACTTAATCAGAAATCTCAATCATGATCAAGTTATTAAAGTTCTCTTTTGTCCTATAGAATATCAAGTTGCAGACATTTTCACAAAGTCTCTTACATAAGAAAATTTTTCCAACTTCGATTTATGTTAGGAGTTCAAGAAATTTTCATCAAGGGGGGATAGGCTCTAATGCCTCCTCCTTCTCCTATTGTGTCACGATTGTAAATACTTCAATCCTATCCAAAGTTGTTCTTAAGGGGAGATGTTAGGATATTTAGAAACATAGGAATTACTTAAGATCTACTTGGTCTAATGTGTCATTAGGTAAAAGTGTGTTTCTTAGTGTGTTTCTTTAGTATGCATTAGTATGCATTTGTAGTTAGGAAATATGATGGTCATGATATGTTCCTGACATAGATTGATATGATGATTCATATTCTCCTCGATCTTAACAACTAAATTGATCCATGGCTTAACACCTGAGTGGTCCATGATCTCTATTTAAAGAGCATGGGGGGTCAGTTTCTAATGATTGATTTTGAGAAACTCTCTTGTAAAATATATTTGTAATATTTTTCTTTTTCATTAATAAACTTCTCCAAGTGGCCTTGTTGGCTTGGGGCATGGATATTTCCCTATAGGGGTTTTACCACGTCAAAACATCAGTGTGTTGATCTTTAATCTAGTTGTGTGAGTGATTATTGGGGGTTTTCGTCCTCTATTGGAATATCTGTGTAGTCAAACAAATCTTGGATAAATCATTGGGGAATACAAGAAGAAGCCATCATGCATAATATCAATAATATTACAAATATTATCACTTCTAAATTTAAGGAGAATATGTGACGTGATAAAGAATTAGAGGATAAAAGGAAACTAATATATTACAATGATGTGGTCAACTCTAATTTAGAAGATCAAAATTACAGTTCTCATTTTTGAGAAATGCAAAGAAGAAAATCAACATTACTAAAATAAGAACAAACTCTCATGGACTACATACTAAAATTTTGTCATTGGACAGTTCCAAAAACACTGTGGGATGAAATAATATGTCATCTTTTTGAAACTAAGAGGGTTGAAGATGAAAAAAACTTCCTCTTATATTTATTTTCCTATTCCCAAATTAGATTCCAATTTAAAAATATTTTCCACATTTCAGACCTTCCTAACCTCCTAAGTCTTCAAAACTATGGTGATCTTGGAACACTTCTCTCAATTCTTTTTGAGCACAAAAATACAATTTTAAAGAAATAAAAGTAATCTCTTACCTTCTTCAGGTCCAATAGAACAATTAGTCTTAGTGACCCTTAATCAATAAAATATTAAAAAGTTCAAAAATCCTTGAAATTATTTATATATTAATTATTTTATTTATCAATATTTAAATATATTTATTATATATTATAAATTTTAAAAACATGTCAAACTCATATTTCATAAAATATTAAGTCTCCCCGAATGGGGTGTCATCCACATGATAGTGGAAATGAGGGAGGTGGGCGAGTAACTGGCATTGGAAGGCCACATGCCCCACACTATGGTTGTCACCCCCCGTGATACAATGCATCACATTTACAGTCCACTGCTCATTTTCTCCAAAGAGTATACACTTTAGATGCTTCAGCATGCCATTCCCTTATTGCAATAATGGAAATGGATTTTACGAGAAGCCTATCATGTCACTTCCTTTGGCTTCTTTACACTGATCTAAGGCTTTTGTTCCTCCATTTCCTTCCAGTCTCCATAGTCTCTATTGTAAATATCATCTATTTCATTTCTTCACCTAAATATCCCTCTTATCTCTTGATTTCATATTTGTAGATCGTCTTCCTCCACATCCCCTCCTGGTTATGCCGAGGATGTGTAGAAATCCAAAAAGGGGTCCAACCTAGTATCAAACTTATGGGAGAATGGCCCATCAAAACCTTGGCCAACAATAGACCTTTCCCAATTCACCTGCTCCTCCTTCCCCCCCCCATCCTCCTCCGGTTTACATGGCCTTGCTCCTTTGTCTTCTCTCGGGGCCTATCGAGTGGATTGGTTCAACAACTAGGGGAATTATTTGGGCTTTGTGCCTAGCGCCATCTCATACATGCCTTTCACCTATCATACGTACAAATCTCCTGTGACTGCTCAGGTTTCTTTCCAACCTATTTCCACCTCCATCCCCTTGGTGGCGACCCCCTCTCATCCCCATCCACCCATTTGTTGCGCCTGTGGCGACTACTCTCGACTCCTGTCATCAATGTATATTCTGCAGGGATTGGTTTTCGAAGTCTGACATGACCTGGAAGATTTATTGTTCATGAATAAGATCAAGGATTTACATGAAGAGCAATTGGAGGATCTACTATCTTTTCTTATTAACCATTCTCTGGCTCCTTTGACCACGACGACAAGGGCTCAAAATGAAGCCTTTGTTTTCAGGTTCCTGTTTTACAATTCTGTTGATGGCAATAGTTTACTTAATTTTTGTGATAGCCATGTGTGGCACCGAGGATTATAGACAACATAGAGTGCATAAGAAGTTTTTATTTTAAGTATTGCAAGTATTTAAATTCTAGGAACTAGCTTATTTTGAACATTTGACTGTATTGGTTTCTCATCTAGGAAATACAGATCATCATACTCTATTCTCTAACAGACAGTTATGTATATTATGGATTTGAAAGGTAACTTATAATACACAAACTTACTTTATATATATATATATATATATATATATATATATATATAATAATAATAATAATAATCTATTTTTAAGGTCATGGCCAAGACAGACACCAAATTGGTGTATGAGACACCCTCCACCCAACGATTTTGACTGGTAAAGTCTATGGAGGTATACATACCCTACCCCCATATGGATTTGAACTTATGAACTATTATGAGGAAACACATGTTATTAACCATTATGCCCACTCATCCATATTTCATAGAAGATTAAGTCGATCCAACTTAAGGTAGAAAGGGAATAGTTGTCGTGAATATGATCCAGTTTTATTTATATTTTATTTATTATCTTGAAATATTTAGATTAATATCATTTTTTCATATATTTGGAAGTACAATTGAATATGTAATCCAGAGGGGGGTAGGGTATCTATGTCAAAAAGTTGGATTAGTTCGATGGACAATTGGTATGGATTGTTGGTTTTCATTGATGTCAACCATTGGAGAGTGATATTGTAGATTTATGTCAACCCTTAATGATTGATGTCAAACCTTAGAGAAAGTCTCGTAGAGAATTTTGGTAGCATAAAGGTTTGGGTAATTGACCCAAGTTTGTTTGGTGTATAATGGTATGAGTTTTAAAATATTTGAAGGTAAGACTATTCTAGATGGGTAGTACATCTCATTCCATTTTGAGTAGTATGTGTAACATCACATAACTCCTCACGGTTAGAGAGTTATGGCCATGTGAAATTGGAGAACCTAGGTTTGGGTAATGGACCCAAGTTTGTTTGATGTATAATGGTATGAGTTTTGATATATTTGTAGGTAAGACAATTCTATATGGATAGTACATGTCATTCCATTTTTGGTGGTATGTGGAACATCACATAACTCCTCACGGTTTGAGATTTATGGCCTTACAAATTTGGAGGACCCTCATATGTTGGTTTGAAGCCCCAAAAGGTCAAAGTAGTCAAAGTGGTTTAAGATATTTTATAAGGTAAATAATAAAGTGAAGTGATGCGTGTACTATAATTCAAATTGAATAAAAAATAAATTATTTAAATAATAAAGTTAATGGAGAAATTACTAAGTTGACAAGTGGTTAGAAGTGGGTTAGCCCTAAAATAAGTAAAGTGGCTTAAGATGGTTAGAAGGTAACCCCTTGAGGTAAAGTGAAGTGACGAGTGTACTATAAGTCAAAGTGGATACAAAACAAATTATTTAAATAATAAATTTAATGGATAAATAACTAATTGGACAAGTGGTTAGAAGTTGGTTAACCCTAAGATAAGGAAAGTGGGTTAAGATGGTTAAAAGGTAACCCCTTGAGGAAGCTACATGAAAGTATAAATAAGAGGCAAGGCTTTCTCATTTTAATAACATTTGAGAATATTGAATATCTACAGGTGAATGAGGTAACCAAAGGATACCTAACCCTAATTTCAGAGAGAAGGTGAAGTAAAGAAGGCTAAAATTCAAGGGAGGATAAATTCTTTTGATGATGTTTTCTAAGGTATGTTATTTACAGGTCGTCTCACCATTTTCGCAATAATTTTTTTTCTAGAATGATTCAAACCATGAAATTTCTAGGCCATTGAGAAAAAACATCCAAGTATCTATAGTACAAATTTCATCTTGTGGGTCATTTTATTTTTGGAGTTACACTCCATGGAAAATAGGGTTTGTGGCTAGTCCTGAAACTAGTCTAAAACAAGTGTTTTGGGTAAAAATGTCATAACTTCTTCATAACAGATCCAAATTCAGTAAGACTAAATGTGTTGGTTATTGTATAGTCTATAGTATTCTTTGTAAAATTTTCATATCCATACAACAAATATTCCATGTGGAGCACGCTCTACAAGTTCGCTCTCTAGAATACGCCAAAATTCAACAAGGTATGCCATTTTTTCTCTAACTCCTTTTTTGAGAGGTTCCAAGTAGTGACTCCTGGAGGAATTGCACAAAAAATACTGAATAACATTGTGTACTATTTTTATATCTTTATTCATTACAGATACATAGTTATGGTTATTTCAAGTTAGGGTTGTTGACTAATCCAAAACCTGTCATGTGAGACTAAAGAAAATTTTGATGAAAATGCTAGTCTCTTGTTGTTAAAGTTAAGGAAGGTTTGCAGGTATGTGATCATATACACCAAGTCTATTATAGAGTTAAAAATCAGATTTGGATGATGAAATTGATGAGGGATTTTGGTTGAGGTACATGCTGGGTACATGGTTGAGACAAGTAGTATTGTTGACACATGATTTATGGATGATGTAGCATACTTGTATTGGTATATTATTAGAAGAACATATTTATATTGGTGATGATTATGATTTGTTGTTTTATTCTTGGTTGATGCACATCTTTGAGAGTTGTCTTGATGATTGATCTTGGTGAGTAGATATAATTTAGTTGATAAGATTGATGAGACATGTTGTAGTGATAGGTTGTTTGGATAGGTTGTTGTGACATGTTATATGTACAGGTTTGGTGCATGGTTGATGCACTTGTTCATGGTATAGTTTGAGGTATAGGTTGGTGCATGGTTGATGCACTTATTTATGGTACAGGTTGACTACAGGTTGTTTGGTATAGGTTGGTGCATGGTTGATGCACTTGTTTATGGTACAGGTTCATTACAGGTTGAGGTGCAGGTTGATGCATGGTTGATGCATGGTTCAGGTTATTGGTACAGGTTGTTTGGTGTAGGTTGATTGGTACATATTTATACAAGTATATTTCACAGTGATAGTGTGACAGTGGTTCCATCATTCTACTTATACATCAGGGTGGTTGGATGGGGCAAGGACAGGTGGTTGTAGCCACCTTCTAGTTGTAGCCGAAGAACATAGGGGGTCATACCATCCTTTTGGTTACAGCCAGAGAATTGGGGAGTTGGATATTCCTTCAGGTTGTAGACTGAGAAACTAGGGGGTTGAAGCCTCCTTCTAGTTGCAGCTGGAAAACAATGGAAGTTTGTGCTTCCAATGAATGTAATTCTTAAAGACATATAAGAAAAAATGTTCCGTGGTTTTCTCCCTATTTGGGTTTCCATGTAAAACACGGGTTTACTGTGTATGTGTGTGATTGATCATCTATTCATTGTTTATTTACTCTTCAACTATTGGATGATAATGCTACATTGATATAACACTAGCATTTCATGCTAGAAAATGATTAAATTTCTCTATTACTGATTCACCCCCCCTCTTAGTAATCCAACAATTGGTATCAAAGCCGGTTCCTTCAGGAAATAGTTTAACCACTGGAAGGAGATCATGGATTATTCTGAGAATGGAGTACCAATGTTTACAGGCATAGGGACATTATATTTGGCTATCAGTTGTTACATGATATGATAGTTCAAAAAGGGAAAACACTGCAACCAAGAAGGAATTGATGAAGAATAACAAAATAACAATGGATTTCATTTGGGAAGGATTACCTAATCTGTTAAGAGAAAAGTTTGGTAAATTTTCATGAGCCAAAAAACCTTGGGATAAGTTACATGACATATATTCTTCACCCATCGCAAATTCAGAAAATGTCAAAGAATATGCAGATACAGAGCAAGAAGAAAGATTCTCATCATGTGAAATAGATTCAAAAGAGGAGGAGTATGAAGAAGCAGAAGTTTATTACAGAGAAAAATTGATCAGTGCAATTAAATATCTAAAGAAAGAAAGAGAAGAAAACAAGTCATCCATGAAAGAATTGATGAAGAAAAAGTAAAGTGTTCAAGGTTTCGAAAAATATCAGCAAGTCATCAAGAATTTAAGAGCTAAACTAGAAGAGGTAATAAGAATTGAAGAAACTATAGAATATCAAAAAAAATGTTTAGAAGCCAATATAGAAACACAAAAGGAAGAAGCAGAAAAGAGAGAAAAGATATTGATGGATCATCTCAAGGAAAGAACCAATGACTTAAACCAACTTGAGGAAGATTTTGGTCAAGAAGAGAGAAGACTGGAAGAAGAAATAATTACATTGAAAATCCAACTTGAATAACCAAAGAGAAAAAAGGAGGTCATGAAGTCTCAGATAATGAAGAAAGAAGAAGAGGTTGAGAATATTGAAGAAGATTTTGTCACACTAAGAGTCAAAATCGTCAAGCTCAGAAAGAACATTGAAGAGATATAAACATCCAGATCAATTGTAGAGAATGAAGAGAAGCACTCTACGTTGCTAGAAAAGAAGAATAAAGAAAATAGAAAGAGTTATGCAGAAGTACTCAAAGGAAGGAATAATAGTCAACCAGAATCTAAGAAAACTAATAAAGATACCTCTTCAAGAAGACCATCCATGTTCAAGCCACAAATAAGTTTCAATCATGATCATGATCATTCAAGGCAGAAATTCAGAACAACTACACCACAAAGAAGATTATTCACTCCTAGGTATGCAAATTTATTTTATGGTCATTGTTTTTATTGTACTAACTTTGGACATAAGGTTGCAGATTGCAAGGATTATAAAATAAATGTTCAAGCAAGAAATGCCTATGTGGCCCCACATAACATTGAATGTTAAAAATGTCATAACTATGGACACATAGCCTATGATTGTAGAAGCATGATCTATACTTCCATGAAAGAGAACACTGAGATTATATGTAAGAAAGTGTGGATAGGAAAACATGAAGAACAGGTGAAAAAAGACCAAGTCCCAGAGATCACAAGATTGGCAATAAAACGAGATGAAGAAAATTATATAGAGAAAAATGAATATGTCAGATACATAAAGGTTTGGAAAACAACTAAAAGAAAAGAAGGACATGTAAATAAGGAATAGGTTCAAGATATTGTTCTTTAAAGCATTGTAGTAAAAGATGAATCCACAGATAGAAAGAAAAAATTCAGATCTCAAAGAGATGATGAATCTACCAATGAAGATGATGATGAATCTACCAATGAATATGATGATGAGTACATGTCAGAACAAGAATTGTTCTTAGTCATCCGACTTAGAGACTCCCAGGTAATATGAATATTAGACAGGGGGAATCTATGTGATATCTGTTACAGATGAAAGAACCATCCTTCCAGCATCTTGCAGATTTTGAGAAGACAGATCCAGAGCAGTCAGATAGTAGAAGTGCAGTTTGATAGATTAATCAAGACTTCATGAGAGTATAGTGATAAATGGGTCAACATTATGGACAGTTGCGCAAGTAGAGTCTTGGACAGTATGGACAGAGATGGATTCATAAGAATACTTAGTAGGTTTGGACAGATATATGACAGTGGACGAGATAATGGATTCATAGATTGGTTCAGAGAGTGGTTCAGAGACAAAGGAACATTATCATAATGGATGATAATTACATAGGAAATGGCTCGAACAATGCTAATGGATTCCAAATTGATAGATATTTTTTGGACACATGTAGTGCATACAATAGTTCACATTCAAATCATAGTAATTCTCAGAAAAACAATGACAAAACTCCCTATGAACTATGAAAAGGAAGTGCAAACAACAACCTCTACATCAAGGTAACTCAAGGTAGTATTTTATTAATTGAAATTTATGTTGATGATATTTTTTTTGGAAGTAATAATGACATGTTAAGCTAGAAATGTGCAAAGGATATGTAGAATGAATTTGAAATGTCATTACTTGGAGAACTATCCTTCTTTCTGGGTCTTCAGATATGTCAAATCAACCAAGAAATGTTTATTTCTCAAACTACATATATCAGATAAATGCTAAAGAGGTTCATAATGGAAGATTGCAAACTAGTTACCACTCCTATGAAAACCAGTTGCAAGTTGAGAAAAGATGATGATTCAAAGTCTAAAGACCAGAGGCAATACAGGTCAATTATTGGTATCTTACTATATGTGACAACATCCAAACCAGATGTGATGGAAGAAGTTGGACATGTGGCATGATTTCAAGCAACACCAAAGGAATCACATGTATTAGTAGTGAAAAGGATTTTCAGATATCTCAAAGGAACATAAGAGTTTGGATTATGGTATCCAAAATGAAAGGATCTGTCACTTATTTCCTAAACATATGTAGATTGGACAAGTTACATTGATGACCGACGAAGCACAAGTGGAGAAACGTTCTACTTGGGTGAGTGTTTAGTATCATGGTTAAGCAAGAAACAATCATCAGTATCTTTATCTACAGTCGAGGCATAGTACATTGCAACAATAGCATGTTGTACATAGGTTCTATGGATGAAAAAAAATCTGATAGATATACAAGTTGATTATAATGAGCCCATTCCAATCTATTGTGATAATACAAGCGCCATCAGTATCTCAAAGAACCTTATGATGCACTCCAAGACGAAGCACATTCCAATCAAGTATCACTTTCTATGGGAATAGGTTGTTGAAAAGAACATCAGATTTGAATATGTGGGAACAAAAGAACAAGTGGAAGACATCTTTACAAAACTACTTCCACGGGAAGCCTTTGAGTATTTTCGCCAGAGACTCAGAGTTATTTCTACTCCAAAATGAATGCTTTTGAATGCTTATCTTATATGTATTATATGTACACAAGGAAGCACCATAAATAGGACAATTCAGGTTGGTAGATCAGTTTCAGGAAGAGATCAGTCAGGGAGAGTATCCCCAAGGAAAATTTAGTTAAGGAGAGCAACCCCGAATGGAAAGATACCTTTTCCATTGATGACAAAGGGGGAGAGATTTATCAGATGTAGGATAGAAATGCTTGGAGAGAGAGCACAGAGACATGTAGACAGGGGGAGCAGCCCAAGGAGAGTTCAGTCAGAGGGAGAAGCCCCAAAAGGAGATACTCTTTACCATTGATTTAAAAGGGGGATAGATAGAAACAATGATGATGAGTATAAGTATGAATGTTATCATGACTAAGTGTTGCCATCAATGCTGATGTTTCCATCAATGCCAAAGGGAAAGATTGTCAGACAGTTGGATTAGGTCGATGGAAAATTGGTATGGATTGTTGGTTTTCAATGATGTCAACCATTGAAGAGTGATATTGTAGATTGATTTCAACCCTTAGTGATTGATGTCAACCCTTGGAGAAAGTCTGGTAGCACAAAGGTTTGGGTAATGAACCCAAGTTTGTTTGATGTATAATGGTATGAGTTTTAATATATTTGAAGGTAAGCCTATTTTATATGGGTATTACATGTAATTCCATTTCCGATGGTATGTGGAACATCACATAACTCTTCATGGTTAGAGAGTTATGGCCATGTGAAGTTGGAGAACCCAGGTTTGGGTAATGGAACCAAGTTCGTTTGATGTATAATGGTATGTGTTTTGGTATATTTGTAGCTAATATTATTCTATATGGATAGTACATGTCATTCCATTTCTAGTGGTATGTGGAATGTCACATAACTCCTCATGGTTTGAGAGTTATCGCCTTACGAATTTGGAGGAGCCTCATATGTTGGCTTGAATCCCCAAAAAGTCAAAGTAGTCAAAGTGGTTTAAGAGATTTTAGAAGGTAAACAATAAAGTGAAATGATGAGTGTACTATAATTCAAATTGAATACAAAATAAATTATTTAAATAATAAATTTAATGGAGAAATTACTAAGTTGACAAGTGGTTAGAAGTGGGTTAGCCCTAAAATAAGG
>JZKD02S2247245.1:1053139-1071918 GCA_000966675.3 Picea glauca
TTTAGATTTTACTTTTAAGTAAAAATTAAGATAGATACATGTTGTAGAAAAACACGTGTTTAAAATATGCAACATTTTCAACTTGGTCAACTTAAAAAAATTCTAGAAATTATAACATTCATCCATTAGATTCAAAATTATAGTCATAATAAAATAGAGTCTCTGTAGATTGTTGATGTATATTTCATTTCTTAAAAACATAATTTTAATAACAGATACATTGTTGTGGAAAACAATAACTCATTATCATTCATTTCATATTTAACGAACATACTATTAAACAATTCTCAAATTGACATACCAAATCCTGATAAAAAAAAATTAAAAAATATTCATTGGAAAGATAACAAAATTATTTACAAGTTTTGTTTTTACTGTAAAGTGAAATTCTAAATAAAAAAAATGCTTTTGTATGCCAGAAGTTGAAGAACTTGTGAAAATACAGTTTTTTTTGTCATAAAACAAGCAAAAGTGTTACCCAGCTTCATGATTTTACCCTTCCACCAAAAACAATTATTTCAAAAATTGACTTAAATCCTTCATTGAAGATTTTGTGACATTGCCACAAGTACAATATTGATAAAATACATCTAAAATAAGAACTGATTTACAAAACATAACAATTGAAATTAATGAAAGTTGTTCTTTCTCCGAGCTTCATCTGGATCTCCACTGGCCTACCGTGATCTTGGATTCTCCAGCTTCGAATATTCAAACAATTGATAAACTATGTCTTCTTCTTTGAATTTCCTCAAAGTCAAGCCTAAAGAAATTATGTGATTTCAAGCTGCAAATTGAAATCCTTTGATGATGATGTTAATTTTGGTCTCGAGAAATGAGAACTTGGATTCTAATGATTGTGTTTTCCTCTTCTTTTTCATTAAATAATCCACTATCATAGAGTTTAGAGAGTTGCATTTATGTTCATGACTATGAGTTAAAGCTATTAATATACTCTTCCTACCTTAATATACTCTTCCTACCTTCGAAGGATTTTCTGAATTTCATAAATGTCTCATTGGAATTTCCCATCACTCCTTGGGTAGTCCATTGAGACTTGGAATGCTCGGAGTTTCGAAATGAAAATGGAAAATATGACTAAACTGAGGTAATAACATTGAGCCAATCTCAACTTCTTGTAGATAACCAATTATATAAAAGCATTACAAGGATGAAATCATTTGAATACAAACAAAATCCAAGTACTCTACATCAAGTAAACATTACTCAAAAAAATAAATAAACTCTATTCTTCAAAGGTTCCTCCTTATCAAAATTAACTAGGGATACAAAGAATAACCACCAACAAGGGCAAAAAAATAACCAAAATAACCAATAGAGAATCACCACTTCACCATTTAAATGAAAAATGCAAATTCCTTTGAACCTAAGAGCCGAAGAATGCCACACATTTTTTTCAATAAGTGACCAGTTGAGCTGATGTAGGAGCATCGTCAGTGAGTACACATGGAAGGAAAAATCAATGCCTGAGAACCAATCCGGAGTCTCGAACACCTAAAAATATTTTGAGGCTGATAGAAAAAAAAAAAAGGAAAGATCACGTGCGTGGAGACAAAATGAGCACGCGTGACCTAGGAGTTTAACCCTAGTCTCGATGTGACCACAATTAGATAGCAGTTAGTTTGTTTCTTGTGTATAAAAAGAGGTTTTGTATGCCCTAAATAAGGGTTACGGGATTATGGGGGTTGCGAGCAAGTAGGAATTTTCTGAACGATAGTGGTTGTTTTGATTTTTGTTGTAATCATATTTTAATTTTGAATGAAGATAACCGAGGAAAATTGATCCAAATGTGTGAGACTGTTGTTGTTTGCAATTCTCTAATATTGTTGTTTTCAAGAATGAATGAATCTTGCTATGAGTGTATGTAGCTATAAAATGTTTGTATAATTCTCAATCACTTTTCTTCATGAGCCAGTGCAAGGTGTGCATACAGTCCACAAGAAGTGCTTTGACAGGGTTTTTTTTGACCCGTAAAGCTTAGAATAAATAACGTAATATTTCCTTTGCAAGTAGTGCAAAGTGACTAGTGCAAGGAGTGCACAGTCGTCCGCAAGAATCTAGATCTTGCGTAAGAATCTGCTGCAAGTAGTGCATAGATCCATAATTTTACTCAGTGTCAAAGGAATGGAACAAAGGAACACCAGGAAGGTGACAAGAATTATTTTCAAGAAATATTTAAATATGAGTTAGACAAAATTTCCCAGAAAAGAAAGAAGCGCTTAGGAGATCAAAATATTTGAGGAGATCAATCTCAGAAGGGATTACACTTTCCAAGAAGTGCGAAAGAGATCTAAGAAATGGACTCGTAGGAAGGACAAAGGTCAAAACCTTTGAATCTTTAGAAAATCTTCTAAGTCTAAAGAAATTTTAAGCTCAGGGGGAGGGATCTAGACCATCCGATTAGCATCCAGACAATGAGGAGCAAGTGCAGAGGAGGAAATATCTCAGCCATTCAGTCTGAGTGAAAAATAATCATAGCCACCTGATCAAGGTAAAGTGCACTAATGATAAGCTTTGAAAGTACATAGGAGGATCGGGTTACGAAATTTTGAAATCATCGGAGTCGTCCATTTTCAAGGAGGACACGCGGTGAGAGATCAACATTTCACTAAATCACAGAGTGGAAAATTCAAAGGGAAGAGTCATGAGGATTCACGAAATGTGAACTCGTGAAAGGATCATAGTCATTGATCGAAGAGAGAGAGTGGACTGTTGATTATCCAGGGAGATATCGAGAGATCGAAACTCTAGAAATCATAGGTAAGAGTTCTAGGAACTAGTGAAATCCGATTTCACAATTTGATCTAAGTTGTCATATCGAGGAGAGATCTGGAACATTGATTCATTTCAAGGGAAGGAGGTATCAAAAGTTTAGATAACGAGAGATTCGCGAAGTGATAACTCGTGAAAGGATCACAGTCATTGATCTAAGAGAGAGCATAGACCGTTGATTGTCTAGGGAGATATCGAGAGTTTGAATATCGAGAGATTCACAAAGTGTGAACTCGCGAAAGGATCACATTCATTGATAAAAGACAAAGAGTGGAATATTTATTATCTAGGGAGATATCGAGAGTTTGGATATAGGGATACGGGAAGTGAGCGGTCCTCCAACTTCATGAAATGCGAAGTCCCTATACGCAAAAATGAGATCCAGACTGTTGGATCATGGGGATTGTGGATCGTTGATCTGGCAAGTGAAACTTGCAAGTTCGGTTTTTGGAAGGATGAGAAAGAAGACTTCACAAAACACGAAATTGTGAAGCACGCGGAAGGTTTGGCCCTAGATCATAGTGAGGGGTCATATGGATGGAGGATAAAGGAGGAGCTAGCATGCTCTAGGATCCTGTCAAGATTTCGGAGGTCGGGGTGACTCACATGCAAAGGACCGATACGTTAAATCGTGACGTTCCTTTCGATTGGGCGACTGGTCACAGCCTTGGTCATGTAAAGACAGGGGCTTAACCAGGAGAGATAACACCTATTTACACTAAGGTTTTAAAAGGCATTAAGGATAAGCCTGCAAGTTCCATATAACCTGCTCCTTAAGAGAAAGGGGGGGAGCTATTAAGTTGATTGAGGCTCTTGAGGGGCCGAAGAGTTAGTCAGACTCAGTTTCTTGATCAATCCTAGACCAAGAGGTCACACAACCCTTAGGAGAGAAGGGGGGTCTGCATCATGAGCCATGGTGAAAACTGATAGGGTGACCAACAAAAGAGCCATGCTCCAACAATTCCATGCCCAATAGATCCAAACAACTAGGCATTATGTGGAAGAAATAGATAATTAATTTGAAAAAGGACCTCCCATCTTTTTCCCATTATCCCACCTTCAAACCTGAATCTAACACACTTTAGTTAAAAGTGACAAGACATGGTAATGGATGTCATGTGCAATTTCCTTTTGTTTCTACACTCAACCTTAAATTCCTTAATCTTACCTCAGTTAAAATCCTTGAATGTGATGTGGAAAGAAGAATTTTTTGCCAAATAAATTGAATAGAGCCATGGGATCCATTAGTAAAAACTCAAGGGAATGGGTGGTATGAGACCTTCCCATTTTCAAATAAAATTTAATACTCTCAAATCAAGAAGATTTTTCTTTGATTTGAGATATTGATCAAGATAGGTAATTTTCAACTGAAATATGTTTCTAGTTCATGATATTTATAATAATTTTTGAATCCCCCACTACCACCAGGGACCTTACGTAGAGATCATTAATTCATCTGATTCATTGAAGAAGAGATTAGGCCTTAGCTTGATTATTGGTTCCTATTCCCAGTCTCCAATCATAGCTTGTTTCTGTATTTTCTATACGATTGAAAATGATCCCCCCCACACCTACTACTCCTATAAACATAAGCAACATTAATGACAAACTTGATTTTACATTTTTGGGTGGTTCTCATAGAAAATTTCTCTTGCAATCATGCTAGTGAACTTGGCTATACTAGATCATAAGTTTCTATACAGAGACCATATACTAATGTTTTAGAAATTAGATTACACTAAAAACCATTATCAAGTAGATCATTTACCTTCTAATTCTTCAGTTGAATCTTGACTCATAATAGTGCATTCATGTATCCACTCACCCTTGGTTGTTGAAATGTGGTATAGACTCTGGCTTCATCCAAATTAGAGGTGATATATACCATTATTTCCTTTGTCTCAATAGTTTCATTATTTACTCCCTTATTGAACTTATTCCTCTTTGGATACATTTTTTGATGTAGTTTCCAACACTTCTCATTCATGTTCCCATCTGCATCATAATCTTTACAATGCCTATTACTCCTCTTTTCCATTATGGCTACAATATTCTTAACTTTTATCTTGGTGGTTCCTTCTTGTACCTTTTGTGGTTGGACCTTCTTAGAGTCCAAGTCAATATAGAGAACCTTCTTGCTCTCCTCATCTATTCTCTTGACAAAAAAAACAATAACATCCTTCAAATATGGCTAAATAAACCTTTAAGGATTCACCACCACTCCCAACGCTTCCAAATAGATACCCATTTTGATCGATTACTTCTTGAATTTTGAAGTGTACACTTGCAAACCTTATTCATGTTCTTAATGAAGGTGTTTTGTTTCATGAGATGCTCCTCTTTCTAGCCTATGCGATAAAATTGTGATTTCAACAAAGCCTTGAAATCCTCCCATTTTGTAATCACAGGATTATTTCCTATCCTTAGTCCATCCACATAGCTCTACCACCATAGTAGATCATGTCCAATAATCATCAAACATGCAATAGAAATATATTCTGCTTATTGGATTTGATAAAGGACAAAACAATTCCATTTGGTTTATCTATCTATTCAAAACTTTAGCGTTAAATTGACCATAAAATATTGGTATTTCAATATTTGCTTCAATATTTAAATATCTAAGTTAAAATATGTTTCTATGGGTCTACAATTCAAACTACAACTTGGATATTTATTTTTCTAACTTCAAGGAAAACAACACTATCCTATAAATTTATTGTTAGCAATAATCAATGAATAGTGTTCAATCCAATAGAATAATGGTACAAAGAAACACAATGAGTGAGGGCTCTATCTGTAGCAATAAAACAACAATATGATGAAAATCTAAAGCACAAATCGAATCACAAATCATGGCTGATATATTCACAATGAAAATCACCAATTATAAATACACCAAAACATTGTAGAATGTTGTTATTTGATACTAACATGTTTGAAAGGAGTTTCAAGTTTTCATTAATTGAAAATGAAATGCCAAAATATACACAATAACAAAAATTTGTAATGGTGTGTTTTTGTTAACTATAATGTAGTGTTGTGTGTGGTGATATGACCAATGTATACAACAAATAGTCCAAGAAATAACATTGTGTATGTTCTCCTACTAATCCATATCAACAATTAAATAAATGAAGTGTAATTAATTAAAAAAATACATGGTTTCATGTGGGGATTTTCATAATCAATGCAACAAGGAAATACATTCAAGACATACATAATCACAACTTAGTTCATTTCTATCTAATTTCCCAATAAAACCATAATAGTATAAATACCAAACACTAGTCGAATTGTTGCGTGAATAACCAATAGGAAATGATGGAGATAATGAGTTGTTATAGGTTAGATAAAAAGGAAAATATTGAGTTCATTGGAAACAACATAACCACATTTAGTGACAACTCTACACTATCATTCATACAAAAACCCACATCAAAGAATACTCGTGAAACTCATCCTTGCTAATTCTTAAGTGTTACACCATTTGTTTCTTTTGGATCCTTTTTGAATCGCACCTCCCCATTGGGAGGATTTTTGTCTCCAAAAGTCGGTCCATAGATGGAAGCACATGGCCTCCACTTTCTTCTCCAAGTCCACTAATCAATCAGTCCTCGAAATTGCTTACTTATTTTTTGTTCCCTTTTAAGCTACTAGTCTATGTTGTTCTACTTCTACTAGAGGTGTTCATCCTCTCCATGTATGTGATTTGATGAGGTAGGACTTACCACCTTTAAGCAAGTGATATTTGTTTTCTCTCCTTTAGAAAATTATGTCCCTTTCCCATAAGTATGGGTTGTATTGTATAAGATTCTTTTTTCTTTTTCTTTTTTAAGTTTTTCTTACTTAATGATGTTTGATGATGATGGTGGTGGTGGTTATTAATATCTTATGAGGTCAATTTTGATTTATTGCACCTTAATAAAAAAAAGTATGGAATTACTTGGTTTATTTTAAAATTTTATTTTCGTGCTTGACAATCTTGGAGAGAAGATTTTGTAAAGAATGATAGTTTTGATGAGTTAAAAGGTTATAAAGGTTGATATTGTAACAAATACTCTAAAATTGAAATCTAATGTGGGTGTACACAAGACATTATAAGAGAAAGTGATTTTCATATTCAACCCTCTTTTTTATTTTTTCTAAATAGAAAGGAGTAATATTTGTATTAGAAATAGGTTGCAATTGAGCTAGACATTGTAGTAATATAAAAAGAATGTTGTATATTAACAAAAACCTACATAAATATCATGCAAGATGTGTCGAGCACCAAAATATCAAAATCGTCCTTCGCATAGGATTTCAATTTTTTTTTCTAATATAAACTCTAAAAATGACACCTAATATTGATATTGTCCGGCATAACATATGAAATACTAATGAAAAACATGTTTGTTGAGTGTCTTGTATTGATCAATATTAGTGGGATGTGACAACTTGATTTCTCAAGTCCATGTCTTCAATCATATGATGAATTGTTTCCTCTTCCTTTACATTATCAGGGGCATAATTCACTGAAATTCTATATTTTGAACCAGTTGAGCGGGAACCTTTGTTGATATTACAAACCATACTCTTTAACATTGAGCATTCAAATTCTAGAACTTGGATTTTTTTTTTCTTTTTTCACAAGGATGTCCATGAAAACTTCATTTTTTGATATGTATTGATGTTCATTCTCATGTACCTTATTTTTCACTTAGAATGTAGATGTCCCATTATTGTTGATAAAATATGCATGCTTATGCAATACTCTTTATATTTTCTGAATTTCCATATAATCCATGTCCCAAATCTTCCATAGATGCCCAAACATATAGTAGAAAATAAATTCCCAAAGGAAAAATACTAATATAGTGATCCAAGCCTTTCCAATTAATAGGCACAATAAGCATACAACAAGTTAAAATCCCAATCCAAGATGGAAAATACACTATATACATGAGATAGTCTAAATTTTCCTTCTTCAAGTCATTCAAAGCCTAGAAAATTGAATTCAAAATCTGCCTCAATAAGAGTCTAACTGGATTCAAATGGAGGAACAGGAGACCCCTATTTCCAATGTTACAAAATAGTGGCTCCAAACAAGCACCAAAAAAACAAAGAAGGAAAATAATAGAGATCCAAATGAACACCAATGGAGAGCACCAAACTAAGATAGTAACGACTAGAGACTAAGAAAAAACCACTAAGACAACACCAAGAATCATCAATAGAGTTTGAAAGGGAGTGCTTACCTAAAATTATAGTTGAACCAGAGCCAACCACCACCAATTATCCTTGTTGGATGAAGCACCTATCCTATGAGACATAATACTTCCTTTCTATTGCATATACTCTCTGCAAGATTCAAATTGTTGGATAAACATAAAGGCTATGATGTGTGGGGATGTCGTAAAGGTGATGTGTATTGTATCCCACCTCTATCTAGTTATACTATGATAGCTTGATTTTGTTGACATATGTTGATTAATGATATTGATACATGGCACCATGCATAATTTATATTGGATGCGAGAGTAGGGGATAGATTGGAAAGAAATACCCCTATTTTTCCTTAGGGTTCCCTCGTTCAATATTGAGGATTTGTTGTTGAGGGTTTCTTATTTATGATTTAGAGCCCTCAAGATTTGGAAAAAGGTGATATACTTAAACCAAATAGTCTTTTTTTTTTTTATTCTCACGACGAGGTAGTCTAGCTTACTATTTACTATCAGATGGGATTTTATTTTTATTTAAGAGATTGTTAATTATATTTGAATCTCCATTAATAATAAATGTCCTCACTCTAGCCTTATTTATAGAGAGAATTCCTTGGAGGAGAGGATACATATCATCATAGTTGTTTGTGAATGTCCCTAAACCTCATTCACAAGATAATTCTTGTTTCCCCCTAAGATCAAGGACGACCCCCCTACACCTGTCACCCCTTATTTTCATATTCAACACTCTTAGTGTCATAAAGATGATATTTCCTTTTGACCCACAACGTTTTAGGATTTTTCCAACACCCTATTTCATTATGGATCTCGCGAGAGTTCATTCTTATTTTAGCAATGTTGATTTTCTTCTTTACACTGGTTAAAATAGAGAGATACTTTTTATCTTCTAGATTCGAGGAATCACCTTCTTATATTATCTCAATTTTATTTTATCTTCTAATATTTATTGCACCACAAATTATCCTAAAATCTAGATGTAATAATACTTTTAATATTATCAATACTCTACAAAGTGACCTCTTATTTAGTTCCCTATGATTTATCCAAGCCCTGACAACTTTATACCTGTTGGAATACTGAGAGGGGGGGTGAATCTATGTGAGAATTTTTACCACTTTTAACCAAAATATATATTATTCAACTTTATCAACAATATTCAATAGTATATGATCAATGTGTCATCTGTTAGTCTCAAGTTTTGACTATGTTTTGCCTACATCATATCAAAAAGACGTCCATTTCCATACCCAGTACCACCCCTTCTGGCCTTGTTATGACACATTTGACATCTCTTTACCACTAAATGGGGATACTCAAGGTATTCTTATGTTTCAAGTCATTTTTATGTGTTTTGATACTTTAAATTAATATTGAAACTAATGTGGCATGAGTTAGGTACTATTTCTATTTGAAACAGGATTTGTCAGTACCAGGTACCAGCTCGCACCCAGTGGAGATACCAACTAAGCTGCTAAAGATCCGCGCGATATGGCCAGAGTGGTAGACAGTGTGATTTACATGATAGATTGATTCATCACTCATATGCTGATTCAAGGCGAGATTATAGAACTGAGTTGTTAATACTTCATGGTTCACACTTCGTGGCACTGCGTGTCATGAAGATGTGAAGACCATTTTTAACTGATCTTGAGTTATTTTTGGATCTGGGATCCGTTTGAATTAATGTATTTTTGTTTTAAACTATTTTTGAGGAGGATCTATAAAGACAGAGGATTGCTCCTAAGAAACGTTGGTTATGTTATGCTATGATATACATTTCTGCTAATACAATCTGCTTATGCGTTATGTTACTTCGCTGTTATATGATTTGAGTTATTTTTCCTGAGTAAATGGAGCGTGAAGCATGAACAGTGTTTGCGTAGAATGATCTGAGTAGTTCTGGTTTTCCTTTCGGCGATTGCACCTCTTGGTTGGGCCCACCAACAGGTTCAAGTCGTCACTTTTCTCTATATTAGAGTTAGTTTATTTCAGTATCTTAGGATTTGCATGCATGTTAGCTTATTTGAGTTTGGGAATTAACTTGTTCAGATTCTTGCTTAATTATTCTTCAACTGTATCATTTCCAGCATATTAATATCTTCTACGTTGATGAGTGTTGAAAGCATGGTTGATTCCTGTAGAATTTAAAGCATGAACTAGGTTTGCTTTGTTTCTAGTTTTCAATCTGAACGTAAATTAAAGAGAATGCGAGTTTGAATTTACTTTTCTTTGGTTAGGATAGTTAGGTTACTCTGCTCTGTTAGGATAGTTAGGTTGCAATTGAATTAGAGGAAGCTTCCAGTACCAGTAGGGTAAATAGGATATTTCTTTATTTTCCTGCGAATAGATTTAGATTTATCTTTGATGTTGAATTAACATGATTTTAGGAAACAATCTTTCTTTTATAGCTTAGATAGAAGTAGTGATGATTAGATGATTAAATATAGTGGTAGATAGTCTTGTGAGATCACATTAGAATAGAAATAGAAGTACCTGCACTTAAGCACAAAACTGTTTTCCTTTGATGACTTAAAATAAGAGATGATGAGTTTCAAGATAATCATTAGGGTTCAGTTTATAAGAGTGAGTTTGTGTTTTCTTCTAAGAATAGTCTTTAGATAGGAATTAGAATCTTACCCGCACATTCAATGTAGCAACTCTAAGTTCACTTACCCTGGTTTGACAATTCAGTGTTTTCAGGTCATTAAAATCTTTAATATAGCAGCTTGACATTTTTGGCGCCGTTGTCGGGGAGCTGTTTAAAAGGTAAGTTAGATAATTGTCTTGATTATTTTTAGAATGCACTTAGTTTGGTGTGGTATGTTAGTAGGTTGATGATAGGAGGAGCTGTGGAAACAAAGGGTGAAAACCGACATATTAGTTATCACAGGTACTCTAAAACTCAATCTTAGTTTCTTTTTCTTTCATTTAGTATAACTTCATGAGAAATCGAGATCATAGAGGTAGATTCAGGGGAAATATAAAACAACAAAAAGGAGAAACCTCCACCCAAAAAGCGATAGAAACTGAGACTGGAATTCAGGCTGAGGAAACCATAGAACAAAACCTAGAACCAGGAAGCACCATACATCAACAAACTCAAAATCCCGGTGATCCAGCCCTGGATGACACAGTTGATCCAGAGAAAATACAAGCTATTCTCGGGAACCCTAACTCTGTAGTTTCACAGATAAAAAATGTAACTCTGGAATCAAAGGCCATAGGACCCCACAAAAGGACCATCCTTGTACAAAATCAACGCAACAAATGGCATGACAAATACATCAAGAAAAAGCATTTTCAACCAGGGGATTGGGCATTACTTTTCGATTCCAAATACAAAACTTTCAAAGGGAAAATTACAACAAGATGGTTGGGACCTTAGGAAGTAGAAACTATTTTTTATAATGGTTCTGTCAGGATTAAAACCATAGATGATTCTCAGAAATCCTTTGTAGTAAATGGACATCGATTAAAAGTGTACAACAAACCTTTGTCAAAAGATGATTTCTTACAGGAAGTTGCCAAGAAAACAGAAATAAAGATAGTGGGAGAAGAGTCTTCTCCTCCTGCTGATCTTTGATCATTCATACTGTTTTAAGATTCTATAAATAATAAATTTTTAGCAGAAAATAAAAAAATCAAATAATATATAAAAAAAACATTTATTTTCTTCTTTTTGGATATGTTGATATTTTGTTTTCAGTTTTACAGGTTTTTCAAAGCAAGTACAGAACTGAACTTTATCACTCTCTCGCAACAGGTAAGAAGGTAAGACTATTTTATTTCATGAGATTTTCTTATCAATATAACTGGCTTGTTTTTGAAACAAATACATTTGAGCTTGTTTGCTCCATTTGATTGCTCATTAAAGTATCAAAGGGGCATTTATCAGGAAATGATTATTCTTTACCAGACCTGGTGAATTATTATGGGAAAGAAACCCCCTTAGAGTCTTCTTTTAGAATTTCCTCAGACTCTCCAAACATGAGGATGCAATGAGCATGTACTAACTTGGGCTCATAAAATCCACAAGTAAGTGATTACTGTTCCAAAAAAATTATGTCTGCAAGATTTCTATCTGCACTCGCGTTGGATGATGTGGAATACGTTAAGGTCCACCTTCCAACAAATCTCACTCCATCGACATCAACACCTTATCTGGAGCAGAGATTAAAGATTATTTAGTACCCTGGACTCTGCATGCCTCAATGGCAGATGTCCTTGCTAAAAACCCTGGGAATACACCAATGTCCCTTGGTTGGTAGATCCTACAGGTGACTCGACACCAAGAACTCTATTCGTAGCTGTTAGGATGTGTTGTAGGTACCTTGCGGCCCATTGACATCACTGGTGGGTCATCTCACATCGGTTAACGAAATTCATTAATGGCCGGTAATCTGATGATTTCTGTTTCTGTTCGACTCCAAAACATTTATTCACACAAATCAGAATTGTACCATGGGTTAAAGCTTTGAAGCTGTTGAAGACATGATTTCAATTGATCTTTTTCAGGATAGAACAAAAGCCAGGTTCAGGGATCATCATCAGATAATTTTTTGTTATAAACATGAAGTTTTTCTTAGCAGGATATTATTGGTTCAAATTTCTCTGCAGATTCCTGATTGTTTCATCAGTACTAGTCAGTACCAGCATAGAATCCATCAGCTACAGTGGTCATCAGAAGTACAAAGAGCACATACAATTTTCGCACCCTCCAGATCCAGACTTGACTTCAAAAAAAAAAAACTCTACAACAAGAAATGCATAACAAAGGGGATAGGTAATTTAACTCAGGTACGCTTAGTTCATGTTGATTTACTGTATTAATTTACATATTAATGATTTGAACTGAGGATGCCTTGTTTACTCCATAATGTTTCATCATACCATGATCTGTACCTAATGAACCAACCCACCTCGACATTTCATATCATGAAAATGCACAACATTACCTGAGTTGAGTTTGACATGACTCGTATATGATAACACTCTGCACTCATGTACGACTATCATCATTTTCCTACACACTATCGATCCCCACGACAATTCAAATGTTCTCTTATGATTTTTCTCCCGACTACTTCCTTCATCACACTCTCTTCCCTCGTCGCCCTCATCTAAATTTCGCTACTCACCTATAGACCTTCCCTGTGCTATCAAATACAATCATGGTGGCAAATCATCATGAACCGGAGACATATGAGGACTTAGAGGCCCTTCCAGAGTATGAAGCCACCAGAGACATTTTTCAGAAAGCAGGATGGGAGCCGTTTCTCAAGAAATTCGATGGATATAATGATTCAATTACGCTTCAGTTCGCTCTGCATTTTCAGGGTGGGTTCGCTAAAGTGGGTGAGCTCGAGTTTGAAGTCATGGAGAAATTCATTTCAGAAGCAATTCAACTGCCCACCACTGGTCAGAGATGGACAAAGGGTAATCCTGTTGACAAGAAGCTCTGCACGCAGCTTCCGAAACCACAGTATCAGAAAACACAATGGTCAGAGGGGACATCGTGGTCATGGTTAGAACCACAATGGGTTCAGTTGCTAGCTGTCCTCCAATGTTACCTCACTTGCGAAGGACGATATACAATCTTATTTCCCTGCCATGCCCGACTCCTGCTACATTTCAAAGGTAATCATCTGTTGAACATACCCTTCTTTCTGTTGAAAAGTTTAAAGAAAATGGAAGAACAAGTCCAAAAGGCCAAATATTTTCGAGGAAGTCTATTTCATTTTGGTCTTGTTAAGATATTGATTAAGTCTGTTTTGTCCAAGAAACAAGAAACTTGGGATATGTTCGCTGTAAAAACCCTAGCCTCTGACAAGTCTAAATATAGAAGTGTTAAGCCTGCTCCCCCACAGAAGAAGTTGAACTCTAGGAAAAAGAGGGTTAAAACCCCGACCAAGATCTGTGATGACCCTAAGAACATACCAGATAGCACAATTGAAGCCAGTGCCGGAAACCCTGATTCAGAACATTCACTTGATGCCCATGGGTCTGATGGAGTGGAAACCAATTATGAAACTGTGAAGAACACTACTCCTATAGAGGTAAATGTTGGAATTCCGATATCTTCGCCATCTTCTATGAACATTATTGACGTGGAATAACTGGCAGAGTTGACTGACAAACCTAGGAGAAATCCAAAATGAAAATGTAAAAGCACATTGTCAGATATGGATAACTCTGTGCCCAGTTACCCACCACAGGAGAGGTTAAAAAGTGTGGATGATCATTAGGAGGCTCCAGAGCCCTCTGAAATGACTTGGACTCTTTCTCAATTAATTCGAAAAGTATATAGAGTGGATCGGCTAGCTACTGAGCCTACAAAAATTGAGCAGGACGAGCCAATTCGACTGCCCACAGATACCCCTGCTCGAACATATAAAGAGTTCACTCTTGAACTTAGCCCAGTTGACAATTCCGATCCAGTTGACACCCATGATCAAAGTCCATATGAGTTCACTCACACATCCAGTCCTCAAACACAGCCAGGACATGATAAAACATTTGAATCTTATTGTGAAATTTCCTCCCATAAATCCTTGAGACAAATGGTAGCCATATTAGAAAGCAGGAATAACAGGTTGAAAGAGAAGCTACATGAGTACACTGTATTGGATCGACATATCAAAACAAAGAATGAACTCATGAAATTCAGGCAAACTCATTTCTTGTTCAAAATTTAAAGATTAAAACAAAAGAATAGGGGTCTTTTCCAAAGGATCAGGAGATTGCAGAAGACTGCCAGGAAGCATATCATCATCAACCGAGTCCTCAAGAAGGAAATCAGAAACTTGAAGAAACATGAGAAGTTACAAATGTTGGTTGCAGCTGCTGCAACGCTCTGATGAATCTCAGTTTTTGACTTTTTGACTGCCTGAGGATAGGCAAAGACTTCAGTTTGGGGGAATGTTAGTCTCCAGTTTTGACTATGTTTTGCCTACATCATATAAAAAATACCTCCATTTCCATACCCAGTACCACCCCTTCTGGCCTTGTTATGACACATTTGACATCTCTTTACCACTAAATGGGGCTACTCAAGGTATTCTTACATTTCAAGTCATTTTTATGTGTTTTGATACTTTAAATTAATATTGAAACTAATGTGGCATGAGTTAGGTACTATTTCTATTTGAAACATCATTTGCCAGTACCAGGTACCAGCTCACACCCGGTGGAGATACCAACGAAGCTGCTGAAGATCCGCGCGATATGGCCAGAGTGGTAGACAGTGCGATTTACATGATAGATTAAGTCATCACTCATATGATGATTCAAGGCGAGATTATAGAACTGAGTTGTTAATACTTCATGATTCACACTTCGTGGCACTGCGTGTCATGAAGATGTGAAGACTGTTTTTAACTGATCTTGAGTTATTTTTGGATCTGGGATCCGTTTGAATTAATGTATTTTTGTTTTAAACTATTTTTGAGGAGGATCTATAAAGACAGAGGATCGATCCTAAGAAACGTTGGTTATGTTATGCTATGATATACATTTCTTCTAATACAATCTTCTTATGCGTTATGTTACTTCGATGTTATATGATTTGAGTTATTTTTCCTGAGTAAATGGAGCGTGAAGCATGAACAATGTTTGCGTAGAATGATCTGAGTAGTTCTGGTTTTCCTTTCGGCAATTTCACCTCTTGGTTGGGCCCGCCAACAGGTTCAAGTCACTGCTTTTCTCTGTATTAGAGTTATTTTATTTCAGTATCTTAGGATTTGCATGCATGTTAGCTTATTTGAGTTTGGGAATTAACTTGTTCAGATTATTGCTTAATTATTCTTCAACTGTATCGTTTCCAGCATATTAATATCTTCTACGTTGATGAGTGTTGAAAGCATGGCTGATTCCTGTAGAATTTAAAGCATGAACTAGGTTTGCTTTGTTTCTAGTTTTCAATCTGAACGTAAATTAAAGAGAATGCGAGTTTGAATTTACTTTTCTTTGGTTAGGATAGTTAGGTTTTATTTTCCTGCGAATAGATTTAGATTTATCTTTGATGTTGAATTAACAGGATTTTAGGAAACAATCTTTCTTTTATAGCTTAGATAGAAATAGTGATGATTAGATGATTAAAGATAGTGGTAGATAGTCTTGTGAAATCACATTAGAATAGAAATAGAAGTACCTGCACTTAAGCACAGAACTGTTTTCCTTTGATGAATTAAAATAGGAGATGATGAGTTTCAAGATAATCATTAGGGTTCAGTTTCTAAGAGTGAGTTTGTGTTTTCTTCTAAGAATAGTCTTTAGATAGGAATTAGAATCTTACCCGCACATACAGTGTAGCAGCTCTAAGTTCACTTACCCTGGTTTGACAATTCAGTGTTTTCAGGTCATTAAAACCTTTAATATAGCAGCCTGACATCGTCTATGAATGCATTCAATATTTCATGTGCATATAATCATAAATAACATCACAACAACATCATCACATGAAATACATGGTACACCAGTATTTACGTGGAAACCCAAATGGAAAAAAACCACATAATATTTTCTTATATATATCAAGAATTTATTGATAGGAAGCATGAACTTCCAAATTCTCTAGTTGCAACTGGAAGGAGGCTACAATCCCCTATTTACAGTCTCCAACCTGAAGGAATATAAAACTCCCTAAATTCACCGGCTCCAACCAAAAAGAGGCTACAACCCCCTAATTCTTAGGCTCGAACCTAAAGGAAGCTCCAACTACCTGATTCTCTAGCACCAACCGAAAGGAGGATACAACCCCCTTTTCTTTCCCGTCCAACCTCCATGAAATATAAGTGTAGACCAACTGTCACTACCATAATCATTGCCACTGTCACTGTCATTGTCACTGTCACCTCAAACTATCACTGACCAACCTATCACTGTCACTGATACTCAACCAGATCCTCTCACATGGATCTTATACCAAGGACACCTCTCAACTATATTCCCAACATAAAAAACACATGCCTCTACCAAGCATGCACCAATATCACCAACATACCATCACAAGGTATGTTTCTCAACCATGAACCAAAGCATGTACCAAACTATCAACCTATACCAGACCAAGCATCAACTGTGTACCACAACCTGTACCACAACCAATGCATCAACTATGAACCAACACATGTACCATCAACACATGTACCATACCATGTGACAACTTTGCACATCAACTATGAACATCAACCATCAACACTTGTAGCATATCATGTGTCAATCATGCATCAATCGTGTACCATATCCTCAACCATGTAACACATACCATGTACCATGAAATGTGCCAATATATCCAAGATATTCCTCTAATGATAAACCATAACCAGAACAAACCAAATACCAAGATAACTAATAATGTTTCTAATCAATGATCCATAACAATACCAAGGTGTACCATATCACATACCATTACCAACAAGACATTCCTCAATCATGTACCATACAATAATCATGTAACTCTCAAATTAAGAACATAAGCATACATGTAACATGCATATGACCTGTTGTAGTAGATACTAGACAACATAACTTCCTTATCCTAAAACACCAGGCACTATCATCCCTTCACAACATTTCGCAAGACTTTTTACAAATCTATGACTTTCTCTTCTACTTCCCATGGATATCCATGATTTCCTCCACTACAGCCTGCATACATCCACACCCTTCTGACCTGCAACTCATGGATCCTTAGAAACTAGGGTTACTCATGTTTGTTGCAACTCTGAGACTTTCACCTTCGACCTTCCTTTGCTACCTCGGAAAAATGTTGTCACAAACTAGCCAAAAGATCACAATACAATACCATAACATTCACAAACTAGATATCTAATTGTAAGTTTGTGAGTGTATTTTTGAATGACTCCTTAATGGGTATTTATACTTTAGTTAGGTAACTTATTCCCTTAAACCTAGGGCTTCTAGATATTTCTTGTTACAACCACTTTACCATTGCATTCATTGAATTGTAACCATCTAGGGCTTCGTGATCCTTCTTCGGGGATTCCAACTTCACAAGGCAATATCTCCCTAAATGTGAGGAACCACGTGGCGTTCCACATATCACCGAAAATAAAATGAAATCTAATATCCATATATGATAATATTCCATGCAATTACAATGTCCTTCTTGTCCATATTTCTTAATATAATATAATTGAACTTTTAGGGTTTCCAAAGTGAGAGGAAAAAAATTAAACATAACATTTCTAAGGTTCCCGAGTTAGGAGAAAGAGCTGAAGTAAACAAGATCCACCACCAAGTGTAGTTGAAAAACCAAAACTACTATGAATTGTGAGATCCTGGAGATTGTAACAACCTTAAAAATCCAAATTAGACCCTTTATGACTCCATTAATCCCCTTATGATTGTATTAATCCCCTATGACTACATTAATCCCCTTATGACTACATTAATCCCCTTATATCTTCTTCTTTATAATCATAATAAAGAAAACGTAACATTTAAATGAAAAGAAAATCAAATAATGTCATGCTCATATTATTTCAAACCTAGACATAAGATTTCCCACATATTTCTTCCAAATAAATCAAACATATACCATCATCATGGTATCGCCTCCAAGTCATGAGCAAGATACAAACATTAAATAAGCATGAGAATATAAGTAGAACATCTCGCATATTAATAAAAATGTAGGCTCATCCATATTACTCAAACTACAAGTCTACATTCCCATTATACAAAAAAATGTACTTCACCAGATAAAAAAATAAAGAACCATTAGTCTTCCCATCATTG
>JZKD02S2247245.1:1107052-1118811 GCA_000966675.3 Picea glauca
CACCTTTTCTCTCCACTTTGCCTAGGGAAAGTCTCGCCATGTGAGGGGGAGCTGGGGGAAAATGAACAAGCAAGCCACCCATTGTCACCTTAGTGGCCATGCTTATGCTCTTCTAAGTCACTTATAGGTCAAGGTTTCTAACCTAAGGAGGATTTTCCTGTATAGAGAACTAAGTCCTATCTTGCAATTAAAAATGGTATGAGCAGGGACTTGGTTGGATTCAGTTAAAAGTGATGGCTCTCTTAGTGAATTAGAAAAGGAATGTTCTCAAGGATAAAGGTTTTTTATAAAGGAGCCTCTAATAACCAACAATTGAATATAGTTTGCAAGGAATATCCAATGATATGCGAAGACGGAAAGATTCTTGCAATTGATAGGGAATTCAAATGCAAACTACTCACCATAAGAATTCAATGTACATATATAAAACTAGAAGTGATAAGGCATGCCACTAAATGAATAAGTGGTGCAGTATCATTCATAAAATGTACGCAAGACAACGAACATTTATAAGTGGTGGTGTATGCATGGTTGTGTCTTGTAACCATAAATAGATAACTGCTGAAACAAATTTGTATGCGAAGCAACTTAACATGGTCTATATATTTAAATTACAACGTAAGGTAAATGTGATATGAATGAAGAACAACAACAGATTGGCAGAATTGGAAGGAATATATATCATTGAACCCCCACGTATGCTATATATAACCCAGACATATTAATAATGTAGCTCGCTTCCAGATGCAAATTCGAATCTCATAATGACTCTCGTCAACGAGGAACATAACATTATTTATACGCTCAAATTTKCAATGTAAAGTAAATATGCTAAGATTGATCAATTGTTGCAAATTCGAATCTCATAATAACTCTCGTCAACGAGTAACATAACATTATTTATACGCTCAAATTTGCAATGTATAGTAAACATGCTAAGACTGATCAATCGTTGCAGCAAATGTAACCAGAGAAAATGAGACGTTTAACATGTTTTTTTAGATATATGATCATAGAATATTCTCATGAGAAATAAGACAACAAACACATGCAAATTACCATGTTATTCGACCATCATGTGTATCATTATAACTTTGTGTTATCTGTGAGCAGGCTCACATATATGTGAGCCTACTCACATATGAGACGTTTAACATGTTTTTTTAGATATATAATCATAGAATATTCTCATGAGGAATAAGACAACAAACACATGCAATTTACAATGTTAGTGTATCATTATAACTTTGTGTTGCTCACATATATGTGAGCAGGCTCACATATATGTGAGCCTACTCACATATATGTGAGCCTGCTCATATATAGTTTCCAATATTCAAATCGAACTCAAATTTCATATAATGCATTTAAATCAAGCACTCACATATATGTGAACTTGCTCACATATAGTTTCCAATATTCAAATCGAACTCAAATTTCATATAATGCATTTAAATCAAGCACACACTTAGATTAGGTCAAATTCAAAAACAATAAAATCCACCATATATAATGTGCGACACGAATGCTCGGATCCTATCCCAATTATATCACTCTAAAATACAAACAAACAAGTCATTTCTCTAAGTGGAGAGATTGTTCTAGCTAATTCCAATAGCTTTTGGCGACTTGGAACACATCGTGTCACTGAATCAATCAGTACACAATATATCCCAAAACTGTATTAATATTTTACTAATTCAATATATACGTAGTGTAACAACTGGAAAAATCATCGAGTAAACCCTAACTATGACAAATCTTCACCCAAAGACAACAACGAATATGCGAGGTCACAATAGTTCTTGGAGGTCGCGTGTGAAAGTTTAGGGGCCATGTTACTTGCTGAGATGGAAAGGAATGGAATTTGATCTGGAACAAGATCAAGTAACCTCAAATAACTCACACGAATTTGACTTCAAAGTGTAGATCTAGGACAAACATACTAGATTTCTAGAGGAGATAATTACTTGGATGGTAATATGATGGATCAAGCTCGCACGTAAACTATCAAATAACCCTATCTTATGACCAGATAAAAATAGGCAACAAAATATGAAACCCTTGTTGCTGGTTGAAAGAGAAAGAAATCATCCAGCCAGCAAAATATATTAGGATATGAAATATGGATATAAAAAAAATGACAAAATTTACTTTTTTAGGTGGTTGAAATGTTAAAGAAAACAAATTCCTTAGAGGGCCATGGAGTAACCACTTCACTTAAATGTGATGTCTAAAGTCTAGGGTTTATAAATAATAATGTTGAAATACACTAGAAGGATTGTCTCTCAAGAACCATCTACGGTTTGAACAATTTCTTCATGATTTGATGCAGGAGCATCTCTCCATGTCAGTCGGCCACCGAGCCATGCCAGCGAATTCAGGTCGTGCATTAAAGAGAGGGGCAGTCCTCATTCAAATCTGAATTGAATGTAATTTATTGTCTAGGCTGTTGAGCCATAGAAGCCATGCCTTTGTGCAGGCGTAAAGAAAACAAATTCCTTAGAGGGCCATGGAGTAACCACTTCACTTAAATGTGATGTCTAAAGTCTAGGGTTTATAAATAATAATGTTGAAATAGACCAGAAGGATTGTCTCTCAAGAACCATCTAGGGTTTGAACAATTTCTTCATGATTTGATGCAGGAGCATCTCTCCATGTCAGCCGACCAGCTAGCCATGCCAGCGAATTCAAGTCGTGCATTAAAGAGAGGGGCAGTCCTCATTCAAATCTAAATTGAATGTAATTTATTGCCTAGGCTGTTGAGCCATAGAAGCCATGCCTTTGTGCAGGCGTAGGATAAGATCGGCCTTTAATGTTGTATGGCTAAGATCTAGATCCGGATAGCAGACTAGACAACCCAGTGAATGTAATTGAATAGGGTAGGTAGGTTGGAGGGAAGCTCTAGAAGAGCCCCCTCAAGTAAAAGAGATATTTGTATCTCATGTTGTAAAAAAGAAGAGAAGAGAGAATCTGCGAGTAGAGCAGAAGAGAAGGAGCCGAGACCTTGTTACAGGTCGTGCTCAGGAACACCCTTGTAAAGAGGAATTTTTATTTAATATAAACAGAAGCAGTTTTTCCTACATATTTTCTATATTATGTGGATGACTTGGTATGCTCTTTTATATGCTGTGAATGTATGTATGTTTAAGCATTTGCAGGGAGTCTGTTTGATTTCAGGTAAAGGTCTTTGAGGTTTCACACCAGGAGGGTGTGATAGAATGTTGCGGGTTCTGATAGCCGTGCACAGAGGATGCATTTCTGAATTATGCAGGTTCACACAAGGATGAACTGTGGCACAAGAATTGGAATCAATGACTTGGGAGAAATACCTCAAGGTTGTTGAATACCTTGGAGGCAAGGCTGTGGCAGATGAACACAGTTGCAGAAGGAAGCTCTGAGGAGTTCTGTAGAGCTCTGCCAGGTGGGCATTGAGCGCAGGCACAGGGTGTTGAAGAAGAAATCTGTTGTGAGTTCAAACATAAGAAACAGAATCATTGAGGATTCTGAGAGCTTTGCCAAGTGGGAATTGAGCAGGTGCATAGATGCACAGAAGAAGAGGGAAGAACTATCGAATGTTCTGTGGAAGGATACTCTGCTAGGTGGGAATCAAATAGGTGTGCAGACAAGCACAGGAGAAGAGAACTCTTTTGAGTTATGTGATTTGAAGAAGAGTCTACTGAGGGATCTTCACAGGGTTACTGAACACCCTGCAGACTCAACAAGAGGTTGCTTGAGCAGAAGGATAGCCAGGAGGGCATCCAAGTATTCTCCATCTGATGGAGAAAGAAGGATAAAATCCCTTAGGGGTATGAGCATTTGAAAGCTCAGGAGAGACAACACTGTGTGTGCGAAAAGACTCTGTAGAGGCGCAGAAGTCAAGGAATCCTTCGAGGATTCGAAAGGAGCAAAGCTCAGGAGGAACATCGTTATTGAAAATGCACGGCGAGAACTCAGGTAAAGGAGCTCGCAGAGAAGAAGGGAAAAGGTCGAGGCCTTTGGAAACTTGGAATTCTTCCAAGTCTGGGAAGAAGTGCACAAGCTCAGGAAGGGATCATAGCAGCCGTCGGATCGGCGGAGAAAAGAGATCTGGACTGTTGGTTTCTACGTCTAGGAGACGCTCAGGAGGAGCGCACAAGGAGAACGGAACTGGACCATTGGATTTTGATCCAGAGACCTGACAGTCGTCGGAGATGCAGAGAGTTGCGAGGGAGTTAACTTCGTAAATAGGAGGAGGAAAGTATCAGAGGAAGTCCTGACACATATCGGGATATCGAGGCATTGGGAGTCGGGATATCGACATTCCCATGGACAGGAGATCGGGTAAGTCAACCTTGAAAACCCCGACACAAATGTGAGCTATCCGTCTGAGAGAGGACACATGTCACGTGATCATCCATTCCGGAGATCCGGACACTAGACATCGGTGTATCAGCACTCGGGAAGTCGGAGTTCTCGAGGTCGTGAAAGTCGGGACATCAGAAGTCTCGAAAACGCGAGGGGTAATCTGAACCATCCATTCTTGGGACGTGCCATATCGAGATATTGGAGATCTCGAGAACAGGAGATCGGGAACCTCCACGGTGAAAGTCCCAAAAGGGGGAGAGCCCATCGGCATATCGGAGGTCAGCATTTTGCAAGTCCTGAGGACGAGACATCTGGGACACTTGAAGTCGCGAATAGTGAGAGGTGATCAGAGCCATCCATCTGGAGAGGACGCGTGGCAGGAGCGAGGCCTTCGAAAGAGGAGACCTGATAGGAGAGCCACATCGGGAGATCGCGCATTAGGATATCGAGAATCTCGTGGGCACAATTTTTATTCATTTCGGCATTGCGATGTCCGAAAACCCGACGAAAGGTAAGACTGTGGTCACGGGGATAACGGTCATATGGGCCAAGAGCTTAGCTAGGGGGGCTAACGCGTAAAAGGCACGACGGTGAATTTAATCATCGGAGATAGGGACATCGCAGGGACAAAGGTTCATGACGACGGGGATCATGAAACCCTGAAACCTGAAACTGAGTCGGGGAAGATCACGGCTTAGCGCAGAAAAGTTGTGTGGGTGAATTAAGGACCTGTGGATCGGGTTTTCATCAGAGATTCCAGCAGGGAATCGAGGGAGCTAATTGGGCTCGCACGAGGAATTGAGCGATCCTGTGAGCGGACATAGGGTGCATACTTGCGTCTACGTCAAGTGGTATCAGAGCTTGATTTCATCTGTATATTTTAGGTGAAGCGAGAAGGGAGAAGACAAAGAACTGGAGACTCTGTGGCGATTGTTTGCAGGTAGGCAGCAATCGAGAAGATAGTCAAGGAGACTGTAGGATGAAGATGGTAACACTCTTGGTGCAGAGTGACAGCAGCAGGTTTGCTAGGAAAGCAGACAAAGACAACACCATGGTTACTGAAGACCATAGGCATGCTAGGAGGAAGAGAAAGGAAGAAAAGCTTGCAGAAATGGATAAAGAACTCTATGAAATAAAGGTAGACATAGAAAAGCTTGAATTGAAGATGCGGTAGGATAAGAAGCCGAGATGGGTGTATGAATGGCCCATGAGGAAGGCAAAAGAAAAATGGCCAGTCAAGTAGTCGATGGTCAGAGGGCAGCGCAGGCTGTTAAGGAGATGGTTGAGGTACACTGAAGACCTCAAGACCATAGAGGAAATGGTTTAGGTGTGCGAACCAAAGACTGGGAGATATCTCAGTGAAATGGGATCGGTTGAAGATCTCAAGAACTGGGAGGAGGGCAGAGAAGAAATTCTAGTTTTCTAGGTGGGTAATGAGTTGAGATCACTGCGGGATCTCATGGACTGTCAGGAGGACAGTCAGGGAATTTCACATTGCCAGCTGGGCAATGAAATGAGGTCACTGCGGGATCTCGAAGACTGCCAGGAGGGTAGCAGAAGCATCTCAGATTACCAGGTGGGCAGAGATGAAAATTCAAGACTGTCTAAAAGTCTCATGGACTCGGAGGAGAGTTCAATTCAGCAAGGAGTGTTGATGAAGATGGGATCAGTTGATCTCATAATCCTCCAGGAGAGCAGTGGAAGCATTCCATATTGCCAGTTGGGTAGGAATGAGCAGATGAGACTATCTGAGGGTCTCATAAATTCAGAGATGGATTTAGATTATCATGTGTAGCTGACAGAGGAGGAAGATCAGGATGATATTCTTATGATTGGGGGAATTGGAATATTCCTACCACTTTCCCAGGAGGAGGCGGAAGTCTGTGTTGCAGGTGCAACAATAACAGAAGAACAGTCAGTTGAGACTGTCAAAGAAGGATTGGAGCAGGTGGTTGAGACTGCCCAAGCAGAAGAAAAAGAAGGAAAATAAAATGAGCATTATGAGGAGTGTCTCAATGCATTCAACGAGGAAGTTGAAGAAGTTGTAGCATTGAAGCTAGCAGCAAAGGAAGCCAAAGAGAAGGAAGGAAGATATATCACTCAATGGGAGATGGAACTGGAGATGCTGGAGGATTGGCTGAACAATCTAGGGCTAGCAAGAGAACTGACAGAAGTTGAGTTGTCAAAGATTCAAAGGGAGACTGCAGGACAAAAGTCTGTAGCTGAGTGGCAACTTGAGGCCACAGATGAAGATGAAGAAGGAGGCATGGGAGATCATGATGATCTACCCATGTGACAAGAATTTTTGCAGTTGGGGAGACTGCAAAAATAGAGCCAACCACTGGAGTAGCTGGACGAAGTAATAGAAGACATTAGAAGGCTGATGTTGGGATCAACAAAAACTGCCAGCGTGGAGAAGATGAGCATAAAGGAAGAAGCAACAACAACAACAGTAGAAGCAGAAAGGAAATGGAGCGGATGAACAGTTCCAGAGGATGATTTGGGATCCAGGAGGATTTCAACAGCTGATATGGGAAGCTCATGAGTAGGAGCTCATGAATTTTTGCAGCTGAGGAGTATGATGCAGGAGCATCTCTCCATGTCATCCGGCCAGCCATCCAGCCACGCCAGTGAATTCAAGTCGCGTGTTAAAGAGAGGCACATTCCTCATTCAAATATGAATTGAATGTAATTTATTGTCTAGGCTGTTGAGACATAGAAGCCATGCCTTTGTGTAGGCGTAGGATAAGATCTTCCTTTAATGTTGTATGGCTGAGATCTAGATCCGGATAGCGAACTAGACAACCCATTCAATGTAATTGAATAGGGTAGGTAGGTTGGAGGGAAGCGCTCGAAGATCCCCCTCAGGTAAAAGAGATCTTTGTATCTCATTTTGTAAAAAAGAAGAGAAGAGAGGATCTGCGAGTAGAGCAGAAGAGAAGGAGCTGAGACCTTGTTACAGGCTGTGCTCAGGAACACCCTTGTAAAGAGGCATTTTTATTTAATATAAACAGAGGTAGTTTTTCCTGCATATTTTCTATATTATGTGGATGCCTTGGTATGTTCTTTTATATGTTGTGAATGTATGTATGTATAAGCATTTGCAGGGAGTCTGTTTGATTTCAGATGAAGGTCTTTGAGGCTTCACACCAAGAGGGTGTGACAGAACGCTGCGGGTTCTGATAGTCATGCACAGATGATGCATTTCTTAATTCTGCGGGCTCAGACAAGGATGGACTGCGGCACATGAACTGGAATCAATGACTTGGGAGAAAGACCTCAAGGTTGCTGAATACCTTGGAGGAAAGGCTATGGGAGAAGAACATAGTTGCAGACAGAAGCTCTAAGGAGTTCTGTAGAGCTCTTCCAGGTGGGCATTGAGTGCAGGCACAGGGTATTGAAGAATAAATTTGATGTGAGTTCAAACAGAAGAAACAGAATCACTGAGGATTCTGAGAGGTCTGCCAAGTGGGCATTAAGCAGGTGCATAGGTGCACATAAGAAGAGGGAAGAACTATTGAATGTTCTATGGAAGGATACTCTTCCAGGTGGGCATCGAATAGGTGTGCAGACAGGCACAGGAGAAGATAACTCTTTTGAGTTCTGTGATTTGAAGAAGAGTCCACTGAGGGATCTTCATAGGGTTACTGAACACCCTGCAGACTCAGCAAGAGGTTGCTTGAGAAAAAGGATAGCCAGGAGAGCATCCAAGCATTCTCCATCTGAGGGAGAAAGAAGGATAAAATCCCTTAGGGGTCTGAGCGTTTGAAATCTCAGGAGAGACAACACTGTGTGTGCGAAAATACTCTACATAGGCGCAGAAGTCAAGGAATCCTTCGAGGATTTGAAAGGAGAAAAACTCAAGAGGAACATTGTTATTGAGAATGCATGACGAGAACTCAGGTGAAGGAGATCGCAGAGAAAAAGGGCAAAGGTCGAGGCCTTTGGAAACTTGGAATTCTTCCAAGTTTGGGAAGAAGTGCGCAAGCTCAGGAAGGGAGCACAGCAGTCATCGGATTGGCAGAGAAAAGAGATCTGGACCGTTGGTTTCTATGTCTAGGAGACGCTCAGCAAGAGCGCACAAGGAGAACGGAATTAGACCATTGGATTTTGATCCAAAGACTCGACAACCTTCGGAGCTGCAGAGAGTTGCGAGGAAGTTAACTTCGTAAATAGGAGGAGAAAAGTCTCGGAGGATGTCCTGACACATATCGGGATATCGGGGCATCGGGAGTCGGGATATCGGCATTCCCGTAGATAGGAGATTGGGTAAGTCCACCTTGAAAACCCTGACACAAATCTGGGTCGTCCATCTGAGAGAGGACACGTGTCACGTGATCGTCCATTTCGGAGATCTAGACACTAGACATCGATGTATCGACACTCGAGAAGTCGAATTTCTTGAGGTCGTGAAATTCGGGACATCAGAAGTCTCGAAAACCCGAGGGGTAATATAAACCGTCCATTCTTGGGATGGGTCATATCAGGATATCAGAGATATCGAGAACAGGAGATCGGGAACCTCGATGGTTGAAGTCCCGAAAGGGGGAGAGCCCATCGGCATATCATAGGTTGACATTTCACGAGTCCTAAGGACGAGACATCCAGGACACTTGAATTCACGAATAGCGAGAGGTGATCAGAGCCATCCATCTGGAGAGGACGCGTGGCAGGAGCGAGGCCTTCGAAAGAGGAGACCCGATAGGAGAGCCACATTGGGATATTGCGCATCGGGATATCGGGAATCCCGTGGGCACAAGTTTTATGTATTTCGGCATTGCGATGTCCGAAACCCCGATGAAAGGTAAGACTGCGGTCACGGGGATAACGGTCATATGGGCCAAGAGATTAGCCAGGGGGGCTAACGCGTAAAAGGCACGACGGTGAATTTAATCATCAGAGATCGAGAGATCACGGGGACATATATTCATGACGACGGGGATCATGAAACCCCGAAACCCGAAACTGAGTCGGGGAAGATCATGGCTTAGTGCAGAAAAGCTATGTGGGTGAATTAAGGACCTGTGGATCGGGTTTTAATCAGAGATTCCAGCAAGGAATCGAAGGATCTAATTGGGCTCGCATGAGGAATTGAGCGATCCTGTGAGCGGACATAGGGTGCATACTTGAGTCTGCATCATGATTGGAAGGGAGGATTGGTAGCACTTGGTGACATCCTTCAAGCCATTAATTGGTAGCACTTGGTGACATCCTTCAAGCCATTAATCGGTAGTACCTGGTGACATCCTTTAAGCCATTAATTGGTGCACTAGTGACATCCCTCAACACATCATAACAAAGGGGTTAGTTTTATTACTTGCCTTTGTCTTACCAAGGGGTAAAACGTAGACCCTTGTACATGAGTCAAATCCTAAGACACCCATACTTCCCAAGTATCTAGGTGAAAGACAAGGTATTAATAATGATTAATAATAATGAAAGGGGAAAATGAATGGGTTCATGTGATGACTTTCAAATTCATAGACATGCATGGGTCTTTCTATTCATTTAATTATTCATATAGCTTTATTTAGCTAGGTTTTTTCTTTATAAATTCCTTCTCGAGGGAGCTTATCATTGAGTTACCAATATCGACATTGTTTCTTACTACCCCTTAAGCCTTTTTATTTATATGTTCATTTTATTGAACGAGGCCCTTTTATTTAGATATTCATAGACATACCAGGGAATTGGCCTCATAGCGAGGGGCATTGCTCAAGCTTAATGATTGACTTTTAATTGTTATCTTCACCTCTTAGCCTTAGTGGCTTTGTTTAATTCAAGATTTAGATTTGAACTTTCCTTTTCACCCTTGAGAAATCATACATGACTAGGATAATTTGTGATGTGAATGGAATAAATGAACCATGGGGTGGAAAGTGGTTAATATGATTGGAATTTGACACTATCTAGCCTAAACACCCATAGGTTACCCAAGAGTCCACACACTTCTAAGAGAAAAAGTATTCCCTAGGGTACTACGAGGCAAGTTGTAAAACCACATAACATTATGAAATTCCAAAAGACAACACGGTTAGATGTTTCCTAGTTTATGACATGCTAAGATGTTATATCATTAAGTTCAAACATGTATTAATACATGGAATGTCAAATGTATTAAAACATGTAAAATCAAATGATATAACAATTGAAAGTAAGAAGAATAAGCACTTGCTAGCATGGTAAAGAAGAATAAGAACTAGATGACTTCTTTTTTGAAGAATAAGCACTTGCTAAAGGTAGTGTATGGTGAATCCTTATACCAAGATGCTTTGAATCATAATACAAATATATCTTGTTTGAGGAAGCGGTCAGGTAACAAATCCTTTGCACTCAACTCTTTACCAACAATAGGTTTTACAAAAACCCCTATCAATTCCACCATAGTTGCCATTTTTTCCCATAACTATAATTTCTCTTCAATATTATAATGCTCCTCTTCAATACTACAATACCATATTTTGTTAAGCTCGCGTTTTGCTTTTCACCTATAAACAAAAATATTATTTCGTTAAGCTCACGTTCTGCTTTTCACCTATAAAAAAAAATAGAGCTTGGCGCTTTCTAAACAAAAATGTGGATCTATGCGCTCTGTAAATAGAAATATTATATGGATCGATGTTTTAATTCTTTCGATTGAATTTCATTAACTTTTATTTATATTGAATTACATTACTTTTTGTTTTTATAAAAAAAAATGAAGTTTTCTTACAAAGTGGGTGTGATCTTTCGTACAAGCAAAGCATGGGTTGTCTTTCAATATGACCCGTGGCTAAGAATACTATATGTTAAAGACAAATTTTTATTGGTCCCAAAGAAAGGGAGTGAAAGGAGTATATTTTTAGTTTTATTTTTTTAAACATTAATTCATTTTATTTAATTTGATTTTTTTTTGTCTTTTAAAAACAAATGTAATATATATTAAATTTAAGAGGGTAAAATCATGAATATGGGTAACACTTTTGTGACAATCGGGTCTCCAAAATTTCTAGCGGCAATTTTTCAGCTGAACAAATGTTACTTTCGGCCGAAATATTTTTCGGCCGAAAATTTTCACGTCAAATTTAACGGTGCCCTCAAAATTCGTGTACAATGTTTTTTGGATGAATTATTTTCCCGTCGTAAGAATATTTCAGCCGAAACGTTTATTTTTAACGGATTCCATTAAAAACTAGGTTTCGACCGAAAGAATATTTCGGCAGAAAACTTGAAAATGGGACTGTTTGCAGGAAACTACAATTTCTCTCCATCTTACTTCATCTTTGGATGTAGCGGACTCCTACAAATACTCAGAATTTAGTTTGAGAATTGATTCCAACATTTTTAAAATTGAATCTACTTTCATTGGGTATAATTTGTTTTCATTTTCATTGTTTTTATCTAATTTTATTTAATTTTATAAAAAAATCACT
>JZKD02S2247245.1:1132476-1144502 GCA_000966675.3 Picea glauca
TCATGGCGCCCAGGTCTATGGTGCACATATCATTCCGGACCCCCCCAACCGTTCTGCTTTTAATGGGGGGGTCCGGAATTGGTGATAACATTAGCGCACATCTGGACGGCCCAGGTAGGGGCGCTTACTTAAACGGTTCACAACGGTATCCGGACACCCCACTCCATTCCACCTTTAATTTAAGGGGGGGGGTCTCGAATGAGTATTAAGTATCACGCTAAGATTTACGGCCTGGAAACGAGCGCGCAGATCACCGGTCTAAAAAGGTTTCTGGACCCCCCTTGATGTTCTGCTTTTAACCAAAGGGGGGGGGGGTCCGAAATTGTTACTTTCCTCTGGTGGGCCCCTTGTTATGTGCAGCGTTATCCTATTGGTCCAGAAGTCCTATCCCTATCTTCCATCTGACAGCCCTCGCCACTCATGGAAGTCATCTCCCACTTGTTCGACTTGCTCCCGAATGGGTCTCGTCACATAACTGTTGTCAGTACCTAACCCTTTTTCACTCATGAACAACCCCTTATGGTGACTTTTACCTCCAATCACCAACTTCCACGTCACCCATCCGCATGTTTTGTCCACCGTCACCAACCACCTCACCCCCAAGTGGCCCGTTGTCCATTTATTATAGGATAACATACCCGTTATTCTGCTGACCTATCTCCTACGTCCAACCGACCCCAGTTTTGAATAAAACTACCGTTATTCCCCTTTAATTCACTATTCGTCCATCACGCCAGTAAATTTACCTCTTACGTCTCCATTGTTTCTCCATCACCTTCATCCACAACCAGTCTACCCCACTAACGTATTGTTTATTGCAGTTACTGTTGCAGAGATGGCGCCAAAGCCAAGACCAACGGAAGGAGAAGAGAATACTTTTCTCCATCCTCCTGTCGACCTGGACAAAATCCCCTTGGTTGATAAAGATAGATTGATCACAGATACCATTTGCGACTTTGATTTTTTAGACCTCCAGTCATGGCTCCGGGAGGTGTTCTTGGACCAGAACGACAAAATTGAACTATGGGAGTCCAATTTGCCCCTGTACCTTTTCCCCCAGATACATCACTTTCCCAAATTCACCCTCAAATCCCAAGCTCATTATATTACCGACCAGAGAGCCATCGTCTCTTCATCTGAAGACGTCCTCTTCTTCATCACTCTCGAAGACATTGAACAGATGATGCAAATTCCTCATGTTGATTCTGTTTCTCCTTTCAACCTAGAAATCCTCACAGAGTTGTATCAAAAGATGACCTTTCCCCAGAGAGATCATATATTCGAGATTTTCCTTCCCACTTCCGCTCCATTCCCTTCCACCAATCCCCCTTACCCATCATCCATGTTTTCCACTAAGGGAAACCAAATCATTTCCTCCATGTGTGCCCTGCTAGGTTATTTTTCCAACCAATGGGTAGATGAGCCCATTCTGGGGTTTCTATCCATTTTCTCTAATGATGAAAATCCCACAACACAGTTTGATTACAACACCTTCTTGGCCAATAATATTCATGAACAGTTCGTGAATTTCGGCACATAAGTCATGTTTAGATACTCATCAATATTTGCCTACATGTTTGTCTACTTCCAAGCAGATAAATTTAGTTTCTCCATGCAAAAAATAGACGCAGAAGGAAGGCCTCAGCCAGTCACAACATGGACCTCTTTCTTGAAGCATAATTCCACGGAGTACAGCTTCAAAGCATTCATTGATCTTTTCTACCACCCTGTGGTAAGCATGTTGAGTGGCATGCCCGAGCCTCGCATCAATGACGAAGTCCAGAGAATTTTGCATATGTCGGAGAATACAAAGATCGGGGACTGGTACTTGTATCAGAACCACACCTAAGTCAGATTTTTCGGGTGCGAGTTGGCACCCTACAAGTTGCCCAAATACGTGCCACTAAGAATTTTTTCTTTAGAGTACATAAGACAAATTATGAATTCTGATGATATTCATTTTGTATCATTAAAGAAGAAGCAGCAACTTTGGATCAAGGGGCAAATTGGCTCCTTCATTTGCAACATTCGAGGTGCCAGAGAAGAAGATGATCGGATGCTGAAAGAGATGAAGTTTTTCTTAAGCTTCCCATGGCACTATGATCCATGCGGGATCATGTTCTAAATGCGGGTGAAAAATAAAAACATCTCGTATGTTCATGAGTCCAAGCCAGAGATAAAAAAAATTGCAAACCAGACAGTGTGGATGCCTAACACCTTGGTTGAAGTGGAACAACAGGTTCCCCCAACAACTGTGCAACCAACTACCATGCCACAGGTCCCCAAGGAAAAAATGCCTCGACAAGAGTCATCTCCACTTGTAACGGAGGTATCATCAGAAGAGTTCCAGATGCATACAAAGAGGCCAAAGACAGTTTCAACGCCTGGCACGACAGTAGAACAAGAAGCCCCTCCTACCACAGTAATCAAGCCGATCATTCCATCGTTTGGTTTGAGCCTTTATCAGGGCATCACCCCAACAGTACCGAAGAAATCCATAGACTCTCCCCTGAACAATCAGCCAGGCAAGACTGGGCCAAAATTGGGCATCTTCTAGAAGTACAAGCTGATCAAGAAGAAGAATCAAACCCTCACTAGCAGCACTTATGCCCAGTTTCAGAAACAAACATCGACTGCGTAACATAGACTGTTGTCTGCATTCGACACAGAGAAGGGAAGGATGCACATGGCCTTCCTCCAAATGCAGGTGCCGGATCCCAAGGTGATCCCGGACTATAAGAGGGCCACTTTTGAATTCCAAGCAAAGGACGTGCACCCAGCAGATCAGATGGATTTGCACAAGCAGACAGGGGAGATGGTTTTCCATACACTGGCACATGCTTCTGCTTCTGCTGCAAAATTACAGGTATCATTGAACAATGCTCAGACCCAGCTTAAGATGGAAAAGATATCATCTTTTGCGAAGGACAACAAAATCAAGACCTTGGAGGAGCTGGTTTTAAATATAGGCTATGATTCGTCAAATGTCAAAGCTGCAGAAGAGATGATAAAGAAGAAGAATGCAGACATCGCATCCTTAAGAAAACAGTTGAAGCTCCCACCCATAGAGGACTCACAGGCGAAGGAGATAGCATAGAAAGAAGGTGAGAAGGATGAGATGCTAAAATTTCTCATCGAGCAGAATGCTCAGCTCAAAGAAATTTAAGCTGAGATGGAGAAATTATTGAAAGAGAAAGAACATATGAAGCCAATGGAAGGAATTCCATTGAGTGCTATCCCAATTGCAGGATTGAGCACTGCAGCAATAACAACAATTCCATCAGCAACACCAGTGACATCACAAGAGGGAACAACTGATCTCACCAAATCCTTGGAATAGATGAACCTACAGGAGACTGAAATTAGCTGGCTTAAGAAAGAAGTTGAGAACCTATAGGAACTCAAAAAATCTTTCCAGTCTAGTCTCTCCAAAGAGAAACAGGTAACTGAGCAGCTAAAGAAGGAACTACAGCAGATCCAAAAGCAAACCATGGCAGGAAAGACTTTGGCTGAAGTCAAAGAAAATGTATGGACAGATATCACAAAGTCCATAAATGAGATATGGCCCATGATCCAAATTATGTTTGAACAGAATGAGTTGCTACAGAGGAGCAAATAGGCCATTGAGAAAATCAGAGTAGAATTGCGAGATAGACCAGCTCAGGCAAATGATATCATCAAATTCCTTAATTCTAAGACCAGAGAAGAGCTAGAAGAGTTGAAGATAGAGGACAGAACAGAAACCATCCTTGAGGTCAAAAGAGTTTTGACCAAGAGGGGATTGATGCTTCAACTAGAAGAAAAAGTTCAGATCATGGATCAATGAGTACAGAGATTCTTCAACAAGATCGAATCTCTCCATAAGAAGGGTGTCCCCGGTCTGAAAGTTATTAATGATAAACTGATGACACTCCCAGATTATAAAAAGAGACTGTCTGAAGTGTCTAAGGACAGTTCAATGTTTGCTGGCATACAAGGGAGTATCACAGGTAAAGAATTCCTGGACACCCTTCAGTTTGACATTAGCATCCAACACGAGATTCGATACATATTCCTCCCCAAGCCCACAGTCGCCAAATATATCGAGATGGACAAAGTGTATCAGAGACTACTCAAAGTCACCATGCCTAGTCATATCAGATGGGAGGAACTATGCAATCTACTCGATTAGCAGATGAGTTGTCCAGGTGCAGTCACCTGTCCAGTCAAAAGAGGTTGCACAGGAACCTCACCAACGGCCTACCCCAGAAATTTTGCATGCAGTTGTACCAAGTCATCAAGTAGTTTTGATTAGTTAAATTAGTTAGACTAAAAATAGAATGAGCACGTCCTGATCAGTTATGATAGGAACGTTTGTAATTTGAATTATAAATACTTCATCTTTCGAAGTATTGAGGGTTGTTGATATTTACACCCTGACACTATCAGACTGTAATCATTTTTGAAGAGATCTGCCATTAATAAAGAGGAAGCACTTTTACAGGATTCTTGCGTGTATTCACTAGTGACGTTTTTCTCTAAGTTGAATGTTTTTCTTGCTTTTTGATCATTTTGTTTTCTGAAACTAATCTTTAAAAGTAACGTATGTTGCATGATTTATCTTAGATACCCTGTTTCCGACTTTAAAGGTTTTAATGTTTATCTTCTGAGGTTTTCGATTAAGGAATTCTTAATTGCTTCTTAGTTGAATTATCTTTTCATCTTTTCTTCTGTCCATCATTTAAACTATTAAAGATCCAGTGAGTATATTATCTCACCCTGTGTAAGTATTCCTTTACATGTATGGTTTGGATCTCATGTTTGTTAGAACACAGACCCCATAGCCCAATGGAGGTGTAGACTGTCTCAACCAATTCAAAAACTCTTTTACAACAAAACCTACCTGTTTCTTTACCTAGCCTAACATCTGAAGATTAAAAACAAAGCTAAACCATATAGAGAGATCCCTCTCTAAAACTGGAAGGGCTAGATTCCCATATTTAAAAGCGGTTGGATAAAGTTACCTTTGTAGATTTCTTATATTTCAACCTCTAGGAAATTTACCAAGTACTAACATAATGGCGACTCCACTGGGGAAGAACTAAAAATTGATAATTTCACATTTTCTTTCCCCTAAAAGAACGTTCAATTCTGAGAAGAAAGTAATGTTAGAGGTTGATCAAAATTTGTACATATTATTTTCAGACTCACAAAATTAAAATATATATATATATATATATAAACCAAAAAATAGTTCTGGCTTCCAAGAAAGTTCACACTCGATCTCATCCCGACCCAGAACTCGCAATAGTGATAGATAACCCCAAACATTTGCTCAGGCGAAAGGCCTCGGCTGCCAGTTCTGTGAGTTATACTCCCCTGCATAAGTCACCTTCCTTTTCAGGAAAACCAGTTACCTCTCAAAACCATGATCTTGATACCTTTCCACCTCGAAGTTTGGTTAGAACACGGTTTGACATGATAGTTTTGTGTCTGGACTCGTTTTTGAACCAACTGTGTTGCAACCCCGAACCCCCGAAGTCTTGTCTCCCATGACTAAACTAAAAATCACTACATCGGTACCGTTCAATCCCTCCCTGTCCTCGTTTTCAGTCGCTACCTCGCCGACCATCCAGATTGTTGTTCAACCTCCTCCACCCATCATGGTAGCTCGATATGCTCCTTTCGTGTTGGCTGCGCTGGTACATGCCATGCCCCAAGACTACCAAACTAGACTTCCACAGTTCAATGCAACTGGACCTTTAAACGCCCAACAACATGTGGACAAAATGAATGATTACTTTGATTTGCAAGAAGTTGATGAGGCTGATGTGCAAATGCGATTGTTTGCCCAAATTCTGACAGGCGACGTCAAGAAATGGTTCAAAGCTTTACCTTCCGCCTCAGTCCATGACCTTGTCGCGTTCCAAAGAAGTTTTCTTGACAGATGGGAGGTAAAGAAAAAGCCTCTCCAAATACTGTCATAATACGAGAATATAAAGAGAAATCAAGGTGAGACGGTCCAAGATTATTGCACCCGTTTCAATAACATGTATAATGAAATCCAAACTAAAATTAAATCCCCACAGGGTCTGGCGATGATTAAGTTTCCTGATAGATTTGATGCTGACATGTCTTACCAATTAAGAGAAAGAAATGTTACCACCTTGGAGGACATGCATAAAAATGCTATTAGTGTGGAGGCCAATCTGTTGGCGAAAAGGGCCCACCAGAGGTCAGAAAGGAGAGTCACGATCAAAGAAAAACCTTCCACGTCGACCACAGATTCCAAGATGGATTCTTTGGCCAGAACAGTAGAATTAATGCTGGAAAGAATGAATTTTTTAGACCGAAATCCTCCAAGGGACAACACACCTGCTCCTCAGATTTAGAATCCCAATTTTAGGAGAAATCCTCCTCAGATCAGACAGAGAGATCCTAGAGATCAAAGATATCAAAGGGGCCCGGATCAACAGATCAGACCTCCTCTACAGGAAAATTATGCTGATGAAGGGGGAGAAGTGATTGAGGAATTGGAGGACACTCACATCAATCTTATCGACATTCATGACAACGAGGCCATTTTCCTTACTCAAGAAGAGTAGGAACTCTTTCTGCTAAATCAAACAAAGGTAAGTGAGGAAGCTGAAGATGCAGAACAACAATCTTTTGAGAACACCATTTTGGAGGTACACAGGAAGTATAATCTGCGTAGCAGGAAGACAGAAGGGACTTCTTCCAAGAAGATGACTGAAACACAGAAGACATTCGAACCCAAGAAAACCCCTAAAACTTCTACTGAGAAGGCTCTTCAGAAGACTACTAAGAAGGCTCCTGAGAAGACTCCTGAGAAGACTATTGCTGAGAAGATTCCCGAGAAGAGTAAAGCTGACCCTCCTTTGAATAAAAACATCACCATTCTGAAAATACCATCACAGCTTGATGCTTCACACGTTAATCCGCCGAGTAATTCTGAGCCGAAGAACATGGCGGACAAATCAGAACTGATGAGCCAAGGAAGATCTCTTACACCCTTTAGCCTTGAAGGGGAGTTGGAAAAAATAAAAATTCCCATCCCACTTACAGAGTTGATGAACAGAGATGGGTATCGTTCACAGGTAATTAAAGCACTGGCCATTGAACCTGACATAGGCACGAAGGCCTTAACCATTGGGTCAGTAAATCATTCTGACACTGTGAACCTTACTGATGATCATCCCGAACTTCTTTTCGGACCTGAAGTCGATGGTCTAGATGACACCGATGATGTTGCTCCTTTTTACATCAGTTTAAACATACACGACTTGATTTTTCATAACGCTATGCTAGACTCAGGTGCCTCCCATCATCTGATGCCTAAAGCAGTAATGGAAAAACTGGGACTGGAGGTCACCAGACCATACAAGGATCTACACTCCTTCAACTCCAACAAAGTCAAATGTATTGGTTTGATCAAGGACCTATGCATCACCCTGGTTCAGATCCCTTCGAAAAGCATGGTAATGGACGTGGTGGTTGCAGACATCCCGCTGAAATATGGAATGTTGCTATCCCGGTCTTGGGGAGCTAAGTTGAAGGGAACCCTACAGCTGGATATGTCTTACGCCACTATCCCAGTGTTTGGGCAACAGAAGAGGTTATATAGAGAAACACTAATGAATTATATGGTCAGTAGCCAAGAGAAACCGCACAATCACCCCCTTTACTCTGCTCATTCCGATTTAGATTCGTTCATCTTGTACAATGATGGTGATACGGAAGAGCAAGATACTCAGCTGACAGAATATATATCTAGTCAAGATGAAGTTCCAGAAAGCGGTGAGGTAGAAAAGATGAAAAATGTAATCACTGAAGAATTCCCTGCTGATTTATGGAGCATGGACTTTGATGGAGCAGTGAGTAAAGAAGGAGCAGGAGCAGGAGTTTGGATGCATAATCACAGGAAAAGGTATTCAGAAAATCATTCTTACAAACTAAATTTCTAGTGCACTAACAATGTTGCCGAGTATGAAGCTTTAATGCTCAGTCTGAAGCTGTTGAAAAAAGTTGGTGCTAAGCAGATAATGGTAAGGGGTGACTCTGAATTGGTAGTCAAGAAAATTAAAGGTGAGTATGTTGCGAAACACCCGTGCCTTAGAGCCTATAGGAATGTTGTTCTTGATGCTTTGAAGTGTTTTAATGAGGTTGACTTGCAGGTAATGCCGAGGGGACAGAATATTCTGGCCGACGGATTGGCTACGTTAGCAGCCTCCTGCAAGATTCCTTTCCTCCAAGCTCGCCCATATATTGTTGAAGTGAAATGCAGACCGACAGTTCCTGACAATATCAGGTATTGGCAAGTGTTTGGTAATGATGACCAAATTGAAGACTTTCTGCAATGCAAGAACGATTTTGAATGTACAAATATAGATTTAGAAAATGAAGACGAGAATGTAAATAATTCTGATTTTGAAATAGATAGTGTGAATACTGTAGATTCAGGAGTAGATACAGTAGATTCAGGAGAGTTAGGAGATGATGAAATTGATGTCGATGTTTTACAGTTGAAAAGCAATGTTTTACCTAGAGGTCTAGTTCATTTAGAAGATTTGTTTGACAGTAATGATGTAGCTAAGAAACCAAAAATAGAAGCTCGTGGACAAGAGGTAGAGGACTGTAACATAGGGACTGAAGAGAAGCCTAGGATGATCAAACTGTCCAAATCACTACCCCCAGAACAAAAGCTTAAATACATTGAGCTATTCAAAGAATATTCAAATGTTTTTGTCTGGGGCTATGAAGATTTGAAAGCCTATGCTACCAGCATCATACAACACAGGATTCCCATAAGGGAAGACCAAAAACCATTTAGGCAGAAACTTAGGATGATAAATCCCAAGTTGCTCCCTCTGATAGAAAAAGAAATCAAGAAAATGTACGATGCCAAGATCATAGTCCCTCTACGTTTCTCTAAGTGGGTTTCTAATTTAGTCCCTACACGGAAGAAAACCGGGGAAATCATGCTCTGTATTGATTTCTGAAATCTGAACAAAGTATCCCTGAAAGATAATTACCCATTACCGAAAATGGACCACCTCCTTCAAAGGGTGGTCAGGTCCAGTAGGATATCTCTGTTGGATGGTTTCTCAGGCTACAGCCAGGTCCTAGTTCACCCAGACGATCAAGATAAAACCGCTTTTACCACACCATGGGGAACTTTCATGTATGTGAAGATGCCTTTCGGTCTGATGAATGCAGGAGTGACGTTTAAGAGGGAAATGGATATCGCCTTCGTGGAAGAATTTGGTAAGTTTATTGTCGTTTATTTAGATGATGTGACTGTGTTTTCCAAATCTGATGATGAACACCTGCGACACCTTAGACGAGTTTTCGAGAAATGTAGAAGGTTTGGGATTTCGTTAAATCCTAAGAAGTGTCTTTTTGGGTTAGAAGAAGGAAAACTGCTGGGACACATCATCTCTAAAGATGGAATCAGAATATACCCCAGCAGAATCGAAGCCATACTAAAGTTAGAACACCCGAGAAACCTCAAAGAACTACAGTCTTTTATCGGTCAAATTAACTTTCTACGAGGATTCATTCCCAATCTGGCCGAACTCCTCTGAAACATTACAAACATGCTTAAAAAGGACGTAAAAATAAAGTGGGACTCTGAGTCCAGACAATCCTTCGAACAAGTCAAACGAGCACTCACAGAAGCCCCAGTTTTGATCAGTCCCAATTTCACTAAAGATTTCTATCTTTTTTCTTTTGCCTCTGAACATACTATAGCAGTTGTATTACTGCAAGAGAACAAAGAAGGGTATGAAAAACCCATATATTTCTTCAGCAAGGCATTAAGAGATGCTGCCTTGAACTACAATATCATGGAGAAGCAAGGTTTTTTTTTGGTAAAAGCCATAAAGAACTTCAGGGTCTACATTCTCCATTCCCACACCATAGCTTATGTTCTGAACATGGTAGTAAAGGATATCTTGACACAGGATAACCCTGATGGAAGAAGGGGAAAATGGATTGTTGTCATTTTAGAATACGATATCGAGATTAAGCCCACAAAAATAATCAAAGGCCAAGGCCTTGCTAAATTAATGGTTGAATCTAACTTCCAGGCTCTTGACATTAATTTTCTAGATGTGGCAGATGAACAGGGCGAGATGGCGACTCCAAACGTTAGAGAGGTATTTCTAAACTCTCCATGGTATGCAGACCTTATATTCGTTTTACAAAATTTACAATCTCCCCCTGGTTTAACTAAGACTAAAGCTAGATTTTTAAAGTTGAAAGATTTGAAATTATGTATTCTAGAAGGAAATTTATATTGGAAAGACCCTGCAGGCATTCTATTAAATTGTTTACTAAAGGATGAAGCTGATAAAGTGTTGCAAGAGTTTCATGCAGGAGAATGTGGTGGCCATTTGAACTGGAAGGTCATAGCCAACAAAATACTCAGAGATGGATTTTACTGGCCCACCCTGTTTGCAGATGTGCATCAGAAGGTAACAGCATGTCACCAGTGTCAATTGTTTGAAGGAAAAAGGAAACTCCTTCCTTTACTTCTGAAACCTATATCAGTTGAGGCCCCTTTCCAGCAATGGGGGCTTGATTTCATTGGAGAAATTCACCCACCTTCTTCAGGCCAACACAAGTGGATCCTTACTGCCACCGATTATTTTACTAAATGGATCGAGGCAGTACCAAGCAGGCAAGCCACTGACTCGGTTATTATCAAATTTCTTGAAAATAATATTTTGTCTCGTTTTGGTTGTCCTAGAAAGAACATAACTGACAATGCAACTACTTTTCGGTCGAAGAAACTCATAGATTTCTGCAACTGGTACCACATTTCTTTGGGGCATTCCACAGCCTACTACCCTCAGGGGAATGGGTTGGCGGAATCTTCAAACAAAACTTTGGTAAATATCATCAAGAAAACATTGCAGGAAAACAAAAAATCATGGCACGATAAGTTGGTATTTTCTTTATGGGCAGATAGACTGACCACCAAAAGGTCAATTGGCATGTCACCTTACCAGCTGGTCTATGGTACAGAGATTGTTTTCCCCACTTCTTTAGGATTCCCTGTCATGAAGTTGTTACAAGACGTACAAGCTGAGCCTAACGACTCACAGAGAAGGATCAACCAGATGATCCACTTGCAGCAGACTAGAGAAGAGGTTTTCAACAAAACACAGGTCATCCAAGAAAACATCAAGAAGATCTTTGAAAAACGAACCAAGGAGGATGATTTTGAGCTGGGAGATCTGGTGTTGAGATGGGATGCCAGGAATGAGGACAAGGGAAAGCATGGGAAATTTGACCATCTGTGGACAAGGCCATACATGATCCAGGCTTTCATAGGAAACAATATTTCTCACTAAACAACGCTGATGGGTCAGATCTTCCAGGAGCACCTGTGAATGGAAGAATGTTGAAACATTATGTCCCATCTCAGTAAAAGAATTGAAGAACTCACTCTCCATTGTACATACCAGTTTAATTTTCATTTTTCACTTGCATTTTCTGAGTGGGAAAGATTAGTCAGTTGGTTGAAGCCCGAAGAGAAGGCCCTAAGATGCTGACCATTGTTTTTCCAAGTTTTGAGAATAAGACCAATGAAGGCTACTAGGAAGATATGTTCAGAATGACAGGAACCAGGATTCTTGGCACTTAACAGGGCAAGTACCATCCCCAGGTGGAGCCGCTGTTATCACCCCATAAATTATGGGAATCAACTGATGACTTGGATATTATCTGTATCTAGTGTTTTTATTGACAAATGATTTTTCATTCTGTAAATAATTTGAGAAAAAGAAAAGAAAAAAGAAAGAAAAAGAAAAAGAAAAGAAAAGAAAGAAAAAATAGTAAAAGAAAAGAGGGCATAAAAGAATTGAAAAGAAAAAGCTCCATGCAATAATAGTAACTTGGCCATACATTTCAAGCATGGCCAAGTTCTTTTAAATTTTAATGTTGATAGGTTAGTGAATAAATCTGACCAGACTGTTTAATCCTGGTCAGATAGCCCATAGGTTAGATTAGTGAATAAATCT
>JZKD02S2247245.1:1151272-1190690 GCA_000966675.3 Picea glauca
TCTCATTAGTTACTTTCTGTTATCCCATTGATCCAACCTTCATTATTTATAATTTCTCAAGTTACCAAGCACCTTTGGTCTGCAACCACAAAGGGTTTCTTGGAGTGATAACACAACCGACCCCAGTTTTGAATAAAACTACCATTACTCCCCTTTCATTCACTATTCATCCATCGTGCCAGAAAAATTACCTCTTACGCCTCCATTGTTTCTCCGTCACCTTCATCCACAACAAGTCTACCCCACTAACGTATTGTTTATTGCAGGTACCATTGCAGAGATGGCACCAAAGCCAAGACCAGCGGAAGGAGAAGAGAATCCTTTTCTCCCTCCTCCTATCGACCTGGACAAAATCCCCTTGGTTGATAAAGATAGATTGATCGCAGATACCATTTGCGACTTTGATTTTTCAGACCTCCAGTCATGGCTCCGATAGGTGTTCTTGGACCAGAGCGACGAAATTGGACTATGGGATTCCAATTTGCCCCTGTACCTTTTCCCCCAGATACATCACTTTCCCGAATTCGCTCTCAAATCCCAAGCTCATTATATTCCCGACTAGAGAGCCATCATCTCTTCATCTGGAGACGTCCTCTTCTTCATCACTCCTGAAGACATTGACCAGATGATGTAAATTCCTCGTGCTGATTCTGTTTCTCCTTTCAACCTAGAAATCCTCACAGAGTTGTATCAAAAGATGACCTTTCCCCAAAGAGCTCAGATATTCGAGATTTTCCTTCCCACTTCCTCTCCATTCCCTTCCACCAATCCCCCTTACCCGTCATCCATGTTTTCCACTAACGGAAACCAAATCATTTCCTCCCTGTGTGCCCTGCTAGGCTATTTTTCCGACCAATGGGTAGATGAGCCCATTCTGGGATTTCTATCCATTTTATCTAATGATGAAAATCCCACAACATAGTTTGATTACAATACCTTCTTGGCCAATAATATTCACGAACAGTTCATGAATTTTGGCACAGAAGGCATGTTTAGATACTCATCAATATTGGCCTACATGTTTGTCTAATTCCAAGCAGATAAATTCAGTTTCTCCATGCAGAAAATGGACGCAGAAGGAAGGACTCAGCCAGTCATAGGATGGAGCTCTTTGTTGAAGCATAATTCCATGGACTACAGCTTCAAACCATTCATTTATATTTTCTACCACCCTGCGGTAAGCATGTTGAGCGGCATGCCCAAGCCTCGCATCAACGACGAAGTCCAGAGAATTTTTCATCTCTCGGAGAATACAAAGACTGGGGACTGGTACTTGTATCAAAACCACACCGAAGTCAGAGTTTTTGGGTGCGAGTTGGCACCCTACAAGTTGCCCAAATATGTGCCGGTAAGAATTTTTTCTTTAGAGTACATAAGACAAATTATGAATTCTGATGATATTCATTTCGTATCATTAAAGAAGAAGCAAAAACTTCGGATCAAGGGGAAAATTGGCTCCTTCATTTGCAACAGTCGAGGTGCCAGAGAAGAAGATGACCGGATGCTGAAAGAGATGAAGTTTTTCTTAAGCTTCCCATGGCACTATGATCCATGCGGGATCATTTCCGAAATGCGGGTGAAAAATAAAAACATCCTGTATGTTCATGAGTCCAATCCAGAGATCGAAAAATTTGTAAACCAGACGGTGTGGATGCCTGACACCTTGGTTGAGGTGGAACAACAGGTTCCCCCAACAACTGTGCAACCAACTACCATGCCACAGGTCCCCAAGGAAAAAATGCCTCAATAAGAGTCATCTCCGCCTGCAACGGAGGTATCATCAGAAGAGTTCCAGACGCATACAAAGAGGCCAAAGACAGTTTCAACGCCTGGAACGATAGTAGAACAAGAAGCCCCGCCTACCACAGTAATCAAACCAATCATTCCATCGTTTGATTCGAGCCTTTATCAGGGCATCACTCCAACAGTACCGAAGAAATCCATACACTCTCCCCTGAACAATCAGCCAGGCAAGACTGGGCCCAAATTGGGCATCTTCGAGAAGTACAAGCTGATCAAGAAGAAGAATCAAACGCTCACTAGCAGCACTTATGCCCAATTTCAGAAACAAACATTGATTGCGCATCATAGACTGTTGTCTCCATTCGACACAGAGAAGGGAAGGATGCACATGGCCATCCTCCAAGTGCAGGTGCCGGATCCCAAGGTGATCTCGGACTATAAGAGGGCCACTTTTGAATTCCAGGCAGAGGACGTGCACCCAGCAGATCAGATGGATCTGCACAAGCAGACAGGGGAGATGGTTTTCCATACACTGGCACATGTTTTTGCTTCTGCTGCAAAATTACAGGTATCATTGAACAACGGTCAGACCTAGCTTAAGCTAGAAAAGATATCATCTTTTGCGAAGGACAACCAAATCAAGACCTTGGAGGAGCTGGTTTTAAAGATAGGCTATGATCGGTCAAATGTCAAAGTTGCAGAAGAGATGATAAATAAGAAGAATGCAGACATCGCATCCTTAAAAAAACCGTTGAAGCTCCTGCCCACAGAGGACTCACAGGAGAAGGAGATAGCAGAGAAATAAGGTGAGAATGATGAGATGCTAAAGTTGCTCATGGAGCAGAATGCCCAACTCAAATAAATGGAAGCTGAGATGGAGAAATTATTGAAAGAGAAAGAATAGATGAAGCCAATGGAAGTCATTCCATTGAGTGTTATCCGAATTGCAGTATTGAGCACTGCAACAGTAACAACAATTCCATTAGCAACACCAGTGACATCACAAGAGGGAACAACTGATCTCACCAAATCCCTGGAAAATATGAACCTACAGGAGACTGAAATCAGTCGGCTTAAGAAAGAAGTTGAGAACCTCCAGGAACTCAAATCTTCTTTCCAGTCCAATCTCTCCAAAGAGAAATAGGTAATTGAGCAGCTAAAGAAGGAACTACAACAGCTCCGAAAGAAAACCATGGCAGGAAAGACTTTGGCTGAAGTCAAAGAAAATGTATGGACATATATCACAAAGTCCATAAATGAGATATGGCCCATGATCCAAATTATGTTTGAACATAATGAGTTGCTACAAAGGAGAAAACATGCCATTGAGAAAATCAGAGTAGAACTGGGAGATAGACCAGCTCAGGCAAATGATATCGTCAAATTCCTTAATTCTAAGACCAGAGAAGAGCTAGAAGAGTTGAAGATAGAGGACAGAACATAAACCATCCTTGAGGTCAAAAGAGTTTTGACCAAGAGGGGATTGATGCTTCAACTAGAAGAAAAAGTTCAGATCATGGATCAGGGGGTATATAGATTCTTCAACAAGATCGAATCTCTCCAGAAGAAGGGTCTCCCCGGTCTGAAAGTTATTAATGATAAACTGATGACACTCCTAGATTATAAAAAGAGACTGTCTGAAGTGTCTAAGGACAATTCAAAGTTTGCTGGCATACAAGGGAGTATCACTAGTAAAGCATTCCTGGACGCCCTTTAGTTTGACATCAGCATCCAGCACGAGATTTGATACATATTCACACCAAGCCCACATTCGCCAAATATACCGAGATGGACGAAGTGTATCGGAGACTGCTCAAAGTCACCATGCCTAGTCATATCAGATGGGGGGAACTATGCGATCTACTCGATTAGCAGATGAGTTGTCCAGGTGCAGTCACCTGTCTAGTCAGAAGAGGTTGCACAGGAACCTCGCCTCGCCAACGACCTACCCCAGAAATTCCACATGCAGTTGTACCAAGTCATCAAGCAGTTTTGATTAGTTAAATTAGTTAGACTAAAAATAGAATGAGCACGTCCTGATCAGTTATGACAAGAACGTTTGTAATTTGAATTAGAAATACTTCATATTTTGAAGTATTGAGGGTTGTTGATCTTTACACCCTGACGCTATCAGACTATAATCATTTTTTAAGAGATCTGCCATTAATAAAGAGGAAGCACTTTTACAGGATTCTTGCGTTTATTCACTGGTGACGTTTTTCTCTAAGTTGAATGTTTTTCTTGCTTTGTGATCATTTTGTTTTCTGAAATTAATCTTTAAAAGTAACGTATGTTGCATGATTTATCTTAGATACCCTGTTTCCGAATTTAAAGGTTTTAATGTTTATCTTCTGAGGTTTTCGATTAAGTAATTCTTAATTGCTTCTTAGTTGAATTATCTTTTCATCTTTTCTTCTGTCCATCATTTAAACTATTAAAGATCCAGTGAGTATATTATCTCGCCCTGTGGAAGTATTCCTTTACATGTATGGTTTGTATCTCATGTTTGTTACAAGATAGACCCCATAACCCAATGGAGGTGTAGACTATCTCAACCAATTCAAAAACTCTTTTACAACAAAAACTACATGTTTCTTTACCTAGCCTAACATATGAAGATTAAAAACAAATCTAAACCATATAGACAGATCCCTCTCTGAAGATGGAAGGGCTAGATTCCCAGCTTTAAAAGCGGTTGGATAAAGTTACCTTTGTATATTTCTTCTGTTTCAACCTCTAAGAAATTTACCAAGTGCTAACAGAAGGATTGGAATAGTCTTGAGTGTTCTGGACATCCCAATATTGGACAAAAATTTTATTTTTGTAAGCAAAATGGATGATGCAGTGGTTAAAACAATGATTGGGAAAGAAACCTCCAGGATGGTTCGACGAGCAGCGATGTTGCTAAAGGGAGTTTGATTTGGAAATATGTATAAGCTGTGGGGAAGAACTATTATTGATGGGTGTAATAGTTCCATTGTTCTTGAGATTGGAGCTAAAGAAGAAAAAAATCTTATAGTCTCTGGAGAAAAGACAATGTTGTGGAATCAAAGACTAGGGCATATTAGAGAGAATGGTTTTTTACTACACGATAAAGGTATGGTTTAAGGTATGTATAGATTCTCTCTGGATTTTTATTTATTTCAACATTGTGTATATGAGAATAAGAATTGAATAAGATTCCCCTCTAGTGCAAGGAGGACAAAGGGGATTTTACAGTTGGTGCACAATTATGTGTTTGGACCTGTGTTGGTTCCATCACTAGGAAAATATTTGTACTATGTCACATTTATAGATTACCTCTTGAGGAATAATTGGATATATTTCTTTGGAAATAAATCTAAAGTATTTAGCAAGTTTAAAGGGTTTAAGGCTTTTGTGGAGAATCAAACAGAGAAAAGAATTAAGGTGTCGAGGAGATATAATGCTGGATAGTTTTGTAGAAATGAATTTGAATAATTCTATAAGAAGTGTGGTATATAAAGGAAGAATTCTACTCCATATACACCTCAACTGAATGGGTTTGTAGAAAGGATGAACACGACATTGATGGAAAAATCAAGGTGCATGCTCATTGTGATGGGTTAGGATAGGAATTTTGGGCAGAGGTAGTGGGTATTGCATGTTACCTGGTCAATCAATCACCCTCATCAACATTGGATGAAAATATTCCACATGAGGTGTGGACTGGTAAGAAAACCTCTTTGACACATCTCACATAATTCAGTTGTGATGCCTATGTTCACGTTCCAAAGGAAAACATGAGTAACCTATATAAAAAAGATGAAAATTGTATCTTAATTGGGTATAAATATGGTATGAAAGTTTATAAGAATTGTAACCAAGAAACTAAGAAGGTAGTGTATACTCAATATGTCGTATTCAAAGAAATTAAATATGTTGTCAAATAGGAATTACTACCAAGGAAGGAAGAACCAGAGAAAATAAAATTTGACTTGAAGGATGATGAATCAGACTTTACAAAAGAACAAGAATCATAATAAGAAGATCTCCATACTCTAGTATTGAGGAGATCAGTTCAGGAAAGAAGGAAATCAGAAAGGTATACTCCACCTTATTTCCATTCAATTTTTATTTATATATTACTAATTATGATCCTAGAACTCTTGGAGAGGAAGTGGATTCAAAGGATGGAAAACTATGGGAAAAGGCCATGGTTGAAGAAATGGCATCCTTGGATAAGAATGAGGCTTGGGAGCTAGTGGAGTTGCCAACTAGAATAAATCCCATTGGAAGAAAATGGTTGTTTAAGAATAAGTTGAATGTAAAAGGTAAAGTGGAGAAATACAAATTTCGATTAGTAGCAAAAGGTTATTCTCGGGTAGAGGGAATTGAATTTGGTGAAATTTTTTCTCATGATGCTAAGTTAACTTCTATAGATTTCTTTTATCTGTTGATGTTGCATTTGATTTTGAATTACAAAATATGTATTTCAAGACAAAATTCCTACATGGGGATCTAGAATAAGAAGTCTACATGAAGCAACCAGAAGGATTTACAGTGAAGGAAAAGAAGAGTTGGTATGCATGCTGAAAAAGTCCCTGTAAGGGTTAATCCAATCACCAAGGATGTGGTATTAAAAATTTGATCCTTATATGTTGGGACTTGTAATCCCTAATGAAGGGGGATCATATCCCAATCGCTTCACCAACATAGATACCTATGTGGAAATTTAATTTCTTCTCTTTATCTCAATTTGTCTCTGAGTTCTACAAAGACATCTCTGTCTTTTCTAGGCTAGCAAGCCTCGGTAATTTATCTTGTGCAAAGATCTCTGTTCTTCAATATTCCTAGACGAATATTACCACCCTTCTATAATTAGGTAGAAACAAACGGTAAAGGGGGACCTTGATTTGTGCTTGGATAATCCTCTCAAGAAACCAATCAATGCTTCTCCAAAAATACCTCCTTTAGGACATATAACTAGGAATAACACTCCATAACAAAAGTTGGGAACAAAGTTTAAAATGATATATGTTTCTTTAGCATTTTCACATGAAAAAGGCACATATGTTTTCTTTTCTAGAGATGAAATATTCAATGGGATTAATTGCATTTTTCTCTTTTTTTCTTTCTCCATTCCATAATCCTTTTTGATGGATTATTTCTCAACACATGAGAGGGTGGCCCATTAACCCATACAATAATCAATTATTATTGAACTCATGAACTAATCGATTTTTATTTAATGTCTATTGGTGGAAAAGGTTTTCATCACTAACTCATGTGTCCCCTTATTTAATGTACCAACCATTCATCTCCCTGTCTTTGTACTCATAATTTGTCTGATACAGTTATGCAAATGGACATGCCTTAACATACACCAATGAGTAAAAATGAGCACAATTTACAACCGATCCATTGTATATTGTCTAGATTTATTTGGGATACACGTCGATAGTGGCTATTATTTGATAGGATTTAACATCCCCTTAAAAATATGTGAGACACGTGGCAAGGAGGGAATGCTCCAACACTAAAGGTGGGTATTCAATACCACTTTTGGTGAGTGAGTGAGGAAATTAGGGTTAGGTTTTGTTAACTTCTAATCATGGTAATCATCAAGTGCAATGCACAAATTTTCTCTCCAATAGTTGTGGATAATTAGCAGTGTTTGGACAGTGAGGAATGATGTGTGGGACTACTCCTTAGTTTGAAGATCACATTGAGTGCTAGAAAAAACAAGAATAACCAAAAGGCAATGTGTGGTTCTATCTTCTTTCTCTAGTTTTCCCATGATCCATGTGGATATAGGTGGCCACCCACCTACTCCATTGGCTCAAAAAACAGTTTTCCACCTTGGCAGTGTTTTGGCGGTTTTTCAGGTTCCAAACTTTTAGGGCCATTTTCAAGCCCTAAATGACGTTTTTTGGGCATTTGGGGCCCACGTGACTAATGAAGGAACTAACTTAGGCTAGTCAAAAATTGTTCTTCTCGGTTACACCTTTCCAACGGGCTATCATGCACCTAAAAAAGAGATCGTATGCAAAAGTTACAACCCAGAGAAGTTGATGTACTAACTTACCCAAACGGGGCCCTCGTGACTTTTGGCGCTTCATCTCCCAGGGTTAGGTTTTTGGATGTCTAGGGTTTTTGAAATTCTTGTTTATTGTAAAAGGGCTTTAGAGCCTCATTGTAATGATCTTATTAAGAATGAGAACATTCGTCACATCTCTTCTCAAAGATAAGTTGCCACCATTCCAACAAGCTTATTTTCCACTGCATTTTACAATTTCAGCTTATTTCCTTACTGAATAGAAAACTAATTTTACTGTATCTTTGTTATTTTGTGTTAAGACTCTTTTATTACTCTGTATTCATTTTTTTCTTCTCATAAAATATGGATAAGTGGTATCAGAGCGGTCCTCTCCTTGTCGTCTTAATGCATGTCCCCAACAAGGTCAAGGTATAAAGAATTGGGTCTCGATCTTGTTCCTCTTGAGGAAGAAATATATTGCATGCCCAAGTGACCTCTCATGGCAAGAGAAAAGAAAGATGATGGGATAGGAGATCCTTTCAAAATGTTTCTTGAGGAATCCCTCATGCAACAGTGGAACGAGATGATGGATAGTTTCGTGCAAATCCTTCTACGGATACCAACAGACGACACATCTTCCTTGAGCGGAGGCGTCGCCCCCTTGAAGGTACAAATAAACTTTGATATTCCTATATTTGAAGGTCATATATATGCATATGTTGTAGACAAGTGGTTGAATCTACTAGAAGGGTATTTTTATTTCCATAACTTTTTGAATAGAGAAAATATTACTTTTGCGCTACTCAAAGCCATTCCCCATGTAAAAGATTGGTGGGAAATTTTTTGTGAGAAAAAGGAAACATAGGAACCCTCATTATTTATAGTCATGGATGCCTGGGAATCCTTAAGGGATGTTATTAAGGAACAATATTACCATGTTTGAATTTATGACGACTTGTATATCAAATGGACCACACTACGACAAGAAAGAGACCAAGCAGTTCTAGAGTTAAAAAATATCTTCCATACCTTGTGCACCAAGATAGGTATCAAAGATTCAGAGCAACATCTAGTGCTTAAGTATCATGGTGATTTACATATATACATCCATAAATAAATCAAATTTTTGGACATATCGTCCTTGGGCATGACCTATCGATATGCCATCAAAATCGAGGAGAAGCTCAAACAAAAGACGTGGCAATTTGGGCCTGGGAACCCCTCATAGAAAAATCCAAGAAAGCATGGCCCCAACCCACAGAATAAAGGACAGATAAAATATGGAGAGTATCAATACAACTAGTCCAAGCCACAAGGAAATAAGGACATCGGAAAGACAAAGAAAAATATCGGGAAGTGGTGCGACTTCCATAATATCCCTTGGCATAACACTACTGAATTTCGCTCAAAGCAGTTGCTGGAGGCCGAAGTGAAAGCCTATGAATCAGATGAGGGTTCTGAATCTGATTTAGAACCAGAAAAGGGAAGATAGATCATTGACGCAGAACCCAGTGCCACCATTTCTACCACCAAGCTCCAGCCTGGTGAACCAGACGAGCTAGAAGAAGGAGAGTGCCTCTTCAATTCACAGATGTGGGTAAAAGGAACCTCACTGCACTTCATTGTTTATAGAGGTAGCCAAAATAAACTCATATAAGTAGACGTTGTCAAGTGGATAGCCTTTCCGACAACGCCACACCCACAACCCTACACCATTGGATGGCTCCTCCAAGGAAGTGATCTTCACGTCAACCAACAGTGTCGATTGTCGTACGACATCAAGCCCTCAAAGATGAGGTATTGTGTGATGTTTCTCCTCTCGAAATTTGTAATGTTCTTTTGGGCCAACCTTATTTATCGAAACATCATTTTGTATATGAGTCTAGGCCTCTTAGTATTATTATTACTTTGAACAGGAAATTGTACAGGATACCCGAGGCAGTCCCTCCTAGTGTTATTTCCTTGATATTTGCCAAGAAATGTAGGAAGGTCATCTCTCAGACCGATAAATTTGTCTTCTTCATGATTCATTCTCAGAGTGAGAGAAATATCGCAGCCACATCCAAGCCCTTCGCGGTCGATCTCTCCGCACAACAAAAGAAAGTGGATAAGGCTGTGGAAGTGTTATAACCCTATATTTCATAGGATTCCCTAGTGATTAGAATTTCTTACTCTAGTTTTATTGTATTGTAAATAACATTTTATTATGAAAATTATTTATAAAATAAAATAAAAAGAAAAAGAAAAATAAAAGAGAAAGAAAATAAAAATAAAAAGAAAGAATAAAAAATAAAAAAAATGAAAAGAGCGTATAAAAATAAAAAAAGAGAAAATATAAAACCCCATGAAATTAAACTGGTTTGACTCATACTGTATAATCATGATCAAACATTTTAAATTTATGTTGATAGGTTCGTGAATAAATTTGGCCAAATAGTCTAATCTTGGCCCAATTAGATATGTTAGTAAATAAATTTGGCCAAACAGTCTAATCTTATCCAAATATATTAGGTTAGAGTAATTATTAATACAAAAGTCTAATATGGATTAATGTGTTAGTTGATTAGGCTAGCAGTTAGGTTAGTATTGTTCATTTCAATAAATTTTCAAAAGGATTGATAAAATACCTTTTATTTGAGTTAATTTGATGTGTTTACCTTAGGAAATGACACCTTGGTGAAAGACATAAGGAAGGGGGATATTAGCGCTACCCACAACATGATTTTATCCTAATTTTTATCAGGGATATGACCTTTTGTTGTTATGTGACTAAAGGGTTCACAATTTCCAGCGGCTGATCAAGAAACGCTCAAATCAACGATCGATGGTGTTTTTTGGATCCCCTTGACCTTTCTTCCTTTAACGGTGGGGGGAGGGGGGCGTCCGAGAAAAGTGGTTTTCCTAGCACGAGCCCCATACAATTTGTCAACCTCACATTCTACTAGACCCCCCCCCCCCTTCGGGAACCTTCCTAGTAGCTCATCCAATACCTCCCACCTCACTCTCCCACCGTACCCCACTACCCTGTCACATGTCACACAGATCATAATTGTTGGCCAACCAATGTTATCCCTCGTGACCATTATTCGTCAAGTCAAAACCCACACCATAACGAACACCTCCCTACACCGTTTAACTCCATTTCTTCACCATTTCCATACTGTTCACTGATCCAGAGACTATTGACACTGTACCAAATCCACCTTTCAAGTCAATCATCACCAAGACACACCATCGACATGCGCCATTAATATGGGTAACTACATTCACCATCTTTTTTCTCCTTTAGATCTCTGTTAGCTATGGCTCCCAAAACCAAACCTTTTGAAACTACAAAAAATCCATTTCTTCATCCTTCCATCGACTTGGAGCGTGTTCCCCTAGCTGAAAAAGACTACAAAGTTACAAAGCCGAAGTATGAATTTGATTTTTTTGAATTACACTTTTGGATAAAGGACATTTTCTTAGATCAAAGTGATGAAATTGGATTATGGGAGTCCAATTTTCCCTTGTACATGTTTCCCCAAACCTTTCATTTCCCAGAGTACTCCCTTAAGTGTTAATCTCATTATCTTCCCAGTCAAAGGGCCATCGTATCCTCATCTCGTGAAAACCTATTCACCATTACCCCAGAATCAATAAACCAGATGTTACAGATCCCCATAATTGATTATGCCAGTCCTTTCACCATTGAAATCCTATATGACCTCTATCATAAACGCTCCTCCCCCCCAAAATCCCAAATTTTTGAAATCTTTCTACCAGAAGATGTGCAGTTGCCTAAGAAAACCCTCCCTATCCATCTTCCATTTTCTCAGTCAGGGCCAATCAAATCATTTCCACCCTCTACTACCTTCTAGGATATTTTTCTGATGAATGGGTAGATGAACCTATCCTGGGTTTTCTGTCCATTTTCTCCATAGAGGAGAAATCTATAGTCCAGTTTTATTTCAGTTAGTTCCTGACTGACAATATACATGAACAATTATTCAAATTATCAACAGAAGAAATGTTCAGGTATTCCTCACTGCTAGTGTGCCTATTTATTTTCTTCCAGGTAGACAGATTTTCTTGTTCTCTCCAAAAATTAGATCGGGAAGGAAACCCTCAATTAATGACTTCTTAGACCTCACTACTAAGGAAAAATTACACTGATTTCAACTTTAGAGACTTCATTGATCAGTTTTATCATCCAGTGGTGTGCATGCTCAACAACAGAATGGAACCAAGAATCAATGAACAAGTCCATATAATTCTTCACCTCTCTGACTTGGCCAAAACATGGGCCTGGTATATTTACCAGAACCATACTAAGATTAGAGTATATGAATGTGAATTTCCACCATATAAATTGCCAAAATATCTCCCTGTCAGAATCTTTGCATTGGAATACATCAGGTAGATGATAAACTCTGATGACATCCATTTTGTATCGGCGAAGAAGAAACAACAACTTAGAATAAAAATCCAAATTGGTTCTTTCATATGAAACAACAAAGTTGCAGGAGAAGAGGCTAACAACCTCTTGAAACAGTTGAACTTCAGTCTAAGCTTCACATGGAATTATGACCCATTTGGTATCATATCAGAAATAAGGGTCAAATAGAAGAACCCTCCTTATGTTCATGCACACAGACCTGAAATAGAAAATTATATGAATCAGACTAATTGGAAAGAAAATACATTGTTGGAAACAGAAGAACAACCTCTCCCTGTCAATATTTCACATACATACACTCCTCAAGTAAAAGCAGAAAAAAGGGCCAGGAAAGAAGTTTCACCTTCAGTCACAGAGATGTCAGCTGAAGACTTTCAATTTTATAGGAAGAGGGCTAAAAATGGTCACACACCATACATGCTTAAAGAAGGGGAAACACAGTCCACCATAGTCATGGAAGGACCACATTCCTCAACATTCTCAGGCATCCAACACATAATGTCCACATCTTCATACAAAAAATAAGAAGACACTACTCTTTCAGCTGAGTCCTCTCATGAGCCAACATGGTCAAACATCTTTGAAAAATATAAACAAATCAAGAAGAGGAATGAGCTCCTGAATAGAAGTACATATGCCCAGTTTTGGAAGTAGACCTCTACTTCCCAGCATAGGTTACTATCATCATTTGACATAGAGAAGGGAAGAATGCAAATGACATTCTTACAAGCACAAGTACCTCACACCAAGACAACAAATGACTACATGAAAACTTCTTTTGAGTTTGATGTGAAGGAGGTCCATCCAACTGATCAAATCAACATGCATAGGCAAACATGTGAGATGATTTTCTCCACCTTGACCAATACATCATTGACTGCTACAAAATTGAAGGTGTCTCTGAATAATATCCAATATCAACTGAAACTGGAAAAGATATCCTCTTTGGCCAAAGACAATAAGATCAAATCCCTAGAATATTTAGTGTTGAAGATTGGATATGACCCATTGAATGTCAAGGCAGCTGAAGAATATTTGAAGAAGAAAAATGATGATATAACCTCCTTGAGAAAGCAACTGAAACTTCCAGCCATTGAAGATTCATAAGAAAAATAAATGGCTTAAAATGAAGGCCACAAAGAGGATATGCTAAAGATGATCATGGAGCATAATGCACAGATAAAAGTGATCCAGGCTGAGTTAGAAAAATTGGTTAAGGAGAAAGAACAGGGTGTGAATATGGTTGTTATCCCACTGGATGTAGTTCCTCTCATGGGAGTTAGTACATCAATAACAACCACAACAATGGATATTCCATCAACTATCCCAGTTAAAGTTCAGATGCTTCTGAGAAGCTGGTAAAGTCCATGGAAGATATGTCCCTTCAAGGGGAGGAAATCAAAGTTCCAAGAATAAGTGAAAATCCTCCAAGATCTAAAGTCCATGTTCCAATCCAACTATAATGCGTAAATGCATAAAACTCAAATACTCAGTCAACAACTACAGAAGCTGCAGAAGGAGATCGTCATGGCCAAGTCATTATCTGAAGCCAAGGAAAACATATGGATGGACATCAGCAAGTCCATGACAGAGATATGGTCATTCATAGAAATTATTTTTGAGCAACGTGAACTAGTACAGAAGGTGATAGAAGAAATTGAAAAAATTAAGGAAGATCTAGGATAAAAACCTACAGAATCCACTGAACTCATTAGGTTCCTAAACTCAAAGAACAAGAAGGATTTAGAAGCATTGGATATTGAAGATAGAACATATACCATACTTGAGGTCAAGAAGGTCTTGACCAAGAAAGGATCGATGTTGCAATTGGAGGAGAAGGGTCAGTTAATGGACACTAGAGTGCATAGAGTTTTCAACAAGATTAATGCATTTCACAAGAAGGGCCTTCATGGAATACTGGTAATAAATGACAAGATTATTACTCTGTCATATTACAAGAAGAAGATCAATATAATAGCAAAGGATGGTTCCAAATTTGCAGGTATTCAAGGAAGAACTACTGGCAAGGATTTCCTTGAAACATTATAGTTGGACCTGATCATCCAACATGAGATAAAACACATTTTCATTACAAAGCCCACTTTTTCCAAGTACACTGAGATGGATGATATATACAGAAAGTTACTCAAGGTTTCCATCCCTAGTAAAAAGAGATGGGAATATTTTTGTTCTTTACTTGAGAAAAGTGATGTGAATTTTTGAGTCATCATGGAGCAGACAGTCAATTCAAAGATTATGAGTTAGCAACTGCTTCCACAAAATCAACACCAAGGATCTGAATAGATCAACAACATTCATATATTTTTCAATTTGAGATCTAGTTAGTTAGATTTTTTCTCCATAATAATCTGGTCATTTATGACAGGATTAGATGTAAACTACTGTACAAATACTTCTTCCTTCGAAGTATTGAGGGTTCATTTTTGCACCCAAGGAGATATTGTGTAATCTTTTCAAAAGGATGGACCAGTAATAAAACAAGCTAATTTACAGGATTCTTGTGTCAAATTGTTGGTGATGTTTATCTTTCTCTGTTAAATGCTTTCTATTCTCTGTAATCACTTATGTTTTTCAGATTCTAATCGTTAAAAGGAATTTAATAGAACATAATTTATCTAGCATACTCTATCTCTGGTATTTTAATGGTCTATATGTTATTCGTATGATATTAATTAAAGGAATTCTTAACTACTTCTTTGCTTGGCGGACTTTCTCATCTTTTATGTCTTATCGATCTCATTCAATCTTAATAGATCCAACAATTTTACTATCTTTCCCTGTGAAGAAAACCTGATAAAAATATGAATCTGATTTTGATATTTAATACATACCCCATATCCCATTGGAAGTTCAATTCATTTTTTTATCCAACTTTCTAAACAAACAAACAAACTCAAACTATCTTAACTAGCCTAATATTTAAAAACCTAAACAAATCTAAATCATACAGAGAGATCCCTCTCTAGAACTGGCAGGGCTAGATCCCACTTTCAAAAGTGGTTTTGGTAAGTTACCTCTGTCAATTTCTTCTACCATTAACAACCTTTGGGAATTACATAGTGCTAACATAGTGGAGACCATACTGGGCAACTGAACAAATTTTCCAACTTTATGAAATGTCTTCCCTAGATAAGAAAAAATTATTTCTGAACAATCAAAGATCTAAATTTCAAGAGATAAATGTCCAAAGGTTGTTAAAATTTGTAACTATTCAATTATATTTCTTAAAGTTTATGTTCTGGCTCCAAAAAAAAATCACACCAGATCTCACCCTGATCCAAGTCTTGTAAAAGTAGTAGATAATCCAGAAAAATTAATCAGAAAAAGAAACACAACAGAAAGTCAAGGGAGTAGTAGTTCTCTTCCTAGGTCCACTTCTCTTTCAGAGAAGCTTGTCACAATCCAAGACATTGAGTTTGACCTACCTTCTGAGCATACCCTTTTTAGAACCAAATTTGATAGCTTTGTGGATGATATAGTACTAGATCAAACCATCCCTCAACCTAGAACCCCTGAAAGAATCTCTCCTGGAATAGATTTTGATCAACAAATCCTTCAATATTTTGAGAAACTATAAGATCTAGCATCAAATATTGACCAAGATTTTTATAAAGATCATTTTCAACAGTCTTTTGAGATTTCTTCCCTCTCTATTGTTTCATCTTCTGTCAATCCTCAAGTAACTCATTATATACCTCGCAACCTTGCTTCTTCCACATCTTTTTTCACTTCTCCAAAAATTATATAGGTTGTCATCCAACCTCCTCGGAAAATCATGGAAGCAAGATATGCTCCCTTGGTGTTGGTTTCTCCCTTACATAACATGCCCCAGGCCTATAAAACTAGGATTCCTTAGTTTCATGGAACTGGAACCCTTAATGCACAACAACATGTGGATAAAATGAATGACTTCTTCAATTTACAGGAAGTTGATGAGGTAGATGTCCAAATGAGACTCTTTGCACAAAGTTTAACTGGTGATGTTAAGAAATTGTTCAAAGAATTATCCACTACTAACATTGTTGATATTGTTGTCTTTCACCAATATTTTCTCAGTAGATGGGAAGTAAAGAAAAATCCTCTCCAAATTTTATCTGAATATGAAAATATCAGAAGAAACCAAGGGGAAACTGTACAGGACTATTGCACTCATTTTAATAATATCTATAATGCAATTCCTACTAACATTAAACCTCCTCAAGGTCTGGCCTTGATCAATTTCCCTGATGGCTTCGATGCTGATATGTCCTACCAACTACTAGAAAGGAACCCTGAAACCATGGAAGATATGCATAAATGTGTCGTGAGTGTTGAAGAAAATCTATTGTCTAGGAGAGTTAGACAAAGAACAAAAATGAGAGTCACAATCAAGGAAGAACCTTCCACTTCCACTGCAGATGCCAAAATAGATTCTTTGGTTAGAACTATGGAGAGAATGATGGACAGATTAGAAATCACCGACAGGAACCCACCTAGAGAGAATAAACCTACCCCTCAAATTTGAAATCCCAATTTCAGGAGAAATCCTCCCTAGATTAGGCAAAGAGATCCTAGAGAACAACGAGAACAGAGAGGCCCTGATCAACGGATTAGTCCACCCTTTCAGGAAAACTATGCTAATGATGGGGAGGAAAATATTGAGGGATTAGATAAAAGTCACATAAATCTTATAGGGGTTAATGACAATTATTCCATATTTCTCACTCAAGAAGAACAATACGTTTTTCTCATTTCACAGACTGAAGTAGATGTGGAAGAATCAGAACAACAAGCCTTCAAAAATGCAATAATGGAAGTTCACAGGAAATACAACTTAAGAAGTCAAAATTCTAATGACAACCCAACCAAGAAAGATTTTGAAATTAAGAAACCCACAGATACTCTTTCCAAGAAAGTTCCTAAAAAGAAAAACTCAAAGGCCCCTACAAAAAGAACACCTGACTCTATACCAAAGAAAAATCAAACTGAATTTGCCTCCACCAATCAATACAATCCTACTATACAGAAGAATGTGGCTGAGAAATCATACCTTCACAATCAAAACAAAAATCCTACCACATTCAGTCTGGAAAGTGAATTGGACAAACTGAAAATACCTATTCCTCTGTCAAAACTGATGAACACAAATTCTTACAGATCACAAGTGATCAGAGCCTTCAACATAGAACCAAGAGTAGGAACAGACACTATGAACATCATTGATGATAAACCAGAACTGTTGTTTGGTCATGAAGTTGAGGGAAAATCTGAAGGTGGTTATTTTCCTCCTTTTTACATCAGTTTAAATACTCATGATAAGACATTACACAATGTCATGCTAGATTTTGGTGCTTCTCGCAACCTTATGACTAAGGTTGTGATGGATAAATTAGGGCTTGATATCACCAGGCCTTACAAAAACTTATACTCCTTTGATTCAGGAAAAGTTAAATGCATAGGTCTGATCAAATCATGGTAATGGATATTGTCATTGCAGATATTCCTCCAAAGTATGACATGTTGTTATCTCGATCAAAAGGTGCCAAATTATAGGGTACCCTACAGCTGGACATGTCATGTGCCACCATTCCTTTATTTGGTTAGCAGAGAAGATTTTACAGGGAAACACTGATGAAGTACATGGTTAATAGTCAAGAGAAAACAAAAAACTACCTTTATACTATGCTCATTTTGATATAGACTCTTTTATTTTATATAATGATGGTGACATAGATAATCAAATTGTACAATTGAAAGATGATATGTATAACCAGGAGGAAATTAAAGCAACCCCTGAGGAAGATAAAACAACGACAATACAAGCTGATGAACCAATAGAACCTCTCTAGAGTTTGGATTTCAATGGTGTTGTCAGTAAAGAAGGATCTAGATCTCGGGTGTTGGTGCACAATCCAAAAACAAGGTATTCAAAAATCCATTCTTATAAATTAAATTTCTAGTGCACCAACAATATAGTTGAGTATGAAGCATTAATGCTTGACCTTAAATTGTTGAAAAATCTTGGTGCCAAAAGAATTTTAGTAAGAGGTGATTTTGAACTTATCATTAAACAGATCAAAGGTAAGTATTTTTCCAAACACCCAAGGTTGAGGGTCTATAGAATGTCTTTTTGGAATTTTTACAATGTTTTACTCAATATGACTTGCAGGTGAATCCTAGAGGCCAAAACATACTTGCTTATGGATTGGCTACTTCGACAACCACTTGTAAAATGTTGTTTCACCCAAATCACCAATACACAGTAGAGGTGAAATGCAGACTTGTTGTCCCAGACAATATCAGGTACTGGAAAGTGTTTGGTAATGATGAACATATTGATAATTTCCTGCAATCCAAAAATGAATTTGACTGTGCAAACATTGATGTATATAGTGACAATGAAAGTGTAAATACAATAGATTTAGAAGACATAAATGAAAAACAAGAAAAATCAGATTTTTTGCGATTAAAAGATAACGTTCTGCCTAGAGGGTTAGTCACGTTGGAAGAATTGTTTGATTTCAATGATGTAGCTAAAAAAACAAATATTGAACCTACTAGAAAAGATGTTGAGGAATGTAATATAGGAACATATGAAGAACCAAAAATGATTAAATTATCCAAATCTTTACCTCCTGCCAAAAAATATGTATATATTGAATTTCTCAAAGAATTTGTAGATGTTTTCGCATGGAGCTATGAAGATTTGAAATCCTATGATACCAGTATTATACAATACAAAATCCCTATAAAATAAGATCATAATCCTTTAAAAAAAAAACTTAGGATAATTAACCCCAAGTCGATGTCCCTAATTGAAAAGGAAATTGAGAAAATGTATCATGCTAAAATCATTTTCCCACTAAGGTTCTCAAAATGGGTTTCAAATCTAGTTCCTACCAGAAAAAAAAGAGGAGAGATCAGGCTTTCCATTGATTTCAAAAACCTCAATAAAGTCTTCATTAAAGACAACTATCCTCTACCCAAAATGGATCATATTTTACAGAAGGTAGTTGGATCCAACAAAATTTATTTGTTAGACAATTTTTCTGGCTACAAACATGTCTTAGTCCACCCTGATGATCAAGAGAAAACAACATTCACTACACCTTGGGGCACTTTCATGTATGTGAAAATTCCCTTTGGTTTAATGAATGTTGGTGCCACATTTCAGAGAGCAATGGACATTGCTTTTGTGGATCAACTTGGAAGATTTATTGTCATATACCTGGATGACATAACTATATAGGCAAAAATAGATGAAGAACATTTACTCCACCTTAGAAAATATTTTGAAAAATGCAGGAAGTTCGGAATCTCACTAAATCCCAAGAAAACCATTTTTGGTTTAGAGGAGGGTAAATTGTTAGGACACATCATATCCAAAGATGGAATCAAAATATACCCTAGCAGAATTGAAGCCATCTAGAAGATAGACCATCCAAGAAACATAAAGGAATTGCGGTCTTTCGTAGGGAAAATAAATTTTTTGAGAAGATTTATCCCTAACTTAGTAGAAATCCTCAGAAACATAAAAAATATTCTTAAAAATGATACAAAAATAAAATGGAACACAGAATAAAACCAGTCCTTTGATCAAGTGAAATAGGCCTTGACACAAGCCCTTGTACTAATAAGTCCTGATTATACCAAATATTTCCCCTTATTCTCTTTTGTGTCTGATCATACCACTACAACATTCCTTTTGCAGAATAACAGTGAAGGCCATGAACAACCTATAACATTATTCAGTAAATCATTAAGAGATGTTGCATTGAATTACAACATCATGGAGAAACATGCTTTTCCTTTAGTGAAAGTAATTAAGGATTTCAGAGTATATATTCTCCACTCACGTATCATTGCTTATTTCCCTAATTTTGTGGTGAAAGATATATTGACCCAGGACAATCCATATGGAAAAAGAGGCAAATGGATTGCATTGATTCGTGAGTATGATATTGAGATCAAACCAACCAAGCTTATCAAGGGTCAAGGATTATCCAAATAGATGGTTGAGTCAAACTTTCATGCTTTGGATATTAATTTCCTAGTTGCACTTGATGAACAAGAAGAGCAGGAAACTCCACAAGTCAAAGAGGTTTTCTTAAACTCTCCCTGGTATGCAGACCTTATTTATTTTTTACATCATCTACAAGCTCCTTGTGGTTTTACAAAAACTAAAGTTAGATTTTTAAAATTTAAAGATTTAAATATTGCATTTTGAATGGCAATCTGTGCTGGAAAAATGTTGGATGTATTCTTCTAAATTGTTTGTTGAAATATGAAGTTGAAAAAGATTTTCAAGAGTTCCATGAAGGATACTGTGGTGCATATTTGAATTGGAATATGACTGCCAATAAAATTCTTAGAGTTGGTTTCTACTAGTCAACTTTGTTTGTAGATGTACACAAAAAAGTGACCTCCTATCACAAATGCCAGATCTTTGAATGAAAAAGGAAACTTATACCTTTACCCTTGAAGCCAATTTCAGCTGAAGCGCCATTTCAAAAATGGGGTTTGGATTTTATTGGAGAGATTCACCCACCTTCATCAGGCCAACACAAGTGGATCCTCATAGCCACTGATTATTTCACCAAGTGGATTGAAGTTGTACCCACCAGGAATGCCACTGATGTTGTGATCATAAAAAAATTGGAAACTAACATTATTTCTATATTTGGATGCCCCAGGAAAATTATCAGTGACAATGCAGCAACATTTAAATAAAAAAAGATAATATAATTTTGCAGCAAGTATCAGACCACCCTAGGACACTCTACAACCTATTACCCTTAGAAAAATGGATTAGCAGAGTCTTCAAATAAGAGTTTGGTCAACATTATCAATACGATGCTATAGGACAAAAACAAATCATGGCGCAACAAGTTGGTACATGCACTTTGGGTAGACATGCTTACTACAAAGAGTTCAATTGGTATGTCTCCATATCAGTTGGTCTATGGTATGGATGTTGTTTTTACCACTTCTTGGGGTGTTCCTATCATGAATTTATTACAGGAAGTATAGATAGAACCAAATTACATCCAAAGAAGAATCAATCAAACTATACAGTTGCAATAATCCAGAGAAGAGGTTTATAACCAAACTCAGGTGATTCAGGAGAATATCAAGAAAATATATGACAGAAGGACCAAGGTTGATGACTTCAAATTAGGTGACAAAGTACTGAAATGGGACTCAAGTAATGAAGAAAATGGAAAACATGGAAAATCTGACAATTTATCAGAAGGCCCATTCATAACTCAAGATTACAGAGGAAGCAATGCATTTTTAATCAAGGACATGGATGGAGAAGATCTGCTAGGAAGACCTGTCAATGGAAGAATGCTCAAGCATTATTATTCACAAGAATAAATATCTCTCTCACTCATCTCAAGTGGTTGAAACCTAAAGATAAGGCCATAAGCCACTGATCAGGATCACCAGATTTATAGTTATAATAAAGCAAATCAGGATGCAGAAAAAAAACTGGAGAAAATGATTCAAGGAAACAGGTAGTTGGTTCTTGGCACCTCACAAGGAGAGCACCATCCCCAAGTGGAGCCACTCTTATAACCCTATATTTCATAGGATCACCTAGTGATTATAATTTATTCCTGTAGTTGTATTGTATTGTAAATAACATTTTATTCTGCAAATGATTTACAAAAGAAAAGAAAAAGAAAAAAGAAAAAATATTAAAAATGAAAAGAGGGTATACAAATAAAAATAAAAGAGAAAATATAAAACCCCATGAAAATAAACTTGGTTTGACTCATACTGTATAATCATGATCAAACCTTTTAAATTTATGTTGATAGGTTAGTGAATAAATTTGGCCAAACAATCTAATCTTGGCCCAATTAGATAGGTTTGCGAATAAATTTGGCCAAAGAGTCTAATCTTGGCCAAATATATTAGTTTAGAGTAATTATTAATCCAACAGTATAAGACGGATTCATGTGTTAGTTGATTGTTCTAGGAGTTAGGTTAGTATTGTTCATTTCAATAAAATTTGCAAAAGGATTGATTAAATACCTTTTATTTGAGTTAATTTGATGTGTTTACCTTAGGAAATGACACCTTGGTGAAAAAAATAAGGAAGGGGGAGCTTAGCGCTACCCACAACATGATTTTCTCCTAAGTTCTATCAGGGATATGACCTTTTGTCATTATGTGACTAAAGGGTGCACAATTTCCAGCGGTTGATCAAGCAATGCTCAGATCAATGATCGACAGTGTTTTTCAGAGCCCCTCCGAACTTTCTTCCTTTAACGGTGGGGGGGGAGGGGTCCAGGAAAAGTGGTTTTCCCAGTGCGATCCCCACACAATGTGTCAACCTCACATTCTAATGGACCCCCCCAACCCCCCCGCTCAATTCTACTTACCACCTACCCCCCCTCTGGGAACCTACCTAACAACTCATTCAATACCGTCCACCTCACTCTGCCATTATACCACACTACCTTGTCCCACATCACACACATCATACTCATTGGCCAATCAATTCTATCCTTCGTGACCTTTATTCGTCCAGTCACAACCCATGCCATAATGGACACCTCCCTACACTATTTAACCCTGTTTCTTCAATATTGTCATACTGTTCACTGATCCAGATACTGTTGACACCATGTTGAATCCATATTTCAAGCCAATCATCACCAAGACACACCGTCGACGGGCGCCATTAATTTGGGTAACTACAATCATCATCTTTTTTTGCCTTCAAATCTCTCTTAGCTATGGCGCCCAAAACCAAACCCGCTGAAACTACCGAAAATTTATTTATTCCTCCTTTCGTTGACCTGGAGTGCGTTCTCATGGCTGAAAAATACTATAGAGTTACAGAGCCAAAGTGTAAATTCAATTGATTTTTTCGAATTACACTTCTGGATAAAGGACATTTTCTTAGATCAAAGTGATGAAATTGGACTATGGGAGTCCAATTTTCCCTTGTACATGTTTCCCCGAACCTTTCATTTCCCACAGTTTTCCCTTAAGTGTCAAGCTCATTATCTTCCCAGCCAAAGGACCATCATATCCTCATCTGGTGAAACCATGTTCACCATTACCCCATAATCAATAAACTAGATGTTACAGATCCCCACAATTGATTATGCCATCCCTTTCTCCATTGAAATCCTAAATGACCTCTATCCATTGAAATCCTAAATGACCTCTATCAGAAACTCTCCTTCCCCCATATAGCCCAAATATTCAAAATATTTCTACCAGAAGATGCATAGTTGCCTAAGAAAAACCTTCCCTATCAATCTTCCATTTTCTCAGTTAGGGCCAATGAAATCATTTCCACCTTCTTCTACCTACTAGGATATTTTTCTGATGAATGGGTAGATGAACCTATCCTGGGATTTCTATCCATTTTATTCACATAGGAGAAAGCTACAATCCAGTTTGATTTCAGTTAGTTCCTGACTAACAATATACATGAACAATTCTTCAAATTCTCAACAGAAGGAATGCTTGGGTATTCCTCAGTGTTAGTGTACTTGTTTCTTTTCTTCCAGGAAGACATATTCTCTTGTGTTCTCCAGAAATTAGATCAAGAAGGAAACCTTCAATCGGTGACTTATTGGACCTCACTGGTGAGGAAAAATTCCATTGATTTCATCTTTAGAGACTTCATTGATCATTTTTATCATCCAGTGGTGTGCATTCTCAACATCATAATGGAACCAAGAATCAATGAATAAATCCAGAGAATTCTTCACCTCTCTGACTTGGCCAAAACAGGGGACTGGTATCTTTACCAGAACCATACTGAGATGAGAGTATATGGATATGAATTTCCACCATATAAACTGCCAAAATATCTCCCTGTCAGAATCTTTGCATTGGAATACATCATAAAGATGATAAACTCTGATGACATCTATTTTTTATCAGCGAAGAAGAAACAACAACTTAGAATAAAAATACAAATTGTTTTTTTCATATGAAACAACAGAGTTGCAAGAGAAGAGGCTAACAACCTCTTGAAACATATGAACTTTAGTCTGAGTTTCGCATGGAATTATTACCCATTTGGTATCATATCAAAACTTAGGGTCAAAACCCTCCTTATTCTCATGCACACAGGCCTGAAATAGAAAATCATATGAATCAGACTAATTGGCAAGAAAATACATTGTTGGAAACAAAATAACATCCTCCCCCTGTCAATATTTTACATACCAACACTCCGCAGGTAAAAACAGAAAAAAGGGCCAGGAAAGAGGTTTCACCTTCAGTCACAAAGGTGTCAGCTGAAGACTTTCAAGTTTACATGAAGAGGGCTAAAATGCATCACACACTAGACATGCTTAAAGAAGGGGAAACACAGTCCACCATAGTCATGGAGGGACCACATTCCTCAACATTCTCAGGGAGCCAAAACATAGTGTCCACATCTTCATCCAAAAAAAAAATAGACACTATTATGTCAACTGAGTCATCTCATGAGCCAACAGGGTCAAACATATTCGACAAATACAAACAAATCAAGCAGTGGAATGAACTCCTTAATAGAAGTACATATGCCCAGTTCTGGAAGCAGAAATCTACTTCCAAGCAGAGGTTATTATCAACATTTGACACAAAGAAGGGAAGAATGAAAATGGAACTTTTACAAGCACAAGTACCTCACCCCAAGACAACAACTGACTACAAGAAAAATTATTTTTAGTTTTATGTGAAGGAGCTCCATCCAACTGATCAAATGGACATGCATAGGAAAACATGTGAGATGATTTTCTCCACCTTGGCCAATACATCATTGACTACAGAAAAATTGCAGGTGTCTCTGAATAATATCCAATCTCAACTGAAACTGTAAAAGATACCCTCTTTGGCCAAAGACAATAAGATAAAATCCCTAGAATAGTTAGTGTTGAATATTGGATATGACCCATCGAATGTCAAGGCAGCTGAAAAATTGTTGAAGAAGAAATTTTTTGATATAGACTCCTTGAGAAAGAAACTGAAACTTTCAGCCACTGAAGATACACAAGCAAAAGAAATGGTTGGAAGTTAAGGCCAGAAAGAGGAGATGCTAATGTTGATCATGGAGAAAAATGAACAGATAAAAGAGATGGAGGTTGAGTTAGTCAAATTCGTTAAATATAAAAAACAAAGTGTGCAAATGGATGTTATCCCATTGGATGCAGTTCCCCTCAAAGGAGTTAGTACAATAACAACAACCACAACAACAAAGATTCCATCTGCTATCCCAGTTAAAGTTCTAGATGCTTCTAAGAAGATGGTAAAGTCCATGGAAGATATGTCCCTTCAAGGGGAGGAAATTAGAAAGTTGCAAGAATACATGAAATGCCTCCAAGATATGAAGTTCATGTTCTAATCCAGCTATCATGCAGAAATGTATAAAACTTAGAGACTTAGTCAACAACTATAGAAGTTACAGAAGGAGACTCTCATGGCCAAGACATTATCTGAAGCCAAGGAAAACATATCTATGGACATCAGCAAGTCCATGGAAGAGATATCTCCATTCATACAAATTAGTTTTGAGCAACATGAACTGGTACAGAAGGTCAGATAAGAAATTGAAAAAATTAAGGAAGAGTTAGGATAAAAACCTATAGAAGCCACTGAACTCATTAGGTTCCTAAACTCCAAGAACAAGCAGGATTTGGAAGCATTGGAGATTGAAGATAGAACAAAGACCATCCTTGAGGTCAATAAGGTCTTGACCAAGAAAGGAATGATGTTGAAACTAGAGGAGAAGATTTAGTTAATGGAAACGGGAGTGAAAAGAGTTTTCATCAAGATTGAAGTACTTCAAAAGAAGGGCCTTCCTGGACTGTTGGTAATAAATGACAAGATTATTAATATGTCATATTACAAGAAGAAGATCAATACAATGGCAAATGATGGTTCCAAATTTGCATGTATTCAGGGAAGAATTATTGGAAAGGATTTCATAGAAACATTACAGTTGGACCTAAGCATCCAACATGAGATAAACCACATTTTCATCAAAAATCCCACTTTCTCCATGTACACTAAGATGGAAGCATATACAAAAAGTTACTCAAGGTTTCCATCCCCAGCAAAAATATATGGGAATATTTTTGTTCTTTACTTGAGTAAAAGTGATGTGGATTTTTGAGTCAGCATGGAGCAGAAAGTCAAGTCAAAGAATATGAGTCAGCAACTACTTCCAGAAAATCATCACCAAGGATCTGAATAGATCAACAACATTCCTATATTTGGTAATCTGAGATCTAGTTAGTTAGAGTTTTTCTCCATAGTATCCTGGTCATTTATGACAGGATCAAATGTAAAATATTGTATAAATACTTTTTCCTTTGAAGTATTGAGGGTTGATTTTTGCACCCAATGAGCTATTGTGTAATCTTTTCAAAAGGATCGACTAGTATTAAAACAAGCCAATTTATAGGATTCTTGTGTCAAATTGTTGGTGATGTTTCTCTTTCTCTATTAAATGTTTTCAATTCTCTGTAATCTGTTATGTTTTTCATATTCTAATCATTAAAAGGAAGTTAATAGAACATAATTTATCCAACATACTATGTCTCTGGTATTTTAATGGTTTATATGTTATTCATTTGATATTAAGAAAAAGAATTATTAATTACTTATTTATTTGGTGGACTTTCTCATCTTTTATGTCTCATCCATCTCATTTAATCTTAATAGATCCAAAAGTTTTACTAAGTTGCCCTATGAATAAAACCTCATAAAAAGATGAATCTGATTCTAATATTTAATACAGATCTCATATCCCAATGGAAGTTTAATGCATTTTTTCAGCCAACTTTATAAATAAACAAACAAACTCAGACTATCTTAACTAGCCTAATATCTAAAAACCTAAACAAATCTAAATCATACAGAGAGATCCCTCTCTGAAACTGGCAGGGATAGATCCTAGTTTCAAAAGTGGTTTTTGTAAGTTACCTCTATCAATTTCTTCTACCATTGACAACCTCTAGGAATTACAGAGTGCTAAAAGGAAGAATACTTAGATATCTTCTCTTCTCCTACCAGGGTACCTCTACACTATCAGGTCAAGCATCTCATCGATCTAACCTCAGGTGCATCGCTACCTAATGGTACAATCTATTGTCGCTCTCTATTAGAAAATGAGGATATCAAGAGGCAGATCCAAGAACTGCTCCACAAGAGGCATATATGTCTCAGCTCAATGCCTTTTGGAAGAGAATTTGTGTTGGTGCAGAATAAATATGGGACCTGGCGACTCTACATTGATTATTGGTCCCTGTATAAAATCACAGTCTGAAACCTCTACCCGATTTCCTAAACCGACGACCTCCTTGATAAACTCATGGGGGGATAAATAATTCAATAAGATTAATCTGAATTCTGGCTACCACCAGGTTCCAATAGAACAGAAAAATGTATGGAAGACTACCTTCAATTCAAAAGAAGGTCTTTTTGAATGGTTGGTCATGCCATTTGCTTTGAAAAATGCTGCAACAACTTTTGTGAGGATGATGGAATATATCCTACGAAATTTCACCAATAATTTTGTATTGTTGTATATGGATGACATCCTCATCTACAACAAGACTTGGGCGGAACACTTGCAACATATTCAGAAGGTTCTTCACACCCTGCGGTAACAAAAACTATATGAAAAATTGGAAATATTCTCCTTCGGCATGGACAAGGTCCATTACTTAGGCTACATCATTGATCATCATGGTGTGCATGTGTATTAGCCAAGATCCAGTTCATCTGTGACTGGCTAGCCCTAACCACACTCACTAAACTTCGGAGCTTCTTGGGCCTCGCCAATTGCTATCACAGGTTCATGTTGGGATTCTCTAATATCGCATGGTCCCTCATCCAAGTAACTAGGGGTGGTGGTAAGGAAAACTTTATGTGGGGCATGTCCCAACAATAAGCCTTCAATGACTTGAAGAAGAATTTGTGCTCATCTTCGATACTTTCATTACCAGACCTACAACATCCCTTGGAGATCGAGACATATGCTTCAAACTATGTTGTGGGAATCATTATCACTCAACACTGCCACCCCATGGCATATCATATTGAGAAACTATCATATCTTTTTTGTAAGTACCCTACTTACGACAAAGAAATGTACTCCATTTTGCAAGCTTGCTGCCAGTGGATACATTACATTCTTGGGAAGGAGACATTCATCTAGGTTGATCAAAAGCCACTACAGTTCAACATAATTACAACAATTCAACCTCAACATCAAGTATAAAACAAGAAATACCAACTGAGTTGCTAATTTCCTTAGCCAACCTCCATTCGCGGCACTCACCACAGTGCTATACTCTTGTGGCCACGAGACCTTCGGATGGCCCCACCTCTACGAGACAGTCCCTGAATTCTCCACCACCAACCAAATGTTGGGAGCCAACTTAGTGGTCGCTAATTTCCATCTTCAAGACAGGCTATTGTGTCATCTGGGCCATCTCTGCATTCCATCAAGAAAGTGTGCGGAGCTGATTTGGGAATCTCACTACAGTCCAGTGGTAGGAAACTTTGGCATCGAAAAGATAGTGGCAGTGCTGCAAAAACATTTCTACTGGTCGAAACTTCGATAGGATGTTGACAAGTATATCAGGTCTGACATCGCCTGTGTTATTTCCAAACTCACCACTAACAAACAAGGCATGTACACCCCTCTTCCTACTCCTAATAGGTCGTGGGAATCCATCTCAATGGACTACATGTTGGGCCTCTCGTCCTCCAAGAGGAAAAATGAATGTATTTTTTTGTTGTTGATCGCTTTTCCAATATGGTGATTCTAGTCGCCTGCAAGAAGAACATCATAGCATAAGCCACTGCCAAGATCTTCTTTGAATGAGTATGGTTACTTTTTTGGATCCCACAAACCATTGTCTTGGACCCTGACAGTTGGTTCCTCAACTCATTATGGTCAAACCTCTGGTCACTGCTAGATACCAAGTTCACCAAATCCACTGCCTTCCACCCCCAGACAGATGGCCAAACTAAGGTCGTCAACCAGATGGTTGTACATATCCTGCGCATGTACAATTCAAAACACCCCCACACATGGGATGAGAGTCTTCCCTATGTCCATCTTAGCTAAAACTGAGCCCTGCATAGCTCAACTAGCCACAACCCCTTTCAGGTGGGGTTGGGATTCCAACCATTGGACCCCATGGATGTTGCACTACCCCTGGAAACCACCTTGTCTGACTCATCCTCTCCTCCACCAGAAGCTGACAAAGCCACCTGGTTCATTGAGAGGATCCAACACATCCACCAATAGGTTTAGGATATTCTACATAAGTCTAATTCTAAGTACAAGAAGCACCATGATCAACATCGGGTTCCACATAAGTTTTAGGTGGGCGACAAAGTTTGGTTGCATTTGTAGAAATAATTCCTTACAGGGCCCGATCGGAAGCTTCACCCACTCCGTTATGGTCCATACACCATCACCAAGGATGTGGGTGACAATGATTTTGAGATGAACATTCCCCCCTTCCTTTGTCTGCATCTAGTCTTCAAAGTGGCTCTCCTTCAACCATATTTCCCACCATTATTGGACACCGTAGAGATAGCAAAGAAGTTGACACCAACAAAGCTCAACCCTGACTGCATGCAACAAGAATCAAATGATAATATTTTGTACACACAGATCAAGGGAATTGGACAACAAAGGATCCAACTTTATCGAGTCATCAAAGCAGGATAGCTCCTGCACCAAAGAAAGTGGCTCACCCGGGGCCAAATTCAACATAAATTTCCTCATATGATGGGGGAACTCAACGAAATGGATACCATTGATTCCTAAGAAGGGAGTATTGATATATGTGGATATCAATGGCCACCCACCTATTCCACTGGCTTAAAAAACAATTTTCCACCTTGGCATTTGTTCGAAAGTTTTTCGAGTTCCAAACTTTCGGGGTCGTTTTGAGGCCCTAAACGATGTTTTTAGGGGATTTGGGGCCCAGGCTATTGGTTAAAGTAGTAACTTGGGCTAGTCAAAAATTTGTCTTCTCATTTAGACCTTAACAATGGTCTATCATGAGCCTAAAATGAAGATCGTATGAAAACGTTACGACCCCAGGAAGTTGATGTACTAACTTACCCAAACGGGGCCCACATGACTTTTGGCGCTTCATCTCCTAGTGTTAGGTTTTTGGATGTCTAGGGTTTTTGAAATTCCTGTTTATTGAAAAATGTCTTCAGAACCTCATTGTAACGATCTTCTTGCGAATGAGCACAACTGTCACATCTCTTCTCAGAGATAAGCCACCACCATTCCAACAAGCTTGTTTTCCGCTGCATTTTACAGTTTCAACTTATTTCCTTATTGAATAGAAAATCAATTATTGTATCTCTGTTATTTTGTTTTAATAATATTTTAATAAGATGTATTCATTTCGTTATGCTCATAAAATATGGATCATCCCACAACACATTTTCACAACAAAATGAGAATGTGAGTATTATTCAAAACACCAGTCAATAGAAAAAGGTGTGAGTGTGGTCTCATGGATGCTTGGGTTTACACACACAAACATTTGATAACAAAACCACTATGCAGATTTTCCCTTTGTGAATATGTCTCCCTCTCAATGTTTTAGAGACAACTAAGAATGCATTAGAAACAACTATATGATTATCAACAACTTAAGCGCAACCAGAGTAGTAAATGTGCAATTTACACAAAAAATCAATTCGTGGAAGCAAGGATACAAGACATGGGAAGGTTATAGTCATCAAATATGTTCCCAACAATTTTTTAAATTCCTATCAAGGTGAAAACTTCTTAAGAAACAATCTAAACACCCATCAAGGTGGATATGCCCTCAACAAATGAGTGTATTTTGTGTAGGAACATTAATTCATCATGAAAATAATGAGAGTACGCACTAGAGGTATGAGTAAGATCATAGCTAGGTTAGAAAACAAAGATATAGGCTTTGGGACATCTAAGAGAAATTCAAAATTTATAGAACACCCAATGGTAAATATTATTAGTTGTCACTTTTCTCAACGTATTCTCACACACCACGATAAAAAAATATGCAACCAATCACTCTACATCCCCTCACAAAGATATAATGAAGTCGTTTAATAATATAACCAGTAAATCGCAACTAAACATTATGGAGAATTTAAACTACATACTCATCACACATATAGGAGAAACAACTCACTGAAAGCAATATTTTTACCTTGGAACCCATTTGGGAAAACCAGTAGAATGGTGATCAATATTCTTCCTCTCATCAAGTCTTCTATTTTATAATGCTCTCCTTTTATTGGCCAAAAATAACATTGAGTATGAGAAAGAGTGAAGAAATAGGGAGATTTAGGGGGTTAGGGAAGGCCAACAACCATGGTTCTTCGCTTCTCATTCCTTACCCTTCTTCTCATATTAGTTTCCTTATCTCTTTAATTACTTTGTTTAACTTTTTATTTACATGTTTATTTGGATTATTCCATGTTAACTTGTATTTTTTTACTTGGATTACATCATTCATTCTGATTTTCAATTAATTTTGTAGGTACAAATTCTTATCCACTCTTAAGTCTGGATCCATTTTAGATCACACCTCCCCATTCAGAGGAATTTTGGTTTCCAAAATATCTAGGAAACCAATACGAATCATTGTTTTATTCTTCTCTAGAATGTGGCTTTGATGATGGATCCTAACTACATCTCTAACTCTGTCCTGAATCTATGGGTACTGACTCTAGTCCTTGGATATGGCTATCACTCTAGTTTTGTCTCACTTGTTCCTTTAGTGCAGAAATATTCTCACTCGGTCTAAGGTTTGATCGATCTTCAAATCTGAACCCTAGACTCCAAACCCATTCCCATCTCCCTCTTTGAATTGGAGACAATACATCCTAGATACCAATAGAGACAAGTCGAATCTTGGTTTGTTCAATGTGATCCCAACATGCTACCATCACACAATACATCACGTGTGGTTTCATTCCTCTTCGATGATCAATTGCTTTCTATCATGTAAACAAGTCTCTGGTTCCTGCACATGCTTGCAAGGAACATAATGGAGTCCTCAAGAACTCCTCTATGATCATTTCTCTATATGAACCAATCTATGGCATAACTCCATGATCGATTTCTTTAAATGAAATACCAGAAACAATAATTGAGTTGTGGCTTCTCTCGACACCAACATATTATCCTTCTTGTCTATTATACTTCTCTCATGTGTTTTTATATCTCATTCTCCAACTTCTATCACTTGGAATGGAGATGCAGGAATATATTTATCTTCTTCAATACTCATTCTCCACACCCTTATCGTATCTATGTCGTTTCTAGGGTGAAGCATTGGGTGAATTTTCCAACACTTCTCTTTTTAATGTCCACTCAACTTGTAGTGGTGGTGAAATTTCAAGTGGCTGCTACAAATATTGATATTCATACTCCTCCTCTCTAAGTGATTATGTGTATGTTTTTGGACTGGAGGATCCTTCTTTCCATTCAACTTCTAGAAATCATTATGCCTATGGAACATGGATTTCTTATACCAAAAAAATACCTCACAATGGCCTTTCTTCCCACTAAAGGAGCATGTATCTTCATCAAAAAAAAATTCTATGGTATGGCCTCTCTTTTTGAAATAGTGACACGCAAGAAATTTCTTGTTTGATGCAGACCCATTGGTCTTCTTCTTCTTATTTTTTTTCTTGTTGATTTATTTGAAACTTTCTCTAAATGAAGGTGTGGGATGAGTCTGCAAACTCTCCTCATCATTACTCTCCTTCAATATACCACAAGGTTGAGGTCATGGTGAGATTACACCTTCAATCAAAATTGTTGGTCCTTATCCCGATGAGAAATACAACTCCATCATGTCGATTGTCTTCACAAAAAATGGTTTTCTTCACGGCGATTGAAGTTTAACTTCTACCATAAAAACCTAGGCCTCCATGCCTAGCCCAAGGTGTGAATACAATGGGGATCAATATGCCTTGTATCCTCTTGCCTAGCCCTTGTCCATAATATACCATTTTCTTTAGGATTTTAGAGCCAATAGCCATGGTATGCTTCTTGAATTCACCAAGCTAATATCGAGAGATGTATATGGAAGGTGAGATTACTAAGGTGGTCTCAGTTAGGGTCATAAATATGTAGTGGAAATATAAGTATTCATTTCTTCTTTGTTCTCTTAGACAACTTCTTGAAGCCTTTCTAAGGCCTTCTCCTTCTCTGCCAACTCTTTTTGCAACTACATCATCATCCATGTGGGCATATCCTCATGCCAATTATCTAATTGGATGAACTTCTCACCAAGGTGTGCAAGTTCTGCTTTGTGTTGTTACCAATATGACATGACTACTATGAGGGTGTCTTGAAGTTATTGAAACTTATTCTTGAGAAATGAAAGAAATTTGGAAAATTTCTCCATGTGCTTATCTATCTCTTCCATCCTTTGGTCAAACATATTAACCTGCACCTTCAAGCTCTCGTTCTCTTCTCGAAGCTCGGTATTGTTGGAGCATAAATCTTCCAACTTATCTCTTCTTTCTTTTCTCATGTTGCAGTCTGCAATATTGTGTTCATGGTTCTAGAAGCAGTGTCTTGGCTAAGGATGCAAATGATCTGATACCATATGATCTGCAATCAAGGGGCTCATATCCCACTCACTTCACCAACATGGATACTTGTGTGGAAATTTAATTTCTTCTATTTATCTCAGTTTGTCTCTATGATCAGCATAGAGATCTCTATCTTTTCTAGGATACCAAGCCTCCATCCTTTTTCTCACAGAAACATCTCTCTATTGATTATTTGGGTTGGTTTTCATTGATGTCAACCCTTGAACAAAGTTCGATAGAAAATTCTACTAGAACAAAGGTTTGGGTAATGGACCCAAGTTTGTTTGATGTATAATGGTATGAGTTTTAATATATTTGAAGGTAAGACTATTCCATTTCCGGTGGTATGTAGAACATCATATAACTCCTCACAGTTAGATATTTATGTCCATGTGAAGTTGGAGAACCCTCATGAATCATCTAGAATCCCCAAAAGGTCAAAGTAGTCAAAGTGGTTGAAAAGAAGAAATTATTTAAATACTACTACTCTAAATGGATAGTACATGTCATGCCATTTCCATTGGTATGTGGAATGTCACATAAGTCCTCACGATTAGAAATTTATGGCCATGTGAAGTTGGAGAACCCTCATGAGTCATCTAGAAGCCCCAAAAGGTCAAAGTTGTCAAAGTGGTTACAAAGAAGAAATTATTTAAATAATAAAGTGAAGTGATGAGTGTACTATAACTCAAAGTGGATACAAAATAAATTATTTAAATAATAAATTTAATGGATAAATTACTAAGTGGACAACTGGTTAGAAGTGGGTTAACCCTAAAATAAGAAAAGTGGTTTAAGATGGTTAGAAGGTAACCCCTTAAGGAAGCTACATAAAAGTATAAATAAGAGGCAAGGGTCTCTCATTTTAATTACACTTGAGAATGTTGAATATGTATAAGTTACTGAGGTAACCAAAGGATATCTAAGGATAATTTCAGAGGGAAGGTGAAGTAAAGAATATTGAAATTCAAGGGAGGATAAATTCTTTTAATGATGCTTTCTAAGGTATGTTATTTACAGGTCATCTAACCATTTTCTCAATAAATTTTTCTATAGAATGATTCAAACCATCAAATCTGGAGGTTGTTGAGGAAAAATATCCAAGTATCTATGATACAAATTTCATCTTGCAAGTCATTGTATTTTTGGAGTTACAGTCCGTGGAAAATAGGGTTTGTGGCTAGTCCTGAAACTAGTCTAAAATAAGTGTTTTGGGTAAAAACGTCATAACTTATTCATAACAGATCCAAATTCAGTAAGACCAAATGTATTATTTAGAGTACCATCTATAGTATTCTTTGTACCATTTTCATATCCATACAACAAATACTCTGTGCAGGTCATGCTCTACAAGCTCTCTCTCTAGAATACGCCATAATTCAACAAGGTATGCCTTTTTTGCTATAACTCCTTTTCTCAGAGGTTCCAAGCAGTGAAACCTTGTGGAATTCCACAAAAGACACTAAATAACATTGTATACTATTTTCATATCTTTATTCATTACATTTATATAGTTATGATTATTTCAAGTTAGAGTTGTTGACTAATCCAAAATTAGTCATGTGAGACTAAAGTAAAGTTTGATAAAAATGCTAGTCTCTTGTTATTAAAGTTAAGGAAGATTTGCAGGTATGTGATCATATACACCAGGCCTATTACAGAGTTACAAAACAGATTTGGATGATGAAATTGATGAGGGATTTCAATTGAGGTACATGTTGGGTACATGGTTGAGACAAGTAGTTGATGAGTTGGAACATACATGAGGTGTATAGTTGATAATGTTTGTACATATTGATGAGTCATAGTTTATTTGTATTTGATGAATGATTGGTACATATTTTTTTCATAGTTGATGCACTCATTTATGGTACAGGTTGAGGTACAATTTGGTGCATGGTTGATGCACTTATTTATGGTATAGGTGGATTGCAGGTTGTTTATGGTACATGTTGATTACATGGTTGTTTGGTGCAGGTTAATTGGTACAATTTTACAACAGTATATCTCACAATGATAGTGTGACAGAGGTTCCATCATTCTACTCCTATGTCAGGGCGGTTGGATGAGGCAAGGACAGGTGGTTGTAGCCACCTTGCGGTTGTATCTGGAGAACAGAGGGGGTTGTAGCCATAGAATTGGGGAGTTGGATCTTCCCTCAGGTTGTAGCTTTAGAAACTAGGGGGTTGGAGCCTCCTTCCAGTTGTAGCTGGAAAACAAAGGAAGTTGGTGCTTCCAATGAATGTTATTCTTGAATACATATAATAACAAACATTTTGTGGTTTTCTCCTACTTTGGGTTTCCACGTAAAAACACTAGTGTACTGTGTATGTGTATGATTTCTCATTTGTTCATTGTTTATTTACTCTGCAACTATTGGATGATAATGCTACATTGATATAACACTTGCATTTTATTGTTAAAAAGGATTTAATAGATCTATTACTAATTCACCCCCACTCTCAGTAATCCAACAATTGGAATCAGAGAAGGTTCCTTCAGGAAACAATTTAACCACTGGAAGGAGATCATGGATTATTCTGAGAATGGATTACCACTCTTTAATGGTAAGAATGGTTTAAAGTATGAGATATGGAGTGGAAGGAAGAAATTATTTTTACAATAACATGGGTATTATATTTGGCTATCAGTCATTACAGGATATGCTAGTTCAAAAAGGGAAAAGACTACAACCAAGAAGTAATTGAAGAAGAATAACAAAATAGCGATGGATTTCATCTAGGAAGGATTACCTAATCTGGTAAGAGAAAATGTTGGTAAATGTTCATGATCCAAAGAACTTTGGGATAGGTTGCATGATATATTTCTTCACCCATCGAAGATTCATAAAATTCCAAAGAAGATGAAGGTACATATCAAGAAGAAATATGTTCACCATGTCAAACAGATTCAGAATATGAAGAGTACATAATCAATAGAGGTATGTTGTTTTTCTTTAATTGTGAAAAATGCATACATCTTGAAATAGAATGCCATGAAGGAAATGAGACAGAAAAACTAATTGAAAAAGAAGACAATTATGAAGAAGAATTGCCCAGTGCTTTAGATGAACTAAGAAAAGAAAGAGAAGAAAAAAATCCACTCAAGAAAGAATTTATGAAACAAAAGGAAAGTGCTCACATTTTTTAAGAAGCCCAACAAGTCATAAAGAACTTAAGAAATCATCTAGAAGTAGCCAGAAAGATTGAAGAAAATCTTAAATATCAAAAGAAATATTTGGAAGCCAACATAGAAACACATAAGGAAGAAGCAGAAATGAGAGAAAATATATTGACAGATCATCTTAAGGAAAGAACTAACAATCTAAACCATCTTGAGGAAGAGTTTGGTCAATAAGAGAAAGGACTTGAAGAAGAAATAATCACATTAAACATCCAGCTTGAAGAAGTGAAAAGAACAGAAGAAGTCACGAAGTCTCGGATAATGAAGAAAGAAGAAGAGGTTGAGAAGCTTGAAGAAGAAGTTGTCACATTGAGAAGTAAAATCGTCAATCTCAATAAGAACGTTGAAGAGACAAAATCATCCACATCATTTATAGAGAACGAAGATAAGAGCTCTAGGTTCCTAGAAAAGAAGAATGAAGAAAATAGAAAGAGTTATGCAAAAGTACTCAAAAGAAGGAATCATGGTAAACCAGAAAGGTTTACCACATAATATTTTCCAAACATACAGAAAGGTTTGGAAAATAAATGAAAGAAAAGAAGTACATGTAAATACGGAACAAGTTAAAGAGATTTTAATTTTAGGCATTGTAGTGAAAGATGAATCCACATACAGAAAGAAAGAAGTCAGACCTCAGAGAGATGATGAATCTACCAATGAAGATGATGATGAATACACATCAGAGTAGGAATTGTTCTGAGCCATCCAACTTAGAGACTCCCCATTAACATGAATATTATATAGGGGGAGTCTATGCGATAGCTGTTACATACCAAAAAACCATCCTTCGAGCAACTTGTAGAGTTTGAGTAGACAAATCTAGAGCAGTTAGTTAGTAGAAGTACAATTTGATAGTTGTAGTAGCGAAGACTTCATGATAGTATAATAATAAATGGGTCAACATTAGGGACAGTTGTGCAGTAGAGTCTTGGACAATATGTATAGAGATGGATTTTTAAGAACACATAGTAGGTTTGGACAAATATATGACAATGGACGAGAGAATGGATTCATAGATTGTTTCAAAGAGTGGTTCAGAGACAAAGTAACATTATGGATGTTAATTACACAGGAAATGGATCGAACAATGCTAATGGATTCAAAATTCATAGATATTTTTTGTACACATGAAATTCTTACAATAGTTCACTATTGATTAAGGTTGGCTGTCATTGATGTCAACCCTTGACGAAAGCCTGGTAGCACAAAGGTTTGAGTAATGGACCCAAGTTTGTTTGATGTAAAGATGACTCAATATTGTCTTGTCATAGTTGATAAGAAGTACAAATGAATGTACTCCAAAGTGGTCCCCTTATGGTGAAATCCCTCACGGGAAGACGCTTTGTGGATTGAGTTATCATAGAAGTATGGTTAGAGAACCCATGCTTAATTGTGGAATAATGAGATCAAGGTCAGTGAATTTTTTAGTGAAACTATCCTAGATGGATAGTTCTTGTCATGCCATTTTCGGTGGTATGTGGAACGTCACATAACTCCTCATGGTTAGAGATTTATGGCCATATGAAGTTGAAGAACCCTCATGAGTCATATAGAAGCCCCCAAAAGTCAAGTGTTTGAAAAAGAAATTATTCAAATAATAAAGTAAATGGAGAACTCCCTAAAATAAGGAAAGTGTAATTCTACATGAAAGTATAAATAAGAGGCAAAAATATCTCACTTAATCACACTTGAATATCATTGAATATCTATTTTTTTGTGAAAGGTTATTTGGGCAGGTATTCTTGATAGAGGAAATTTGTAGCAGAAAAAGTGTGCAGGAAAAGTGTGGTAGAAAAAGTGTGGTAGGAAAACTGCGGTAGAAAAAGTGTGACAGAAAAAGTGCGGTAGAAAAAGTTCGACAGAAAGAGTGCGATAGAAAAATCGTGGTAGAAAAAGTGCGAAATAAAAATCATGGCAGAAAAAGTGTGGTAGAAAAATCGCTGTAGAAAAAGTGTGGTAGAAAAAGTGCGGTAGAAAAATCGCAACAGAAAAAGTGCAGCAAAAAAAGTGTTGCAGAAAAATCGCGGCAGCAACATGGTTGGGGTCTATTTATGAGAGATATTGCACATCATGTTTAAGGTATGTTTTGTGAGCTAGGGTTTAGCTCTTGAGATGGTATTGGATGTTTAGAATTACTGCATATATCATATTTGTTGAGGGATACAGTTGGTATTTTGTTGTTGGTATTTGGCATATGGGCATTGGTCTTTTGGTTGTGATGTGTTGTTGAAGTTGTTGGTTTAGCTTGAGGCTACATAATAGTGAGGTTGTGGCACATGCTTTGATGTAAGAGTTTATGGTATTTGGTTTATGGATAGAGTGATGAAGTGTTAGATAAATTTTGATGGTCATATTGGTTTATGTCTTTGGTATATGGTTGAGGTACATGTTGGGTACATGGTTGAGACAAGTAGTTGATGAGTTGGCACATACATGAGGTGTATAGTTGA
>JZKD02S2247246.1:5702-25932 GCA_000966675.3 Picea glauca
TAACATACTTTCACTTTGCCATTTTAAAGAACATTGTCAAATGATGCCAGAACCTTTGCGTGGGTACTGACAATTGTTCCCCCATTCATTCTGCGGTATTCTGCTTTCCTTTTTATTTTTAGTGAAGGAACATGGCATATCTTATTCCATTTTCTGTGCAATCTATTCCATCTTTTAGGATGGAGACAAGACCAGCCAGTGCAATCTTTGAAAGAATCATGCCCTGCAAGTTTTATTTTCTTTCATTCTTCTCTTTTTTTTTCTCAGCATTATGGATGATGTATTAATGTACAAAGTTTTACATGAACCTATAAATAAAACACAATTGCTGCAAACACATTACTTTCTTAGTTTGGTTAGCAAAGTCACCTATTACTGTTTTAGTTTGGAAAACAGTTACAATGTACAAATGAAATTCTCCTGAAAAAGTAAACTTCATTTACGATTTGTATAGTTCTTTACTTGCTTATGGCAACTCCTGAAGGACTTCCAGAAATTACTGTGGGGAAAATCTGTGTGATTTTCATTTAAGTGGTGCATACCTGAGAACTTTTGGACTAATGGGTGATATACTTGTACCATACTTTAGTTTGGTTCGCCTCTTGCAGAATTTAGATGAAATACTTAAATGGACTGCAAAGTCTTGCTTCATGAATATATTATTGTTTGTTTGCATGTTTCTTACCATGTCTTGTTTAACATAATCGTGATGTTTCTGTTTGCTCCATGAATATATTATTGCTTTCTTTCATGTTTCTAACGTAATCCTAATGTTGTTATTGTTCACAAGATAATGTCACATAAAAAATTCATGAAAATTATCAAGCTTATTGCAATGATTGTTCATATCTAATTCTCTCTTTCATCTGCAGCAAACAATGAAACAGGATGTTGCAAACATGATTGCTCCATATTTGCAAAGACCAATTACTCGATGGCCCTTTTTTGTGTTCCTTGGAGGTGCAATGTTTTGTCTTCTTGCCAGCAGCAGCTGCCATTTGCTTTCATGCCACTCAGAACTATTTTCCTATATCATGTTACGACTTGATTACGCTGGAATTGCTGCACTGATATCAACTTCATTTTATCCTCCAGTTTATTATACATTTATGTGCAAGCCATTCTTCAAGAATATGTACTTGGGTATCATCACTCTGGGGGGAGTTGCTACGATGCTGGCATCCCTGTTGCCTGTTTTTCAACATCCAAAATTTCGCACGTTCAGGGCATCGTTATTTTTTGGAATGGGAGTTTCCGGTATTGCACCTATTCTCCATAAGGTGGTACTTTATAAGGATGAACCAATGGTGCTCTACACTACTGCATATGAAATTGCCATGGGTGTATGCTATGGCCTTGGAGCCGTGGTGTATGCCACAAGGATTCCAGAACGATGGAAGCCTGGAAAATTTGATATTGCCGGTCACAGCCACCAACTTTTTCATGTACTCGTAGTTGCTGGTGCGTACACACACTACAAAGCTGGCCTTCTGTATCTTGAATGGCGTGATGCAAAGGGATGCTAAGTCCTTTTCAATCATCATCATTAAAGTATACAGTACACTTTGCAATGACAAACATCGTGTATATTCTGGAAATTTTTAAAAATATGTAGAACCTTCCAAACCTCTACTTTGGACCAAGGCTGCTGGGTAAATATTATTCCCAGTTCTGGGCATTCTTAAAGTAGGCAGCTCTATACAAATTTAATAATTCTTGTACTATAGTCGATGATTAAATCAACTGTATTATCTCTCAACATGCTTTTTTTTGTGCTTATTGAATTGCATATGAGTTTGTCCTTTGTTATATTGAATAATTCTTGTACTATAGTCGATGATTAAATCAACTGTAATATCTCTCAGCATGCCTTTTTAGTGCTTATTGAATTTCTTATGAGTTTGTCCTTCTATGTTATATTGTTATAGTATGTGCATTCATTGTATGTTTTGGTTTACTTTGATGGCCTTTGTGATTTCTCCTCTCTATAATTATTTTTGTAGTTAGGTAGCTATAAAACTGAAAATTCTAATGAAAACAACTGAATATGTTGATCTACAAACACAAACTGCTGGAAATACGAACAACAAAATACACAGCTCTGAACCCTCGAGCATATCTAAAGAAAAATATAAAACTGAAAATTCTAATGAAAACAACTGAATATGTTAATCTACAAACACAGACTGCTGGAAATACGAACAACAAAATAGACAGCTCTGAACTCTCGAGCATATCTATAGAAAAATATAAAACTGAAAATTCTAATGAAAACAACTGAATATGTTAATCTACAAACACAAACTGCTGGAAATACGAACAACAAAATACACAGCTCTGAACTCTCGAGCATATCTATAGAAAAATTGAAAAGAAAAGCTAAACATACGATCTATAGAAAAATTGAAAAGAAAAGCTAAACTTACTAACCATACTAGTGGCCTGTCTTGGGTTTCTTTTATGGAACAATAGATAGAAGGCAGATACAATGCATGTAGACGTTTCGTGATGCACCCTAGGTGATAGTGTCAAAAACCTACAATGCATGTAGACGTTTCATGATGCACCCTAGGTGATAGTGTCAAAAACTTAACCCTGATCTCCTAGGTGAGTGCACCTTCATGCATAGATAATGCTGCCAGCAGTGCACCCGACTAGAGAAGACAAAGTCACTACATGCATACACTAAGACTCCAAACTGAAGACACACTAATACATGTCTTCCTTGGGATCTATACCCCTCCTATAATAGATCAACCTCAGAATGCAATGTACCCTCTGCTCCTAGATAGTTGCGCCTTGTTTAAATCTAAAACAATAAATTAACTAATGGTGGTGCATGTATGTTGTAGGCATGCTTGTGCCCTATACCAACTACATAACAACGATGCTTCTCCTAAAGAAAAATAGCTTTGCCCGTAGCTCCATTTGCCATTAAAACTGTGCACACATCTTGAGGTATGGATTCGTTGTACTTACGTATGGATTTTGTGGTGAACTAACTTGGTTCACTATGTAAATATCCAATATAAATAGGACAGTATGCAATAATCCATTTAAGGATAGTAAATATATTTAATAATAATTGTATACAAATGAATAAGATGATGATATTGCAATGAGGATGAGGGCTTCTATATATATATATACCCATACAGGTGTGTCCTTTCATAAGAGACATGACTTTTCATATGTCCTGTTTCTTCATAATTAATTATTAATCATTAGTTATTTATATTATTAATTATTACCTATTTATGTGTATTTTTATGTTCATAAAATTGTCTTTCCCTTAAAAATGCTTTGTCCTCAAAGCATACTTATGGAAGACTTATCTCTTGCTCTAGCTTGTAATATTCTGTCATGATTCTTCATTCTTGAGCTAGTGATTGTCGAGGACTTGAGTCGATGGGATCTTCTAATCGTTGAGTAGAACTGTCGAATTGTAAAAGAGTCGGCCCACCCTAATTCTATCTTCTGTGAAAATGGGTGTTTATAGAGTTCTCGTCTTGAATAATATTGATATTCTGACTGGTTAATATATTTACTCTTATGATTTGGATGTCGATAGGGATTTATAACATTACTTTCTCTTATCATACTTGCAACATTTTCTTCTTTTAACTTCAATATATGATTTTCTTCACGTACCGATGTTATTTTGTTAATGGTTGAATTTTGATTAATAAGTATATTTGGAGCTTCCATCGTTTGTACTTTGACATTCGACGCTATCTTTTTTTCAGTGGATTTTCCGACTTCTTGAGCAATACTTTCTTCATTACATAATTTGTTGATATCTTTGATGTTTGGATTTTCAAGTTGCTCTTCTTTCAAATTTTTTGATTTGTTCTAGTAGCTCTTGAATAAGGTTTTTCAAACGAAAATTTCCTTCTTCTTTCTCTGAGAGGTTCTTCTTCAATTCCTTTTCGAGATCCTTCTTTTCTTGTTCTAACTTCGAATCACATTGTTTTTTTTTCCTTGACTTCTTGATCTGTGTAAGTAGTTTTTGGCTGTGGTCTTTTAAGCAAGAAATTTCTTCATTTTTTTCTGCAATAAATTCGTCAAATTCTTTTTGCATCCTTTGCATTGTCTTTTTATTTTCTTGACATATTATTTTTGAAATATCGTTAAAGTCTTCTGGTTTTAAGGACTCTGGCTCCGAGGTAGTGTCTTGTAATGTTATCATCTTCTCCTTATAGGGGAATGTCACAAACTTTTTCTCCATGTTTAATATGAAGGTACCTAGACTTTTAAACTAGGGTAACCTGATGAAGATGTCAAGTTCTTCTTGATACATAGTTGTAACATAGAATTAAGATATATATTGATATTCATCAATTGACACTTGTAACTCCTTAATTTGAAAAATATTTTCAATTATATCCTTCTTTGGAATTAATAATTGATTTGCCAAATCAATATTAACGTAATTTTCATTATAGTCTAAGTTGATAATGGTGTTGACCTCTCTTCCTTACTCCTTTTTAATGTAGAAAAACTGTAACATACGATTGGACAACCTTTTTAAGTAAATCTTCCTTTCATCATTTTATTTGGCTTTCGTCAATATTTTATGATAAAATCTTTTTTTTTTCAAAGACAAAAATAATACCCTTCAATATCTTTTTTTTGATTAAGTGATCTTTATATATATATATATATATATATATAATAATAATAATAATAATAATAATAATAATAATAATTATTTTTTATTTATTTTGTTGTTTGAATTTCCCTCTTGATAAAAAAAAAATCGTTTAATTCTAAATTCTTCTTTAATAAGGTTCCGTTTTAAACACTCTTTTAATTTACCCTTATATCATATATTATGATGTCACTTTTATTTTTCCTAAAAAAATTAAAATGACCGTACACTTTTGTGACTTTTTTTCTCACCTTATATATATATGTTTCACTCTTTTTTTTCTCCAATTCTTTTAATATTTTTATATCCCTTTTTATGTGAACTTTTGGAGTAAAATAAATGATATAACTTTAACTTTATTTATTCTTGTTAACTTAAACTTAGGGATAAAAAGTGCAATACACTTCCAACCCTGAATCTTTTTTATATCCTTCTCAATATAGTCTTTTAATTGTTGTTTTATTTTCTATTTGGCATCTTTTTAAATGAACGAACGACTAATTTAAGAGAACCGACGATTGTACGGACGCGGTCGTACGTAAAACTAAATGTGACTGTACGGATAATAGGACAGGTGGAAACTAGTGTACAAAGGATGCAATTGTGGCTGCGGTTGTATAGATGCGAACATGTTAGACGAATCTAAAAATTGGTGACTGTACAGGTGTGAATTGATTAGTATAGACACGAATTTCAATGGTACGGATGTAATTGTACGACTCAACAATTATTTGTTGCACATTCACTGTGTTTCATACAAAACTTTAACTGCATTTCACAACAGTTTAATTGATTTGTATGTTTATGTGGATCGATATGTACGACTGCTGCAATTTGTATGGATTCTAAAAATTTATGACTGCAATTGCAATTGTATGAATGATAGAGCATACACAAAAGAGTGTGGTAGATTATACGGATATACTTTTTGGTAATTTTGGATGGATTGATGTTGTTTCTAATTCTCGTTGTAACAATTTTTCCTTTTTTTTTTCTTTTTAATAAATTTAATTTTCCTTCAAAAAATCTCAGTAGATTGATTTTTTTTTTTTTAAAGAATCTGGAATAATATTTTCTTGCATGGAAATACTGAACCTTTAATGGAAAAAATCCTATTGTGGTCAAAGACCTTAGAGAAATTCTGAATGAAGTATGGTTGGCCAAAAGCCAATAGATTGTTGCCAAGGGCAATGTAATTGACTAGAAGTCTAGTGGCCAAGGGCTAGGATCAACATAAGTGCCCGAGAAAAGCACTCTGATACCACTATAGTGAACCAACCTGGTTCACTATGTAAATATCTAATATAAATAGGACAATATGCAATAATCCATTTAAGGATAGCAAATATATTTAATAATAATTGTATAAGAATGAATAAGATATTACAATGAGGATGAGGGCTTCTATATATATACCCACACAAGGGTGCTCTTTCATAAGAGACATGACCTTTCATATGTCATGTCTCTTCATAATTAATTATTAATCATTGGTTATTTATATTATTAATTATTACCTATTTATGTGTATTTTTATGTTCATAACAAATCTATTGTCATGGTTGTGCTATGAGGAGGAGAACTACCAAGCAAAACGAGGTGAAAATATAACACTTCCTCTTTGCAAGGAAGGTGTTCTCCACCAAGCACAATGTCTCCCTTAGTTTCTCAAACTTTCTCTTTGCCAAGGGTTTAGTAAAAAATGTTTGCCACTTGTGAATCCAAGGGAATGTACTCAAGAATCACTTCTCCTTTTTGAACTCCGTGTTTGAGGAAATGCTACTAAATGCTTGGAGTGATCATGAAAAATTGGATTCACTAAGAACCTAATGCAACTATGATTGTCATAGTGTACAATTGTGCGCTCCAACATATGATCGGTCACCTTTGCTATAAACTTGCGAAGCTAGATAGCATCATAGGTAGCAAAAGGTGATGCCATGTACTCCACATCTGTTGAACTCAACGTCGATGTTTCTTGCACCTTGCGGAGCCAAGGTATCAGACTTGAGCCTAAGTTGAAACAAAACTTTGCAGAGCCAAAGTATCATACTTGAGCCTAAGTTGAAACAAAACCTTGAAGTGCTCTTCCTAGCACTAGCATCCCTTGCATGTGTGAATCCACAAAGCCACACAACATCCACTCTCTGTCCTCAACATACCTCAATATATAATGAAATGTTCCCTTTAAGTAGTGGGGCACATGCTTTACCATAGTTTAGTGAATCTGCATCGAGTCAATGATGCACTGGGTCAATGTATTTATTGAAAATAAAATATCAAACATAAATACATGTGGGAACCTATGCACTGTTTGTACACTAAAGAATCCACCAAATTTGAATTTAAATCCACATTCAACTTCAGATTCTGAGCCATGGGAGTAAAAAGTCTTTGGTATCTCTATTATGTACTCTAAATCAAGGAATACCTCCCTTGTACCTAGCCACACCTCAAGACCCAAAAAATAGTGCATAACGTCGATGTCCTTTATATCAAACTCAGAGCTCAAATTCCCCTTGCACCATGCTATGAGCTTCTCATTGTGACTCGTAAGGATAAGGGCATACACATACATGACCAACACTAACATATTGGATTTATCAAATAGAGAGTAAAGGTTAGGATCTACAACACTTTTTGGTGATGGTGCTTTCTTCAGTGCATAAAGGGCCTTCTTCAGCTTGTGTTGTTTTTTATTAATAAGATAGGAGGCCACACACTCTCCCTTGGCCATCCTAGCATTGTGGATCTTGTCCCTTAGGGCCATCTTCCTGTTCTCACTCTTTTTCTCGTACAAGTTTATCAATGGATCCCAAATTTCTTTGGTTGTTTGCTTCTCAACCAAATGTGGAATCAGGTGGTCTTTTACTCCATTCAAGATTATCCTCTGCGCCCTTGCTTCCTTCACCTCATGAAGGTCTAGGGAAATGGGATCTGACGAAGACATTGTCACTATGGTACTCACAAACACCCACAAATTGTTCTCCCTGAGGGAAATTGCAATCCTTACCTTCCATTGTAAGTAGTTGGAGATTGCCTCCAATCTATCCTCATACCTAAGACTGGAAGTTATCCTTGTCCAACTGACAAATACCCTTTTTCCCTTCTTTCTTCCAAACAAAACCCCCTGCAAATCACTACTATCCAAGTGCCAAAATCTGTCCACTGAACCTCAGATCCCAAGCTTTGATACCATGTTAAATTTATAGTGATTTTTGTCAAACACTTATTCAAACTTTAATTTCAACCTTCATTAAAGATTTAACAGTAATGCAGTAAACAACTAGAATTCAACAATAGTTTATGAGAAGAAATACAAATGACTAAGCAATCTGAAACTTAGCAGCGAAAATAAATGAACAGTAGACATCATTCAACTATACATTTGACAAGTAGATATTCGGGCAATGCCCCTGGAAAAACCCTGAAGGGAAAACCAGACAAGAGATATTACTTATTGTGAGCTCATGAAGAATAATACTCGAAAATTAAAACAATACTTTTCATTCTATTAAAATCACTGTACTTATCTCAAATACATAGTCCAAACTCCTAGAAATATGTGCCAAACTAACACCTCAGTTTCTGTGCAGCAAGAACAATAAAATTGTATGGCCTTCCACTCTTTAAATGTTGTAACAACACCCTCGAAAACAATGCCCAACTACAATACTTTATGGTATGGACAGTAAGGGTTTACAACAACTCAAGGTGCCTCGAAATTCATGCAATTCTATCTCAAAATCTGTGCCCAAAATGACTCTATTTTAGTGCCAAAGTATGTTGTATGACCCTGTCATTAATGGTTGTACGATCTACATTAATTTTCTATTGTACGTATTGATTTAATGTTGAAATTATTCCTTGGGATGCATGCCCTCTCTTTCCCTTGAGATATGCACCCCGCTCTTGTTGCTTCTTCACCCTTTCTTCCAGCTCAATCTCTCTTGGAAAAGTGTCTCTTCACTTTCTCTCTCAATCTCTCTTGAAAAGTGCACCCCACTCTCTCAAATGCTTCTTTTATTTAATCATTAATGAGTAATTTCCCTAACCCTAGATCTCAATGGTTGAGATTCAATCTTGCTCCACAAGATCAACATGCATGACTTAATCTTTCATTGAGTTCACTTAAATCAATTAAATGACCCAAACTTTATAAAGCCACTTTTACTCATTAAATAATACAAGACCCCACTTAACTTTATAAAATCACTTTATAAAGTCAAGTCACTAGAGAGAGACATTTTCTCGGTCACTTCTTCATGTTGGGCATTGCCAATAAAGAAATACCTCCAAGCTACAAAAAAAACTAACATGTTGATTTTACATGAACCTGACAACCCAACAATTAACTCAAAACAAAATCACTTTACTTATTAACTGCGCAACTAGGTTACCAATGAAACGTTAGCGGAAACATTAAAAAAAAAACCAATCACATTACACAAATATTTCGGGTAAACACCCTTGGGAAAACCCTTGTGGGAAAACCAGATCTTCTTTTATTAATCTTGGGTTCCATTCCTGGGATAATTGATCTGGATTATTTTCAAAATGAAATGAGATCGAAGATATAATAAATAAATTCACAGAGATATCACAGATATTCAATAATATAACATAAATATATCAGAGATGCAACCATAAACAAAGATATACAGTAATACACGATTTCTATTATTGAAATAAATGTACAGAGACTGTAAAATATAGAGTGAAAGACTCGATAGAATGGTGGCAGCTTATCTCTGAGAAGAGATGTGATGGCTACTCACATTCGCAAGAAGATGATTACAATGAGGCTCTGAAGGCCTTTTTACAATAAACAAGAATGCCAAAAGTCCTAGACATCCAAAAACCTAACCCCAGGAGATGAAGCGCCAAAAGTCATGTGGGCCCTGTTATCCCTGATTTTTAGGGATAACTAGGAGATCATGTCTCGAGGTTCACAGTTCCTAGACATGGAGTATCGAGAGCAGGATTGACCTGAGCATAGCCCTGGAGGGCCCATCCTTTTCTTCTTTCATTAGACTCGTCTTGTCAGCACAGTAGCATCCATCACCTTCGGCTTGGTCTTGTATCGGAGGAGGCTCTTTCTCCATGAGGTAATTGGTCCAGGTATCATGGCATGTGTCACTTTTGATCATTAAAACCTTTAAATATATGCATCTGATTCCTTTGATCTCTAACAACTGCTTGGATATTACATTAGCACTCTTGACCATGCTCTGGGAAATTGACAGGGTATCCTAGCAAGTCTGTGCCCATAGGTCTGGGTTTGCCACTGGGTATTTCTGAAAAAACATCGTCCACTCCCATCATAGCACCACTATTTCATATTATCTCCTGCTCACCTGTCCCATTCCCCTTGTCTGGGCATTGGATTGACTTGTTTGTAGGGTTGCACCTTATCTCGTGGGAAGAAGGGGCTAAAGGCCTATAAGGTAAAAGTAGCTGGTAAAAGATAAAAGCCTAGAAATGAAACCTCGAGAGGCTTCACCTAGGGATCCCTGAGAAGGCAATAAAAATCCTCTCAGAAAGAAACATGGGGGACCTAGAAAATAACAAACAAGACCTAGTCAAGAGGATAGGGGGACTCATCACGAGCCAACCTATTAGGTTTATGGGTACCTAACAGTATGACATTGCCACCATCTGGTTACCACGCCAGGGAAGTGACCTTTGGTTGCATGACCAAGGGAAAGGGGATCTCATCACGAGCCAGCCTTCTCATCTCTGTGAAAGTACTTGTGGGTAACACTGTCAGCTCTGGTCACCATGCCAAGGCAGTGTCCTTTGGTTAGCCCTTGAATAAAAAGAAAAAGAAGAAGAAAAAACAAATAAAAGAAAATAACAAAGGCAAGAATGGGCTTGGAAAAATTGCATCCATGATCGGTACAACTCGCCTTCTACAAAGGCACCCACAGGTAACATTATGCATCCCTAGCTCTCACTCTACCCACATGTCTGGACATCCCTTAGCCACATCATCTCATTTACATGGCTTGGATGTAACCTTCCTGGAGACTTCTTGTTTCTTGTGGATACTAGCCCAATAGGACGTCTTGTCTTTTTCTCCAGTCATGTATTGTAGGTTTTTGTAATCTCTTTGAGCTATTGACTGATGTATTAGGGTCTTATGCATATGTTTGATAATATTGATGATGAAACGTGATTAACATTGCTATGATCCTGGTGACTGATGAGCCCATGGAGGGCATAGTTTTTGATGTGTAGGACCATGCCCGACGGACAAGTACCATTTGGACTAGTACGCATGGGGAGATGATCAGTTCAGACCTCCATGGGGTTGAAGAGCCCATTAGATGGTTGCTGACACCCCCATCAGGGGGGCAGAGACAGGACAACGTTTGACCGAGGTTTTGCACTAGAGAAGAAGAAGACGTTCCATCAGAGGCACTTTGGCAGAGCCCGACCTACGGGGGAATGACCCCTTTTCAGTGGAACGCTGGCCTTGGAAGGCTCAGAACGTCCCCATCCTCACCATGACGACATCCAGCTTCATGGACATTTTCGGAGGCAGACTGGGCAGCAGTGGCATGTGTGGCATGTTGGAGAGGCCCCTAAGGGGCTAACGTTTTGCTCCTGGATGTCTCATTTTCCCTAAAAGGGGCTAGCACCTCCCTTGAAGGGGATTTTACCTTTTTTACAGCGCAGTTAGAGTTTTAATTTGACGATTTAATGTAAAAACAATACTCTGGTCTTGTCGGCCATTTTTATGACCTAAAATTATTTAAGGTCATTGATACACTATATATTGAGGAGTTTTAGCCTCATTTTGACATAACACATCACTCACTCATTTAGTGAGGTTTGATTTTTGCGCCCTACTTGGGTAGTTTTGCTGATTTAGTGAGGCACACTTGTTGAAGGAAGGTATTTCTTGGAATTTTTGGAATTTCTCTTGAAGGAAGGTTTACAACTAGGGTTTGCATGCTATTTCATGGTGATATGTAAGTGTTTTTTCTGCAAAACTTCTTGATTGAATGGTTGTAGTCTTATATTCTTGCATATGTTTATAATTTGCTGATAAAAACCCTAGGTGACAAGCACACAAGTAGGTCCTTGTTTCATGTCCCCTAAAAGAGAAATTTTCAGCCATTGAAGAAGGAAGGAAGAGCCTAGCCCTAGCTACACTCTTATTGCTTCTTCTCCCTGAGCTAGCCATACTCTCTGAAGTCAAGAAGGAGGAGACGTTGTAGGCCTAGGTTATCTACACCTAGGGCTGTCCTGCTTCTAGGGCTTGGTGATAGAGCCTTGCCTTAGCAACACTCTCCCTCACCACACTCTCTAGTCTTGATTTATCTTTTATGCTAGCTGTTTTATTCAAGTTGACCTAAGGAAGGAGGAGAGAGCACGAGGCCTTGCTTTAGCAACACCAGAGTGAGCCTCTCTCCCTTAGGGTTTTGATTCTGAGGCCCTGCCATAACAACACTTCAGAACCCTTCTCTTCAGTCTTTAGTTTCCTTCAACCCTTGCGTCCTCTTCTAAATTGACTCCATAAACCCTTAGGCACTGATCTTAAACCTCCAACGTTGAAGTGAAAGTGATCAAACAACTCTCAAAAAATTTGCTAAATTGAAACCCTAACTAACTACTAACCCTAAGAAGGATGACGTCACCCTTGGTTGCTTCAACTTGACGCAACATTTTTCATTTTATAGGCAATTGAATGGTGTTTAAAGTATTTATTGAATAAGGGATTGATTGGATACATTGATTGCTACATCATCTTGATATTTATTGGTGAAGTGATATTATTTCATTGTTGTATTAACAAACATTGACTTCGTCAATATTTATTGTTATAATTGCTTATATATTGATATCAGATAGTCTTATGAAGTACTAACCCATTGAATCATAGCTTGCATATATTGGTTTGCTATTGCTTTTTTCTGGGCAGGTGTTCTTCTCTGGGCCTTCACTTCATTATTGGCTGTTTATCTGGGACTATCTATTTTGGTGGTGACCTGTGAAGTGGGAACTTTACTTTGACTTTTAAAATTTTACCTCTTCAAAACTCCAGGTTACTGGGGACATTTCCCCTGGGCCTAACCTACCTAAAGAGAAATAACCTTCCCATCGTGGTGACATTGGGTGGGATAGGTTCCTGTTACACCAGTTTGTCCTTCCATTTCATAGCCATTTGACCTAGCTACAAACTGTGTGATAACATTTTGGTGTTGCTGCCGGGGAACACTGAGTCAATTCTCCTCAAACGACACATCTTTTCGGTAAGCCTTGCCTCAGAGACCTTTTCTTACAAGCTTACCTGACGACTCCACTAGGGTGTTTTTCCTCTTTTCTTTGGCAGTTTCAAATAAACTATCTGGCGACTCCACAAACTAAAATGAGATTCAATTATCCTCCTTTGTCTTTCAGAAGGAAGCCTCCCTTAAACTCTGCTATTGTCAAATCACTTTTTAGGAAGAGCCTTCCCTTAAGAATCATGTCTAGTTCTCAGACCGCTACAACAAACCCAACCAACAATCAAAGACAATGGTAATCTACCCTTTTTAGGCCGATAGACATGTTAGCCATACCAAGCTACCCTAGGAAAATGCCACCCAAATATGAGAAGTAGTTGCCTAAATTCACCGGTACTGATGCAATCAGTGCTGAAGAGCATATGAGCAACTTTTGGGCATTCTTTCAGCTTCACCCCATCAGTGATGACGCTAAATATATGGTCATGAATTTGTTCTCCGCTACTCTTTATGATGCCTTAAGGCACTGGTACCTAAGCCTCCCTGATGGAAGCATCAAAACCATGGATAGACTTGAAGAGGCCTTTCTCAAAATATGGAGTATCAAAGAAGACCCTAATATGCTTCTCACATGACTGAATAACCTTTCCAAATATGAAATTTTTTCTATTCGGGAGTTCCATACTAGATTCAAGACCTTACTAAAAAGAATTCCCGCAAGCCATCATCTGAAAGATGACTACCTCGTCCATATTTACACTAGATCTTTCAATGGCCAACTAGGGTATCTTCTTAGAGACAAAAACCCCCAATCCATTCAAGAGGCCCAAGAACTCGATACCAAAATAGAAGGGAACCTCCTTTCATCTAAGATTGATCCTTTTGCTAACCCAAGGGGGAGGGTAGACACTAAACCAAAGATAGTACACAATGTTGAGCCTACTTCGGATCTATGTACTAGTATCACCAAGCTACAAGCCTATATGGATGGCATCATAAATAATCAAGAGGAAATGATGACCAGGATTGTCAAGCTCGAAAGATCTTAGACCCAAGCACCCAGGGTCCCGTACAAAGGACAATTCCAAAAAGGGAGCCAGTTTTACAAACCAAAGAATGAGCATGAATTTCAGAATACTTTGGCCCCTGTAAACATTGTTTATGGAAATCCTTGGTGCCTGGAATGCAGCGAAGCACATTGGGAACATGAGTGACCCTACAATAGTGGCCATCAACAAGTCAACAACATAGATTGTTTCATGGATTTTCCTCAAATAAATATCATAGATGCAGAACATCAGGAAGCCATGAAAGAAGCAGCTAGATCAACAAGGATGGCAGTAATAAACAACCTGGATCAAGAATCACGAGAAAATCTAAAGAAACAAGAATTTCAAGTGTATAGAAGAAAGAATTTGAAACAATCAGCTGTTGATCAAGCAAAACCCCCACACTTGGAAATGCTTCTTCCCAAGACATCCAAGGCTGACAAGATTGACCTGAAATTTGACTTCGAAGGAGCATTATCAAAGATGCATGTAAACGTCCCCCTGAGGGAAGAAATCAAGATCCCATCCATCAAGGAACGATTTGACTCTTTTTTTTTTTAGGATCGGATGAGCCTATGGACCCCGCTATTATGTTGCAAGCTGATCACTTCAGGGTCCAATATGGTGAAAACCCTCCTTTCTTCGTGACTTTGACAATGAACGACAAAAATATCAACAATTGCATGTTAGATACGGGTGCTGGTGCCATCATGATGTCACTCAAAGTCATGCGACAAATGGGCTTGAAGGTCACACGATCTTACATAAATGTATGTGGTTTTGAATCTAAAGCTATACCCACACATGGGGTGGTTGAGGATGTTGAAGTTTGCTTGAAGGAGTACCCTGAAAAGATTGTCCACGTTGACATTGTGGTGGTTGATGTTCCAGATGTCTGGGGAATGCTGTTATCTAGCAATTTTGGTGCAATGTTAGGTGGTGCCCTTGAGATGGACCTCACATTCTTGCAATTTCCTTTAAAAAATGGAATGGTAGGTCGTCTACTCAATGTACCAATAACTGGGGACCATGTGCAGGATATTATTCACCTCGTCGATAATGACAAAGCACAAAACGAGATGATACAAACTCTTCAAAAGTATTCTCCAGAAGACATGCCCTTTGCAACAGAGGAGGAATTTGATCAGATCGAATGGCCCAATAGAGAAGAATACCAACAACTCCTAGTTGAATTCAAGAACAAAGAAATCGGGACGATGAAGATATTAAAGAAACATGAAGATGACATACAAATCCACCCGTCTCAACAAGAGTTTTTTACAGTAGAAGCCCACCCCCCTCCCTCAGCACAATACACCGGGGTTGTCCAAGGAATGACCAAATACAAAGTTAGAAAGTACAAGGAGGGAGAGATGGTATGGATGTGGGATACCCAAAAAGGAGAGCCAACTAATGTAAAAGGAAACACTCAATCATGGCTCAGACCCTTCAAAGTTGGAATGGAATTAGTTAACGAATCATATTATCTATCCACTCTGGAGGGAAGAAGGTGCCCATTACCCATCAGCGGGCACCTCCTCAAACCTCACCAAGGTGGGGGGACCTGATTTCACAGGTAAGTGTAGGTAAGTAGGCATTTTTCGTGTATCCTACCATTTGCATTTCATGTTAGTTTGCTTCCACTTTTGCATTGTTGATTGTTTTATTTTCAGTATATATATATATATATATATATATATATATATATATATATATATATATATATATATATATATATATATATATATATATATATATATATATATATATGCTGCAGTGGAATTACCGCCCCATTTTTATTACTGATGCCCATGTCGAGTTTGAGAAGGTCTGTAGGTTATGCCAGAGATTCTGATGTTCTCATGCGCTCTACGGTGAGAACATGTCTTGAGGCCCATAGTTCCTAGACATGGAGTACCAAGAGCAGGATTGACCCGAGCATAGCCCTGGAGGGCCCATCCTTTTCTTCTTTCATCAGACTCGTCTTGTCAGCACAACAACATCCATCACCTTCGGCTTGGTCTTGTATCGGAGGAGGCTCTTGCTCCATGAGGTAATTGGTCCAGGTATCATAGCATGTGCCACTTTTGATCATTAAAACCTTTAAATATATGCATCTGATTCCTTTTATCTCTAACAACTGCTTGGATATTACATTAGCCTACTTGACCATGCTCTAGGAAATTGACAGGGTATCCTAGCAAGCCTGTGCCCATAGGTTTGGGTTTTCCACTGGGGATTTCTGAAAAGCCATCGTCCACTCCCATTATATCACCACTATTTCATCTTATCTCTTGCTCACCTGTCCCCTTGTCTGGGCATTGGATTGACCTGTTTGTAGGGTTGCACCTTATCTCGTGGGAAGAAGGGGCTAAAGGCCTAGAAGGTAAAAGCAGCTGGTAAAATATAAAAGCCTATAAATGAAACCTCGGGTATTCTGTAGAGATGACCCCCTATAGAAACAATGACACAGCAGGGTCGAGACTCATAAACAACGTGGCACTTCCACATATATGGTTGGCCCAAGAGAACATCACAGACATCTAGTGGGGAAACATCACATAATACCTCATCCTTGAAGGGTTGGATGCCATATGACAATCGACATTGCTGGGTGACACGAAGATCTTGTCCTTGGCAAAGCTACCCGATGTTGTATGGATGTGGGTGTGGTGTTGTCGACAATCCCAACTATTTGACGACCTCTACTGAGATGAGGTTCTTCTAGCTTCCGCTATCAACAGTAAAATGCAACAGGGTCCCCTTCACCCACATCTGTGAATGAAAAAGGCGCTCCCCCTCTTCAGGATCTGTTGGTTCTTCTGGTTGAATTGCTGCGGTCGTGACAATAGCAGTGGGGTCTGCGTCAATGATCTATCCTTTACAAGTATTTTCAGAATCAGATTCTGAATCAAGGTTCGACTCCTTGTCTTTGATTTCGACCACCAATGACTGTTTTGAGCGACATTCATCGATGTTGTTCCAGGGGATTTTGTAGAAATCGCACCATTTTACGGTGTCCTTCTTTGTCTTCTCGTGACCCTTCTTTTCGTATGGCTTGGACTGGTTTTTGAAAGATTGTTTGTTAGGGATGTCTTTGTCATACTTTGGTTGTTGCGGATTTGCAGAACCAAAATCCCATTTGTTCTGGTGCTTAAATTTCTGATCGATTTTAACAACATATCGATAGGGAACACCGAGTAATGAGATGTCCATAAAATCCATTTAAGTTTGGATGTATCTATGTAGAGCCCCACGGTATTTCAGAACCAAATTTCGTTCAGAGTCTTTGATACCCAGCTTGGTGCGCAAGGTATGGAAGGTATTTGTGAACTCTGGAACTGCTTAGCCCCTCTCTTGCAGCAGTGTGGTCCATCTCATGTACTGGTCCTCATAGTTTCCAATAGGGTAATATTGTTCCTTTACCGCATCCACAAAAAAATCCAAAGTGGGATTGACCCCATATATTTCAGACTCCTCTGTGGAAATCTTCTCCCAATAAGTTTCCCACCAATGTTTGACATGGGGGAGATATTTAAGGAGTGCGAAGGTGATCTTTTCTTTGTCGGAAAATTTGTGAACAGAGAAATAACCTTCTAGCAGATTTAACCATTTGTCTAGGGCTTCTGCATCTATCTGTCCTTCAAATACATGAATATCAAAATTAACTTGTACCTTGAAAGGCGAGGTGCCTCCAAAGTGGCCGCTTGATGAAGATGCGCCTGTTGCTATCGGTAGGTGTTGAAGGATGTGGGAAAAATTCTCCATCATTTCGTCCCTCTGTCGTGTGAGAGCTTGCTCAAGCAACAGACTGATAGGATCGCATGCTCTGTCGCTTTTATTTTCTTCCGCCATTGAAGGTTTCTTGGGTGTGCGAGAGCGATTTTCCTCAAGAGAGACAAGCTCAAGACCCAACTTGCTATACTTAGACCTCGTCGGGGACATGCACTGAAAAAAATGACCAAGAACAGCCTGCTCTGATACCATTGATCCAGATTATTTTTGGCACGAAATGAGATCGGAGATATAATAAAGAAATGCACAGAGATATCGCAGATATTCAATAATATAAAATAAATATATAGGAGATGAAACCATAAACACAGATATACAGTAATACATGATTTCTATTAATGAAATAAATGTACAGAGACTGTAAAATACAGAGTGAAAGACTCGATAGAATGGTGACATCTTATCTCTGAGAAGAGATGTGACGGCTACTCGCATTCACAAGAAGATGATTACAATGAGGCTCTGAAGGCCTTTTTACAATAAACATGAATGCCAAAAGTCCTAGACATCCAAAAACCTAACCCCAGGAGATGAAGCGCCAAAAGTCATGTGGGCCCCGTTTGGGTAAGTTAGTACATCAACTTCCCGGGGTCGTAACTTTTGCATACGATCTCCATTTTAGGTGTATGATAGCTCGTTGGAAAGGTATCGTCGAGGAGATTCATTTTTGGGGCTCAATCATGCATTCAGTTACAATTGAGAACCTCGATCTAGAAAAACCTTCATTTGGGCCCTTAAAATGGCCCCAGAAGTTAAAAACTGCTAAAAATAGTAAATTGCCAAATTTTCCAGAATTCCAATTGGAAAAGGTGGGTGGCCACCGATATCCACCTGGATCAATAATGTCCCTTTAGAGGATTACAATTCAGTGATAGCCTAGCCTACCTCACAATTATCTCCCTTATTTCCCCTTTACACCTTTCCTCAGCTCCACCCACTCACACTTGGATGAACTCTCTTCACCCACTTAATGAAATCTCCTCTCTATATTAGTGTATGTCTCATCCACGAAACTAGGCTTCCTTTTATTACATTGAGATTTGAACAAATCAATCACTAACCCTAGATCTCCAAAGTGATCAAATGCTGAGATCTAATCTCACCGTCACTTTAGATCTAATGACCATGACTTAATCAAACTCTCACTTAAGTTACTAATGTCAAATAACTTAGGCATTTAACTTAATTAATAAAAATATCATTCACTTAGTTAATAAATCATAAAGTAAACTTCCTAAAGTTCTCTGAGAGGTTATAAGGACGACATTCACATGCTATACACCAAACCTATGTGGAAGTACTTGTCCAATGCTAATACATCAACATAGTCTTGACATAATCTCTCGAACACCATTCTACAAAATGGAGTGATACTCCTTTATGATGACATCTCACCACACTGGCTTTGAATTTGCCTCCTCAACATTGGAAGGCTCTACATCAATGATGGAGGACATCAATGCAACATAATTGGGAAATTCTTAGGGGGACGATTCCCTTGAAATGAAGTCTTTGGAGCTCGAACTTGCCCTTGGGCCTCTTGCAATCTTTGGGTAAATCACCTAGACTTACTAGTTGAACTGGAAAGTAAACAAACATCAAATTCATCTTCAAAACCTTGCTAATTTGACTCTAAAATGTTTGATTTTTGTGGATCATTGATTGAGACAACATTCATATCTCCCTCTTCTACCTTTGTGGGAGGCTCCAAAGATCAAGGATCAAACATACCCACCAAAATTTATGTCTCGACTCACTACTATCTTTTGTTGTGATGGAACATGGACCTCATAAGCCTTATATGATTAATTGTGGTCAATAAGAATACACTTCAAGTCGGAGGGTTCATGTGAAAATTTCCGAGAACTCAAAATTGAATGCAAAACAAAAATTTCACCTTCAACCTAGAAGGTTTCTTGGATCTTAGTGCTATGAATTTTTAGTGTTAAGGCTGTTGTAAAATGAGGTACAAAATGAAATAAAAAAGAGTCAATGTTTCACTTTCAAACAACCCAAACTTCTCGGCAATTCAAGGAGAAAAAATATCAAACCAAAGGGACAAGTTTAAGCCCTTTTAGGGCAACTTATCAACAAATAAATAGTTCTAAAAATACGTTTTTACAACAGTAATAACAACAATATAATTGTAGTATGACATCAATGAAATCATCCCCTTATATTCTTCACTTAGATGTCAAATCATTTAACAATTGTCCTTTTACTTATGCCAAATTAGTGAGACACACATCACTGTAAATATCAATATATAAAGAACATATATAGCTAAAAATAAAATTTGGAAATTGCACAAGTTTTGAACAATATGAAACTTCATTAATATGCTCAATATGAAGTACATGTACATACCATAACCTTCTTTCAAGGCCAGTAAAAATCCTCCCAGATCTCCAAATCCTAGCTAGGGAAAATAAACAAAACCCTCTCAACCAAGAAGACCAAGAAACCCCAACGACAAGAGAGAATATATATATATATATATA